>OX101789.1:39716472-39912224 GCA_944452715.1 Ophion slaviceki | reverse complement strand
TCTAGTTCATTCTTATTTCTCGTATTATAGCGGTGCCGGTCTTTAACACTCCTCACTTCCCTACTCAGATAGTTAGGCGCAGTCCCGTTTACCATGTTGTGAACCATTATGCAAACATTATAATACAATCTTTGGTACACACTCATGAAGCACAGTGCACCCAACATATCCCGAATCGGAGTATATCGGCTACACCTGAGCACAGCTCTCATTGCCCGGTTTTGCGCTTTTTGTAGCAATTTCATACTATAACCGTTGAGGTTCAACATTATACTACTGCAGTAGTCGAAGTGAGGAGCTATAATTGTTTTATATATCGTTACTCTAGTATACACGCTTATACATTTATTTATTCGATACAACCAATTAACTTTTTTCGCAACCTTCTTTGCTACATATTCGGCCTGTGCATTGAATGCCAGGTTTTCGTCTATGACGATTCCCAGGTATTTTGTTTCGTCTATTTCCGTGATGCGGCTTCCTTTAATTTCTATATCACACATATTTCGCACAACCATTTTTCGGGGATCACGGATCAGCATAAAATGCGTTTTCTGCACATTCAATCTGAGAGCATTCTTTGCCAGCCATTCTGATATATTGTTAAGGTCATAATTTATCTTCCTTTGTATCACATCAGCATCGTCAGAACTTACATATATAATCATATCGTCCGCAAACATGTTACATGAACAATACTTAAGTTGGTCTTTGATGTCATTTATGTAAATTATAAACAATAGAGGCCCCAGGACTGATCCCTGAGGGACACCCTGTTTGACTATGTTTTCTTCCGACAATATTTGTTTATAACTTGTTTTCTGTTTCCTATTATTTAAATATGATTGCATCCATTTCAGTACTGTCCTTCCAATTCCATACCCGCTCAGTTTTCTTACTAGTATGTTTCGATTTATCGTCTCAAACGCTCGCTTAAAATCTATATACACTACTCCTATCATCTCACTCTTGTTCATACACTCTCTCCATTCTATTAGCGTTTTTTGTATTGCCGTTTCACAGGATATGCCTGTCCTAAATCCCGATTGTTCTTCTATTATTATATTGTTAATTTCGAGAAAGGATATTAGTTGTTTTTTGACTACTTTTTCGATGATTTTTTCATATATTGGCAGTATATTGATCGGTCTATACTCTTCTGCTTTTTCACTACCTGCCACTTTTTGTATCGGTATTATAGTGGAGGTTTTCCAGTTTTCTGGAAAAACACCCTCCTCTAGCGATTTATTAATTAAGGTCACCAGTGGTTTTTTTGCTATTTTCCATGTCAGCTTCATTATTTCCGTTGTTATTCCCTCGTCCGTTCCTTTTTTGTTTTCAAGATTTGCAACAATTTCGTCCAGTTCTTTATATTCTACTTTTTTGAATTCTCCAAATTTTATTTCTCTATTATTTGTTATATTTTCTATGTCATCTTCTACTTCTTCCATTTCATTAACAATATCCTCAATGCTTTTTATGAAAAAATCATTAAATTTTTCTGCAATTTCTGCTGAGTCATTACACCTAATTCCCTGGAAAACGATGTCTTTCACATTATACATTTGTTTTTTTGTTCCTATTATTTCTTTCATGGTTTTCCACATTCTTTTCGAGTCCGATCTATGTTTATCTATGTTGTCTTCATAATACTGTTTTTTGCTCCTTCTTATTTCTTGTACCACACTGTTTCTCTCAATTCTATACAGATTCCAGTCTTCAGTGCTGTTTGTTAGGATTGCTTTTTTATACGCCCCATCTCTATTTTTACTTATATTTCTAACTGTTTCAGTAATCCATGGCTTGTCTTTCCATTTTGCTTTAACTACTTTCTTTGTTACTGGAGCTAGTTCGTTTATTGTATTTTTAATTGCTTGAGTATATTTATCCGCGTAGTCATTTGTTCTGTCATTATCATATAACCTAATCTGTTGTAGTTCTTTCTTTAGTGCTGAAGCATATAGTTCTTCAGTTACTTGTTTGTAGTTTCGTCTCGTAATTTCTATTTCAATGTCGTCGTTATCATTGTCATTAAATAAATACGTTGCCACTATTTGGTGGTCTGTTATTTTTGGGGTCAACATTACTTCAGTGTCTATGTAAAAGTTAGAGAATACAAGGTCAATTATTGTTTTCGAGTTTTTTGTGATTCTCGTCGATTTTTTAACATATTGTTTCAGTCCTACACATGTCAGGTTCCGCAGCAGTCTTTTTGTATAACCATTTTTTTTTGATACGTCAATATTGAAGTCTCCCAGTATTATTATATGTCCTTTATCTATTACACTCTCACTCTCTTCAGTGAGTAGTTCGATAAATCTCCCATCATCAGTGCTCGGCGAGTGGTACGTGTTGCAAATTATAATTGTTTCTCTATACCCAAGTATCTTTATCGTGCTTATCCATGTATTTTGCTCTATATTTTTATTTGTCATTATTTCATATTTGACGTCTTTTTTAATGTACGTTAGTACACCGCCCGTCCTGCTGTTATTACTGTTACATCTTATAACATTGTAATTATTTATATTCAATTCGTCGTTTCTAATTTCCTCTATTACATGCGTTTCAGTCAAACATAGAATCTTCGGCTTAAAACTATTTAACATTTTTTCAATTTCGTCTTTGTGTTTTAGGAAACCTTGCGCATTTAATAAGAGTATGAACGCTTTTTCATTTCTTGACATTATTTTCTTTCGTTGCTATTCGCTTTCATACTGGATATTCCTTCTTGCCCTTTCTCTCATTTTTTTATATGTTTCGCAGTTTGTGTCATAGGCTTCGTGATCCGTCGCTATATCATCCAGATTATATTTTTCAGTCATTCTTAAACAGTTCACACACATTCTGTACACTTCCTTACATTCCCTATCGTTGTGATCCCCGGCGCATTTCCGACAACTTTCTTTGTTACGGCAATCTTTGGCCATATGGTTAAATCCGCAGCACTTGTAACATCTCATGACGCTTACGTGGTCATAGACCCTACAATTTTCCCAACCTATTTTCATCCTTCCCTCTTCAACTAATCGCTTGTGTGTACACGGGTCCACCTCCATGATCATCATACCGTCTTTTCCTTTTACATGCATATATTTCACAATTTTTATTTTAAAGTCGGTTTTATCTGTTTCCAGCCTATTCTGTGTGCAAATCTTTTTCAGCAATTCTTGTTCGTTTATCTCGTGCGGTTTTTCGCCGATTCCTATTACTTTTATTTTTGGCATTCGTTGTTTTGGTACATGGATTTTATATTTGTCACCCAAATTTTTTTTTAATTCACAACTCAGTGTTTCTTTATCTTCCTTCCTTTGACAATCTAAAATAATTTTTCCTCCCGGTCCTTTCACTATCCTCTCTATTCCTATACCTAGTCCCATTATATCTACTCGATTTTTAATTTCGCCTTCAGTTTCTTTGCTTGTCTGTATTGTCGCCGGTTCAACTACAACCTTTTCCTTTCCATTTTTCCCAGCTTTTTGCGCATAAGTCTCTTTTTTCTGTTCCTGCATATTTTCCTGCCGTAGTTTTTCTATTTTTTGTTCGATTTTTCCACTCTCTTTTGTGTATTTTTCTATTTGTATTTGCACTTCTTTTGTAATTGTTTTTTTAACCTCCATCTCTATTTCTATTTTAGCCTTGACAAGTTCGTTTTTGAGGGCCGCAACCGCTTTTCCTACTTCCTCTCTAACAACCTCTTCGATTTTCTTTTTAATTTCAAACACATTGTCTGTGCTTGTTCTGACATTTTGTATGTTTTGTAAAATTACATCTATTTTTTGTTCCGTGGTCATTTCTTCTTCCTCGTCATCTTCTTCCCTTTGGTCGTCCCTTCTTCTTTTGGCACCTCTCTCATCCGTCTTGTCTCGTGTATCTGTCCGTTGATCCTCATTATGTATTTTTATTTGTCCATCACATTTAACTAGTTCATTTTTGCTATTCATTGCTTTGTGTAGTCCAGCACATGATGGGTGATAGAATTTTAAACACCTTTCGCATTCGTAGCACACAGTCTTAATCTGTTTACCACAAGGGCACTTCGGTTGTTTAAAATTCGACATGTCAGCTGTTTCTGCCGCACATGTTTATCTTATGGGCTCAGAGTATAGAGGACCGTCGTCTCTGCTGTGTATTGTTGTACCTTTAACACCTTTAACACCGCTGTTGTCAGGATTGGAGGAAGGACGCACAACGATGCTCAGCCGGCCGGTGAGACGCTGGGCTATATTTGGGAGTCTATAGTTTACCTATAGCTCTATAGTCCAGTATCATTAGCGTCCCGTATAGCCGCGCTGGTCACTGTTCCCGCCTGACACATATACTCCTGTTTGTGTGGATGCTTACTCACACAGCGGTTAACATGTCCTTGACACTTGGCGGAGTTCGTATTAGTTTTTGGTACACAATCACACAGTATAGATTATGCGCCACTAATCTGCGCAGTAGAGACGACGCCTCTTGTTGCCGTGCTAAACCGGATTTTTTCGCAGTTTACGGTGACCGAAAAATCGTGATAAAAACGATTGGGTAATTGTCCCACAGTTCTTATTCCGGCCACTAATGCACTTCCACTTCCTCTTTCCACTGTTATAACTTGTTGACTTTTTGACAGTTTATTTCTCGATTTACTTATGAAAGACTTGGAGCACAGTCACAGTACGTCTGATCATCTCGAGAGAGAGAGAGAGAGAGAGAGAGAGAGAGAGAGAGAGAGAGAGAGAGAGAGAGAGAGAGGAAAGCTGGCGTGGGAGGCCATTAGACAAAAGCGACCAGCTAAAACTCAGTCGCCTTATCCGTGAGGCTCGAAGGACTGCGAGGTAAGCCGCAAAATAAAATCGTCCTCACGAGCGTGTACCTCGCGTCTCAAGGAAACGACGGAGGAACCCTCAACAGTAAGTAATGTGAAAAGAGACAGAGGCAGATCAAATATAAGGGTGCGTGTTGCCGTGGCGAGTGAACGAACGTATCGTAAGGAGCCACGAGGATGAAAAAAGACGAAAGAGAACCACCGGAAGTAGTGGTGAAAACACGGAAAGCTTGGTTAAGGAGCAACAGGGAAGGGCGGATGTTCCGCCGAGCTTAAGACTCGTAAGAGGGTAGTCCGATTGTCTTAAGCCACACGCAGGTTCTTGGTAATACGCCAGTGCCCGAGAGATACAAATTGCCGGCAGTTCGAGTTACTCTCGAGACTTTTGCTCTTTCTCTTCTTTCTCGTCAGTCTGTATATAAAGTCTGCCACCCTGTGTACCCAAGAAAAGCCAAAGCAACCAAGGGATGTTCTCCTAACTGATGCCGTCTCATTTCTCTCCAGTTTCATTTTTTTTCTTCGCTCTTTCACCGTTCCGCCATTCGTAGCATCAGCACCGGCCATGAGAAACCATTCGGCGACGATATCTCATTCCGCCGCACTATCGCGGGGTCGCCAGCCTTCATATGCCCGAGAGAACTTCGAATTGGTCGATTTTTCAACGCGTCTATTTACCTTCCGTCACTCGTAGCAGCGATGCTCCCATTTCACTCGGCGAACCGCCGTGGGTTCGCGTCTCCTTGTCTACGCCTCAATCGCACTGGCGGCTTTATCAATTTGAGTCAAGGAAAATATCGTTGGGAATAGTGTGTGCGTGTGGGGGTGGAAAAATGCTTCGAGCGATTATATCAAAAGCGGGGATATTTCAGGGACGGCTTATCGTTGCGACGCGCGTGTGGAGGAGCGAGAAGACTTTCGTGACGGTGAGACATTTTGGAGACGGAGAATTTATTTTCTGCAAAAGTCGCAGCGCTACGTATCGTGTTCATTCAGATGTGTACACATACGTACGTGTATGCAGGGTGAGTCATTAGAAATTAGATACTCAAAAACTCCGTAAATATTTATCTCAGACATGAAAGAGAGAGACAAACTCAAAGGAGTTGCCAAGATCTACGATTTGGGCGGTCTCAGTTTTTCAAAAAGAGGTGTCTCGAATTTAAGATACGTGACTGCAATTTGTGATGTTGTGTCCAGAATTGAAAATGGTAATAAAATTTAAAAAATTTTATAGGTTGTCATGTAAAACATTTGAAAGGTTGTGTAAAAATTTCACGACGATTAGGAAGCGGGCTACTGAGAAATTAGAATTCACAAATTACACGCAACCTTATGGAAACCGAAGTAAGTTTGCTATTATTATGAATGAAGTAACTTTGCAAATATTTATGAATGATCGTTTTTTATCTCAAATATATAAAAAAAAACAAAGGTGGCTTTATGGTGCAAGAAACGACGTCGTCCGTGAACGAAAATGAGTATTTTAATTTCCCGCTACTTTCATTTACTTCAAATACTCATTTTCGTTCACGGACGACGTCGTTCCTTGCACCATAAAGGCACCTTTGTTTTTGATATGTTTGACATAAAAAAAAAGATCATTCATAAATATTTGCAAAGTTACTTCAGTTTCCATGACGCTGCGTGTAATTTGTGAATTCTAATTTCTCAGTAGCCAGCTTCCTAATCGTCGTGAAATTTTTACACAACCTTTCAAATGTTTTACATAATGACCTATCAAATTGTTGAAATTTTATTACCATTTTCAATTTTGGACACAACATCCTTAAGGAGGGAATCTCCTCCAGATATCAATTTTTTATTGTCTTAAAAATTCATTTAGTTTCTGAAGAACATATTCCCAAAGTTGCCCAACAGAAAGTCCTGAAGATCCCTAGGAAGTCACCGAAGTGATGCCCTACCAAAAGTACCGAGAGTAGGTAAACAGGCGCGCGCCCTTTGCGGCCTCTACCTTTGAATTTCTTAGCCAAACAAGTTTGCTAGTTCACTTTTTGAATAATAGGGGCATTTCCGACGATTGTAAAGAAAAATTCGGCCTGTGCATCCGTCGTTTTTCGTTTTCACACAAACAGTTCACACAAAAAGAGAAAAACGCAGTCCAGATTAGTGATTTCCTACAAGAAGGTTTTGCTTTATGGCCCTGGCATCGCAGATTAACCTTGGGTAATTATAAATCACTCTAAACTCTACTTTTTAAGAACGAAAACTTCAATCGAGTTTTTCTCGAAACGGTTTTTTCCGTGCCGTGGAATGTAACTCAAAAAGTAATGAACCAATCAACTTGAAATTTTGTACGGATATTCTTTAACTTATCAGCCTTCGCATAAACCTAAAATTTCGTATAAATTGTTTTAATAAATATTGTTTTCAACGATTTGTTCATTTTTAAAAAAAGTTTTTTTTTCTTATTGTTCTCAAATTTTCAATTCTTAATTTTTTTTGGTAAATTTTGGTTCATGCACTGCGGAATGACGCCATTTAATGAAAAAAAAATTGTTACGTTGATTTTAGTTAACTACAAGGACCTGGGCGTTCCACGGCGCAAACTCTAGGAGCCAAGTTCAAGCACCTCTAGCCCCGCCATTCTGTTTTTTTTTTCACTCGAGACATTTTTTGGTATTCATTTGAACGTTAATATTATTATATAATGTGATTCATTGCAATAAATGCTATCATCCTTTTGTAAAAAATTATTGAAAAACCTGTTGTCTGGAGGAGGTTCCCCCCTTAAGAAATGGGAACTCCTAATTCCAAATCTTCCCTTCCACTTTACGTTTTGAGCCAAAAACCATTATCTATCTCGATAATTGGGCTGGCCTTGAGATATAACAAAATTAACATCATCGTTGCATTTCCGCGAGTAAATTGTAATTTTATTTTTATGATCTTGGTATTTTTGCAAGCAAATTATAATTTCAACCTTTCGTTGACACACTTACCACTAGCCACGGTTTTGACACACCGGGTCAATGAGACGCGGATCGTACTTCATCCACATGCCATTAACAAGCCTACGGTCAGATTTTATTTAGAAAAATCTAAAATACACTTTTAACACTTCTTGATGTGTCTGCATAATTGAAATTACGAAAATATAAAATTAAATTGTAAAAAATTATTGAAAATGTTCAGTTTGGGAAAAGTGAGCATTTTATTTAAAATTCGTCTCGGCCAAAATGACCCAGTGTGTCAATGGAAGGGTAATTGACATGATGTTAGTATTTCCTTAAGCAAATGATAATTTTAATCAACTAGATCTTACTGCAAGTAAATTATAATTTCAATTACCATGATCTTGGTATTTCTATAACCAAATTATAATTTAAATTAAGATGATCTTGACACTTCTGCAAGCAAATTATCATTTTCATTAATATAATCTTGGCATTTCTGAAAGCAAATTATAATTTTAATTACCACGATCTTGACATTTCTGCAAGTAATTGATAATTCTGTTTAACATGATCTTCGTATTCGGTTAAAAAAAATTATAATCTTCATTTTAAAACTCGTTCGAAATTATCTTTATTGACTGCGCAACATTTTTTCATAAAATTGCTGAATGATGTGTCGACACTTTGCAATTTTCAATTTTCCCTGACTCACCCTGTACGTATCCATATATATATACATATACATACATACATACACAGACACACACCTAAATATTCATATACGTAGTCACGAACGTAATTTCTCCTCCTTTTTCCCCGCAAATTGCCTCCTGGCTGTCAGATCCGTCTGCGTCTCGGCCTCCACGGCACTTTATATACCCACACTCGTCCCGGTATCGCAAGTTGTCACAAAACTGCACCTTAATTGCTCTTGGACTTTATCGTGGGCCACGCGCGTCATTACTTTGCTCCACTTTCGCTTTCACACGCGCGTATATAAGGGAAAGAAAAATACAAATCGTAAGGCGGGTTAAAACAGGTCGTGCGCGGGCGGTTTGTTCGTCGGTTTTGGGTCGGAGTAAATTTCGTTGTGGGAGCGAGCCTTCGCCACCGCAGCAAAACCCGCGCGCTCGTTTGCGACTTGCGCTTGCGGGTTTCCGGGAGCCATTTTTTTCAGAAGTAAATCCTCTGACTCGAGAGAGAAGGAGAGCAAACAAAATTACGGCATTCCGCAAATGCCCGATTATTTCGTCGAGCTCCCTTCGGTCCTTTTTCCCCGTGTCTCTGACGGACGACATTCCTGTTCTCACACCCCTAGGCGAGGGTAGCAGCGAGTCTGGATGAACGAAATAGCAGAAATAACTGTTTCTTCTCTCTCCCTCTCCTTCTCTGTCTGGACGTTTCGCGATTGATAAATGCAGGGCGAAAAATTCTGTCGAAAGGTGTGAGAAAAAAACCACCCCTTTGTTCGATTCTCGATTATTGGACTCTTTCGAAGGTTTTCGAGTCCAAATATACGAGCGAAAATTTCCGGGAGGACAACGAGAGCTGCGTGTGTGTGTTGTCCATGGAAATTAACGTTTCTGGCACTAACAATGGCCTCGAGAGCCCACGCACAGTTGGTCGTTGATATTTTTCATTTGCGCGGGACGTTGGCGCCTTTGTTCGCCTCGCCGTTGGGCATTTAGTTCCGGCCATTTGGTGAGCATCCGTAGAACAGAGAGCGGAAGAGAATCTCCCTGACAGACACACAGACAGATGCATACAGACGTGTACGAACCGAGATACTTCCGTCCTGCTTGCTCACTCGCGTGTACGGCGCCCTCCACCCCCTGCGGTGCTGTGTGTGCCCAAAGATAGGGACAACTTTCCGCGGCTACACATACAGTCGTACAGTGCAAAATCATCATTACCAGACATCGCACGTACGGCCCAGCGCGAGACGCGATGAAACTAAAAGATTCGAGATTTTTCCAACGGGGAATGGAGACGCTAAGTTCCGAGGGATGTTTTTTGCTATAAGGGTAGTTTGAAGTTAATATTCTCCCTAAAATCTACCGTGAAGTTTGCATAGTTGGAATGCTGAACGCTTTTATTTTTCTTTTATTACTCCATTTTTATTGTTCGGATTTTTTTGTGCCGGATCGGGTTGTAGATGAGGTAGCAAATTCGGTTGCAATAAGGATTGGATTGCAGATTAGCTTGTACTGAAGATGTTTGAAAATGTTGTAGATTAGGTTGTCGGTTGTAGATCTAGGTTGAGGATCAGGTCGTAACAAGAATCCTCAAACATGTAGTTTGGATTTTAGATTCTAGATTGATTTTCATGCGGATCCTAAAATATGAAGATTGGGTTGAAGGTTGTAGATCAAATTGGTATAAGGATCCTTAAAATTATGTAGATTGCGTTGTACCTTGTAGATCTAAGTTATAAATGTCAAATGTCAATGTTTCGACAGTGACATTTCGCTTGTCAATTTTCAAAAATGTATTTCAGATTTTAGGTTCTAGGTTGATTGTCATGAGGATCCTAAGAAATGAAGATGAGGTTGGGGATTGTAGATCAGATTGTAATGAGGATCGTACGAAATATCGATTAGGTTGTAGATTGTAGATCTTGGTTGAGGATTAGGCCATAATGAGAATCCTCGAAAGTGTAGTTTTGATTTTAAGTTCTAGATTGTCATGCGAATCCTAAAATATGAAGATTGGGTTGGAGGTTGTAGATCAAATTGGTATAAAGATCTTAAAAATGATGTAGATTGCGTTGTACCTTGTAGATCTAAGTTATCAATATCAAATGTCAATGTCAATGTTTTGACATTGACATTTTGCTTGTCAATTCTCAAAGATGTAGTTTAGATTTTAGGTTGTAGGTTGATTGTCATGAGGATCCTAAGAAATGTCGATTAGGTTGCAGATTGTAGTTCTTGGTTGAGGATTAGGCCATAATGAGAATCCGCGTAAGTGTAGTTTTGATTTTAAGTTCTAGATTGATTGTCATGCGGTACCTAAAATATGAAGATTGGGTTGGAGGTTGTAGATCAAATTGGTATAAGGATCCTAAAAATGATGTAGATTGCGTTGTACCTTGTAGACCTAAGTTGTCAATGTCAAATATCAATATTTTGACAGTGGCATTTTGCTTGTCAATTCTCAAAATTGTGGTTCAGATTTTAGGCTCTACGTTGATTGTCATGAGGATCCTAATAAATGAAGATGCGGTTGGAGATTGTAGATCAGATTGTAATGAGGATCGTACGAAATGTCGATTAGGTTGTAGAGTGTAGATCTTCGTTGAGGATTAGGCCATAATGAGAATCCTCGAAAGTGTAGTTTTGATTTTAGGTTCTAGATTGATTGTCATGAGGATCCTAAGAAATGGAGACTAGCTTGAAGATTGCCGATCAGATTGCAATGAGGATCTTACAAAATGTAGATTATGTTGTAGGTTGTAGATCTGGATTAAGGATTAGGTAAAAATTGTAGTTTAGACTTTAGGTTCTAGATTGATTGTCATGAGGAGTCTAAACAATATTGCAGATTACGTTGTAGGTTGTGGATTAGGTCGTAACAAGTATCCTCAAAAATGTAGTTTGGATTTAAGATTCTAGATTGATTGTTATGAGGGTCTTAAAATAAAGAATAGGTTACAATAAAAATTCTAAAAATGTTTGAGTGACTTTCGTAGCCTGGAATCGCCAAAAAATATTAGGCAACACAAAAAAAACTTTTCTTATTGGCTTCCAACAATGCAAGCTTCAACATCACCATCAAATCCTCTTCTCGATCGTTTTGATTTGAGCCCTGTCCCTCGATTTGGCCAGACTAATTTTTATACATGTTGGGGACACTCAAATGTGAACGTAGGTGACCTACGAGTAGTGTTCAATTCGGACCGCTATCCTTTGCACTCCGTTAATCTTTTCGCAGAGCGGAGAGTTTCTTTCCGCTTTACCGGAATATCAGTTGTGGATGAAACTTCGAATCTGCAGAACATTCTTTGTCGCACTCGTGCCACAAACCGATATTTCCAGTCATTCAAAGATGTATCAATTATTTTTTCGCCGGCATCAAATATTTGACAGGATTTGTACGGAGTGGAAAAAAGTAATCTTGAGCAATGCAAGCACCTTTGGTGCTTGCATTGACGAAGAGAAAATCGAAAAAGTCGGGGCCAAGAGTTCGAGGGACTCGTCTAATCGAAAAGTCCGCAGACTAAAAGCATTCCTGGGCCGCGAGATGAGGGTCGACGACTAAGCGGAAAGAGCAAAGAGAGAGAGAGAGAGGGAGAATCTCGGATAAAACCGAGAAGGACTAGAGACGTCGGGGACATAATTGGCCTTGGAATTAGCGAAGGGGTGTTCCAACGAGGCGTCTTGCGTGTGCGGTGGACCGACAAAAGGGCGGTTACTCCTTCGTCTCTTTGCCACAGAGAGGACCGTCGTCGTCACTGTGACGAGGATACACGTTCGTACTCCACATCCCGAGCGTCTGTAGCGCAAAGGAGCAGACTCTACCACGCACACGCACGAAGGATATTTCGAAAACGATATGGGAGAACGGACATGGACACGCACCGGGTAAATGGTTTACCAAATTACTCGGGTATACCGCGAGAGATTGGATTTGACTTTCGAAAGGATTTTACGACGACCGCACACACGACGAAGAGTCCGGAACGAGACCGACGAAAGAGAAAGGGAGGATGAAGACGGAAAAGACAAAAAAAAGAAGTGTACCATCTCGTTATCCGCGCGAAATTGTCGTGATCGGAAAATTCATGAAATTGCTTTTTTTGGATTCCTTTTCCAATTCGAGGTCTCCGGCATTGGCCCGGAAAGGTCTCCTGGACTTTTCAATTTTGGGTAAATGAATAAAATAATTCGTGGCTCCAAATTGGTACAATTTGAATGGTGGTTTAAACTTCGAAAGATGGTACTATTTTTTGTAGTTGCATGACAATACATTTATAGAAAAAATGTATAAATACATTTTTTTGTAATTGTAGTCATTGTATCGACTTTTGAATATACAATGTATAGCAACAAAATCCCCACTTCCAATCAGAGTGATTGCCATAAGAAGTAGACGAAAAAATTGAATATCTTTACACTACTCCGTTTAGGGCATCGTGACTCGAATTTTGACAGCAATAATAATACAATTGATAACAATGTTTACGATACAAAAGAAACTGAGAGGGTTCTGTTTTTTTAAACAAAAATTGGATGTTTATGATCAAATTTAGTTTTAAAAAAATTGATGTGACATGTTGAATTTAGAAATCATTATAAGCAACCTCGTTCTTTTCGTGTTCCTTCCCGTCATCTTTGAATTCGGGAGCAAAAGATGCAGAAGGAACCAATACTGTTAAAATTCAGAGCGGAGAAATAAATGCTGAGTCGAAAAAATACTCGGGGAGATTTGAAAAATCGTCTCGTCGACGTTTTCTTTTTTTTTTACATTTCTTTATATACCGCGCGAATATCGCAAGTGGGACGAGACGCTCGAAGAAACGAGGGAGGCTCGGAGTGTGCACATACCCTTGGCAAATATCCCTCAAATTGTTCGTAAATATCGAATGTATTGGATCCAGCGACGATGCCGGCGCATAACTCGGATATATAAGGGATGAAAATTCGAGGGTCGCGAAATTTCCTTTTCAGCTCTCTCTCTCTCCCTTTCTCTCTCATTCTATCTTAACCCTTCGTAACTCAACAACGTAAAAATTCGAAAATGGTTGACTTTAAGATAGGTTTTGATAAATAAAAATTACGTATTACTTGGTTTTTGAAAATTTTTATTGGGGTCTAGTTATGAAGAAAAACATAAACGTAAAAAAACTTTTTTAAAACGAGCTTCAAAACAGTATGACTACAAAAAAGTCCCTTCCTTGGTCACTCATCATAGATGCAAGTACTCAAAGGGTACATAAGTGTAGATATTTTTCAAATATAAAATATAAATTTTAAAAGCTTGAGGCTTTTTTCAGGAATTTTAAAGTAGTATTAGTACTTATGACGTTTGACGCCACAAGCTTTTAAAATTTATATTTCATATTTTTAAAATATCTACGTTTACTTACCTTTTAAGTACTTGCACCTACGATGAGTGACCAAGAGAGGGACTTTTTTTGTTGTTATACTGTTTTGATTTTCAATTTTGCCGAACATATTTTTGTACTTTTTAGTACAGTACCTTTTAAATAAAAGCTTGTTTGAACATTTTTTTTTTCGTTTATTTTATTTTATACTTTTGAGTATTAGAATTTGTTTATTAATTTGTCATTAGGAAATTTCAGTTCCCACCTCCCGCCACCATTATCAGACTCTCGTTATCATGTGTAATAAAAAGTGCTCATGATAACAAAACAAACGAGCACAAACTCGACCGTCCTAGTATATGATATTAAGGAGTTGCATTGATCACCTCCTACCTCCATCATCAGACCAGCTTTATGGTACCGTATTATTGCAGTATCGCCGAAGTTACATAGGTATGCCAAATTTCAGCTCAACCGGATCCGCCAGCAAGTGCTTGAAAAATGGATAACAAATTTTGGACCAGAAAGACATACATACGAACGAAGCAAGTTAAATAGAAGCTTGTAATAAAGAGACTGCGACAGACCTGTTACATTATGTCGTAACATTCTTTTATAATGTATGGAATGCTTTAAAGCAGTTGTTTTGCCTGTCGTAGCACAAAGTCACACCACATTTTTCACACGCCGTTTGTCGTTTTCATATTTTGTTCGACTTTCGCAAACTTTACGCACACTAAAATCTTGCAATCTCGCGATAAGCAAACGCCGAACACATGTTTATCCAACTAACGCCATCTTTGCATGAATAGCACTAAAAAAACATAGAACGGTTCGTAGCCTCCGTGTGACATTGATGTGAAAAAGGATTAAACGTCATTAGACGGTTTGTTACAGAACTGTCACACGGTGGTATACAGGGTTAAGTTTTTTTTCCTTCGGAACTTTCATTGAGGCAAATGAGTCCTTTATAGCCCTTTCCTTTTTTTTGCAACCCTATTATTATCATCGTAAGTCCCCTGCGCAAAAATTAAAAGAGATATACAGAAAACTTGAAAAAATCAGGTTCAACCCCCAAACAGCAACTCCGGAAATTAACGGGGTCCTCTAGTTTCTCGGGTCGAAGAAATCAATTTTTTTTTCATAAATCACATCTCCAACATGTGTAGAAAATGTGTGCCAAAAGATTTTTCGATATTCGAAGTGGTTCACAAGTATAAATCACATGCGCGAACTTTCAAACACGTTTTTCTCGAAACACCATTTTTCGAAACGGTGACCACGATATTTCAGAAACTACTGCACCGATCTTGTTCAAATTTATACAGCATCTTTAATATGTTATAAGCCAGCGATTGAACTAGGATTATCATAATTGCTTCGATAGTTTTTTTTTGTACGAGCGAAAAACTTAAGAAAAAATGAGTAAAAAATAGAATGTAATTTTCAAAGGTGTATAAAAAAGTCAATTTTTGCAATTTAGATTTCACTCTAGTTCAATCGCTAGTCTCAAATATGAAGATTAAAATGCCGTTTGGTTTTTTGATTTCAGATAAGCAGAACAGCCGCAATCTTGGTCACCGTCAAGCACCTCTTTTACTTGATGTCTTCCTGTCGGCCACTATAACGTTTATTCTATTATATATTTTGACTTCAAAAAATTTGTAAAGCTTATTTAAATGTTAATAAAGATTATGCAAAAACAATGAGATTGATTATTTCGATGCTTTGCCCGTAAAAAATTATTGAAAAAGCCGTAAAAAAACAGCCGAGAAACTAGAGGACCCCGTTAATTGCCGTGATGTTCAAAACAACAGGATGTCTCAAACGTCAATTCATTTGTGGAACTTTCCTCAAACAATCACCGCGCCTCAAGAGGTCACAAGCCGAGAATATATGGAACCGTTGCTAATTCCCACGATATTCTCCATTATCCCATTCTCTTTCCCTTCCTCGTCATCTGCCATTTCCGTACCTTCAGTCCGCCTCAAAATATTTGGACGACCGAAAAAAAAGTAGGCATTTTTCATGGCATTCCAACGAGGCAAGTCCAACCCCATGCCTTTTTGCATCCTTTGCGAGTCCCTATCTACACAAGTGTACCTACACAGTTTGGTACGAAATAACTGTATGCGAAGCCGGTTGCATTGGGTGCGACGTCCCCTCGTGTGTATATAATGTATCTTTCGGCCTGTCATTGCCCGCTGTTTGACCAAACATCGGAACAGTTGGAGCGTTTTCTCCGCACACACATACACATCCCGACGTCGAGTTTCCGTGACTGCTCGGCATTTCCCGAGGATTGCGCCAGAGGGAACGCGTTACACATCGGTAGGGAGGATCGCTCCGCGATGCAGCGATTCAACGAGCCGAGCTACGCCAAATCACTAATGAACCACTACGACGGCCTCCCTTCGACCCTCGTGCTGCACGTACTTCGCATACGTGTGCCTAAACATCCATATATACAGATGCATTCGCACGTGAATGTGTGTGCATCCCTAGGTGGTAAGCTGGACATTGCTTGACGGTACATGCGTTAAATTGTACAACGTCAACTCTTTCCACTATACAGAGAGCGGAAAAAAAACCGAATGAACAAAAATGCCACGTTTCACCCGCGTTGTCTCGTTAGCTGCGGCATTCAAAAGCCACCGGACACGTGCACCATTCGGAGTCGAATGTCTCCAAAATCACATTTGCGTGTGTGTATGTGTGTATAAAAGCCCATGCGGTTAGCTCCTCTAGGGGGGCTCCACGCACGCGAATTCTTGCCAACCAGGTGTTCGTGGTCGCCATCCTCACCCTCGTTCACGAACACTAGGGTGGTATCGCAGATTCCTTCGTCGCGAAACTGCGCAGAGGAGTTTTCGGAGGAAGAGGATTCCGGAATAGAGCAAGATGGAGCGAAATAACGAGAGAGAACTAACTGGACGAGCCAAAGGACACCCTCCAGCTGAACCGCATAAGCTACTGAACCACCCTTGGTGGACATGAGCTGGTAGCAAACGAAAGGCCTGTACACATCAGACCTACCACTTCAAAATCGTGCCATGTGCGCCCATATGCTTGTTCGTTCATACAGCGTTCACTACTGTTGCACTAGGTGTTTCATGTCGCCGTATATATTTGTTCAGCTCTGCGCAATAGCAAGTTTATATATATATATATATATATTTATAGAGGGGGTAACGGCAATCATTTGCATATCTACGTCGGAGCTCGGACGTCGGAACGTTTCACGAGAATGGCATTGAGGCAAATTCTATTACAGTCTCGTCCATGAATATTGATCGAAAGTTTTGTGTTACGAGATGTCGAAGGGCTGGCTGATGATGGGCCGGGAGAAGATTACCCACGATATGCACAGTAACGTAAATTTCTTTACATGCCAATCAGATATTTCCACATGGAAAATTTCCGGAAAATATGCCGCAGTTGTGCAGGCTGACCATCCTAGTGATTGAAGCTGCATATTTTTAAACTCCAGGAGAAAGCCTTTTTACCGGAGATCAACGTGCAGTGGGACTCTGCTATTGGGGAAAAATATTCCTATTTTTTAACGATTTCTATCTTGCAGTGCATACGTGATTTATCGATACTGCAGACATAGAGCGGGAAGGTGCAAGTGTCAAAATGGAAAGTTACTGAATTTCGATTGATATTTACGTGGGGTGCATGTTGATTAGTTATAGTTAAATCCGTGTGGATAATTCGTGGAAAATGTTTAATTGGTAATTTGCAAGAAATGCGGGATTATCATGATCAGCGTATTAATAACATTTAAGGGGATGCGAGTGCCCATTTTGCGTTGCAGAGAAAAGCTAATTATTTTGTTAATTGGGAAAGAAGAGGATTTGTTCATTTTTAACGTTGGACGTTACTGTAGAATTTTGTGATTGATCTCGGAACTGCTCTTTGAATCTCTACGGTTGAATGATTGACCCTCTCTCTCTCTCTCTCTCTCTCTCTCTCTCTCTCTCTCTCTCTCTCTCTCTCTCTCTCTCTCTCTCACTTGGTCCCTTTCGCTTGTCTGTGCATACCGTGGACTTTATTGATGCTCGCGCGCCGAACGTTCCACTATATCGAATAATGAACAAACAGGCAGAGAGAGAAAGACAGAGGGATAGGAGAGGAGAGGACTACGCCTGTTTCAAAGGGCATCCCTCCACATCGTAATTGCATTCAAATTCAACGCTAACTTCTGAGTGCCAAGTTTTGGTTTTCCGTCGTCGCTCATTCGATACAATTGAGAGACTCGTTCACTGTAGCTCAAAGCAACGAAGAGAATGAGCGACAGAGAGAGAGAGAGAGCGAGAGAGAGAGAGAGAGAGAGAGAGTGTGAGATAACACATTTTCGAGTGAACGAATTTAAAAAAATAAAACCGACTTTTTTAAAAAGTGTACTAAAATGTAAAAAATAATTAAATGGACTACCGCAATTACTTAATATTTAATTCTTTCACTGATTTTACTTAGTAATTAAAATCATTCGTTTTTCGTGCTTAACACTAAATACGTTCGATTTGGCTTGGCACCGATTTCAAAAACGAATGGTTTTAATGATTAAGTAATAATCAAATCAATGAATTCTCAGGTAAAGTAAAATAATTAATTGTATTTCGCGCCTCTTCCTCAAGATCAACTGTGTAGTACCCCCACTTCTCCCCGATGTCGCCACAATTTTATATACTATAACTAAAAAAAAAACAAATGAGGATATCGTCCCGTCATGTCACGTCCCATGAACCCTCATTCTTTCGCTTTGTGCCGATGAGCCACATCGTTTTTTTTTTTTCGAGGCAAACATTTTTGGAAAAAGTAAAATGTCTCGTAAAAGGACCAAAGACGAGTATTCGGATAACGATTGTTTTTCGGACGATTCCCGAAACAAGGAAAATCAACAGACAACAGATCATGTCCTACTATACGCTGGAATTTCAGTTCAGTAAAAGTCCCACGGTTTTCGGGATTTTTAGCTTTGCGTCTAAAAAAAAAATAATCCGCTTTTGGTTTTTCGTGTGCCATTTCTACAAATGATATGGATCGACAATAACTGAGCAACTTTTTAAAGTAATTGGCACGATGTGCGTACTCCATTTTTTTCCACCGCAGGCTATCGAAGTCAGATGTTCGATTTGGTTTGTATGAAAATTCTGCATAAGAGCTTCTTTTTTATAAAGTTTCCTTATCATTTACGGTTAAAAAGAAGACTTTCCTAGATTAAAAAAAATAGCTAAGAGTATTTTTTTTAAACCGGGTAAAAAAAGTTATCATTTGTATAAATGGCATGCGAAAAAGCAGATGATTTTTATCTCGAAAAGCGTGGGACTTTTACTAAACTGAAATTCCAGTATATAGTAGGACATGATCTGGCCTATCGACAGTTGCAGGATTATCCCTTCATAACAGGACACCCTGCATATACAGTCGAAGGAACCCCCTCCTTTTTAGAACTCGCTTAAAGAGTGCTATCAAAATGGATGACAATTTTCCTGAATTGTTCCCTAAATGCGCGTTTCTATGGTCCTCGAAATACTTCTGGTACAAAAAGCGTACACAGATACAAGCGTGGGCTATAGAAACGCGCAATCAGTGTGTCCAGCGTTAAATGACCATGCGAGACTGGGGAGAGCATTTCTGTATCAGCACCTGTCAACCGCAGGGATCGTTGCGAACTTTCTAACGAGTCTCTCGTCACGGACGGTTGCTCCGCATTCGCGGACCTATACCCGCACACTTCAACATCAGACACAGTCGCGACAGCATAGTTAAAAATAATAAACTTCACAGTGGGCGATAGAAAAATTTCGAATTTCTCGAGATAGGTCGGTCGTTGAACGGGAAGCATGCCACAAAAATGCGCGGGAAAAATCAAACGAGGAAAGGAAAAAAATAATCGCTGTTCCCGACAGTGGAGACCGCAGAAAATTTATATCGATTTTTTTTCGCGCCCTACGCAATGTTTCGGGAGAATCGAAAAGCTCCCGTGGAGCTTGAGATTGGATTGGCGACCGCTTACGACTCTTGGAGTAAAAAGGGGGGAGGGGTATTAAAGGGAACTTTGCCCGAAATTTAAGGGAGGTTCGCCCGTAGTTCCGCGATTGACCGCACGCTGAGAAAGATATGAGAGCGGTCGGTATTGCGGAGTCGATAAATGCGATCCGCCTCTGAAAAATTATAATCCACGGTGCAGAGGGTGGCTGAGCGGTTCCGCCAAGGGCTGACGCGTATTTCTCGGTTTCGGGCTTAACGCGAGTGTTCTCTCCCTTTCTCTTGCTTTTTCTCTCGGAGCGACGACATCACAAAGGACCACCGTGAGCTCGTCCACCAAGATTAATAGGACGTAATGGCATTGCATAAAGGGAAATTAGCACGACGAAGGGACCCGGCCAATAAATAATTCGGTGCAGCGTACTTGCGTTGACGCTCGGATGAAGTTTGCATCGTTGGAACGCAATGAATTTTCGGTTTTTAATTGCCCAATCAATTTTTTCGGCAGATCCAGTCTGCGAGAATGAGTGTAATTTTTTCTAGAATCGCTATTAGAGTTCGGCACTTTGAATTCGTGACAAAGATTTTGGATAGTGATAAGAATGAAGAAATGGATAGTACAGAACGTTCAAAATATGAAATTTTTTTAAATAATATGCGAATTTTTGCTGCGGAGCGGAGATCGAAGCCGAACGGCGATAAAATTTTGCTTACAATTGTTATCAGAGAGCGGCACCTCAAATATATGGAAAAGATTTTGGATAGTGATAAAAAGGAAAAAATGGATCATAATTTTAGAAAATAAATTGAGAAATAGATAGTAATAATTAAAAAATTAAGGACTGGACAATAATAAAAATAAAACGTCAACAATCGCATAATGAAAAATAAAAAATAAAGAAATGGATAATAAAAACAAGAAATAAGTAAAAAGCGAACGATTGTAGCGTTCCGAAGAGCTGGAGCTGAGATCGAAAATTAAAAATAAAAATCTGTTGAAAAGATTTTGGAAAGGAATGAAAATGAAGAAATTAATCATAATAAAAAATAATAAACAAACAGATAATAATATAACAATGTAAAAAGGATAATAATAACGTTAATAAATAAATAGAAAGCGAATTTTTGTTGTGTTTCGAAGAGCTGGAGCGGAAATCGAAGCCATACGGCAATTGAATGTTATCTCACTGAGACAAAGAAATCGTTGAATGTGCAATATGCATTTTGTTGTCTCGAAATGTTGTTGTTTTAACAGTTGCTCAGAGATGCTAAATAATCTACAGTTCACACCACTAAAACTATCAGTTAGATTAACAAAACGTTTGTTATGCCAATCAAAAATTAAGTTGAACGTATTTAAAGATACGTTTTGTTAAACCAACTGAATTTCGGTTGGATGAACGATTTTTTTTCAGTGCTTGAATGAAAAACAATTGACAATAACCGATAACAATTGACGTGCAATCCTCAGGGAAATGATGCACAATTTACATACAAGCGTGCCCTCAACTACGAGTTTGCTTGGCAAAAGTGCCGATAATTACGTACATTTATTTCCTCGATAAATAAACTGAAAAAATGATTAACCAGAGTTCAAAATAATTTCGGATATATCCGGAAACTCAATGACGTTTCAGCTGAAATTAATTATTCCCAGTGAATCAAAGAAGGCGATACGAAAATACGTGTCTCGAGCGTCTCTTATTTCCCCGCACCACGTTGGACGAAGTGTTTTATCGCGCCTTTGGTCGTTTCCTGAAGTGCCTGCGATCATCGTGTCTTCCCTTACCCTGTGCGGGAAAAAGGCTATTGTTTCGTGCGGAAGAAACGTTCCGCCCCCCCCCCCCCGTCTCGTAGATCACTTATTAAATTTCACGACCTACCGCTATTCTTGCTCGACTACATGTTTAGCCTCCTTTGGAGAGAAGAATTTATTAGGAGATCGGGTGGCTCGCGCACAGGGTTGGAAATTTTTCTTCCCTCTCGACGATGTCTCGCGAGCGCAGAAAGGAATCAGGAAGGGAGGTTGTTCCTTTTCGCTTGTGGAGGTGTCCAAGCTTGCTCGCTGGTACACGCAACGAACCTCATAATACCCCCCCCCCCCCCCATCGCTCCGCGTCAGGTGAGAAAAAGTCTCGTAATTCCGAAAACGAGAGCGTTGAGGGCTCGTTTTCTGAAGAAGAAAGACGTCGGCAAGAAAGTGGGGTCCAAACACGGCAGAGGACCATAGACGAGCAACTCTTCTACGACGTTCCTCCCCCTCCACTTTCCAAACTCTTTTCCTACCTTTTTTTGTCTCGCCACTTTTTATCGCGTTCCTTTGTCGGGGAAACGCCGTGTACAGTCGCCATTGCGATTCTTGCGAATTGGATTAGATGCTACGGGAGAAAAGTTGCCTCTGACCATGTATAGCTTTGGTGGATCGGAGATACCAACTGAGGAGAGAGAGAGAGAGAGAGAGAGAGAGAGAGAGAGAGAGAGAGAGAGAGAGAGAGAGAGAGAGAGAGAGAGAAGTATCAATAAAAAAAAGAAAAAGAGGCCCCGAACTTACGCAGGGCTGTGCGTAGCGTGGAAAAACTCTCGATCCAATCGACCAAGGGGTTCGCGCTTGTTCACGTTTACCCTCGCGAGCAGCACCGTAAATCCAGACGAGGACCCAACGGAGAGCCGGCCACCCTCGGTCCGAACGTTTTATGGACGAGCCCGGAGAGAGTGCAATTATAGCGGTAGCTGCGGGACGAATGGGGGAGCGAGAGAAAAGAGACAGAAAGAGAGAGGGGGAGACCATTGGATAGTCGAAATAATGATTATTAAAATCACAAATCGACGTGCTTTATCGCGAGACCCCTTTTTCGAGCTTTTCAATTTTTATTTCAATGACCATTCACGAATATCCAATAATCACCTCTGTAATAATCGTGTCCAGTGCGCGATCGATCTCTGACAGTGAAAAGCACTCTTCTCGTATGGACGAGATTTAACGAATATGTTTATTTTTCTCGTGAATAAATATATGAGGTACTCCACGTGAATCCGGTGGACTTTCTCCCTGACCCCTGCCAATTCGATTTAAAAAATCTGATTCCATTGACTCTAAAGACACCCTGATTTTTTTACATTTTTCGAAACAACCCTTAGTAAAAAAAATAAAAATTATTCCGAAAAAAACGCCCCGATTTAAAAATCTAAAAAAATTCCCAAAAATGCGTGATTATATGTAAAAATTTTCAAGCTATCACCCGCAGTGGAAGTATGATTTTTTCTGTGGTTTTTGAGCGATTAACGTTAAAAATAATCCGAAAAATTGAAGAACCGCTTACTTCGGGCGGACACTTAAGGAGGTACACTAGCTTCAGCAAAATGGTGATAGATCAATAAAATTTGGTGAATATATTCTTTAGTATTATTCATGTGGATACAAATTTTTTCAGATTTTTTGGTTGTGCCGTTTTGTTACAAATAATTCACAAGCGTTTATTCTTGTACCCGGAATATATACCTATATCTATAAAAACCCTATGCTTATACACGTGAACTTCAATGTTCAATTATTCGATAACGGCACAATGAAAAAATCTGAAAAAAATTGTATTGACATATATAATACTAAAGAATATACTCACCAAATTTTATTGATCTATCACCATTTTGAAATTTGACCATGGTTTAGCATGGCAACATTGTATGAAGCTGGTGTACCTCCTTAAATATTTTTATACCCACAACGAATTTTTCGGATTCTTTGTAACGTTAATCGCTCAGAAAGCACAGATAAAATCATACTTTCACTGCGGGCGATAGCTTGAAAAATTTCACATATAATCACGCATTCTTGGGAATTTTTTCAGATTTTTAAATCGGGGCGTTTTTTTGGAGAATTTTTTTTTTTACTAAGGGTTGTTTCAAAAAATGTACAAAAAATCAGGGTGTCTTTTAAGGTCAATGGAATCAGATTAAAAATTGATCTAATTGGCGGGGGTCAGGGTAAAAGTCCACCAGATTCACGTCGAATACCTCATATGCAATGTAATTTTTTGCTTCATTGGATAAATTGTATCTTTTTTAATTAGCTATTGAGCTCTTTCGGATTCGGTTTCGTATTTTTTGGGGGTAATTCCAACGGCTTATCGGAAAATTAAGTGTTCTTTTTTCATTCTAATGTCGGCTAATGGAAGTTGCGAATGAAAAAATTAAGCCTCACTCAATTGTTTTGAGACTGATCATAGTCTGTTTGGAACAGTCCTGAAGTGATGGGAAAAGTCGACTAGGTCAGGATCAAGACAAGTGTAATGATCAAAAAAGTTTTAACTGGTTATACCTAGCTCGTGACTGGAAAAAAGAGGAATTTTTCAGATTTTCTTTTTTTTCAGGTAAACTTGTGCATCGTCTCAATTTTTTAAAAATTACTTTGTAGATGACGGTTTTGAGGATATTTAACAATTTTTGGGTTGTAAAATATTTATAAATGTGGTAGATGCAATGGTTGGCAAAGACCGCAGTTTGAAAATCGTCCTTCGCGGTGACCACTGCTGCTCGGAAACAAATCATCCGAAGTATGAAAAATCAAACGCATTTAGGATTCGCATGAAATTATCTATTGCTGGGGCGAAGGATTTAATAGAATATTAATTTTTTGCAATGATAGCCACAGTCCTATGTGAAAGTATCGATTTTCGGTGAAAAAAATGTTCATTTTCGTAGTTGAAAAAAACTATGCATCGGAAAAAAATGCTTCGTTCAAGAACTGCTTTATGATACGTGAGTGGAGCTTGTAAAATTTGAAGTTGATCGAGGCAGCGATTTTTTAGCTATCGTGGTCACCGATTTTGAAAAAGTCAAATATATATATATATATATATATATATATATATATATATATATATATATATATATATATATATTAAGATACTTCTTATCTGGCTCAAAAAAATGTTTTTCTTGACAATTCCTCCCGTCACTCTCTTGATCAATTCTAAGACCTGAAAAACGGTTTGATTTTTTTTTCTGTAATTTTAATGTCATGTTTAGGAGTCGCGACCAGCATTTTAAAAAATAAATAAAACATTTTAAAAAATGTGTTTTATTTATATAGAATTTTTCAATCGTAACCTAAAAAATTATAATATTTAACCAATAAGTAAATTAAAGTAGTAAAATATGCTAAGAAACTATTTTTTTTTGTATTTGGGTACTTTTGTCGATGTTGTTTCACAACTAAAATAAGTTATTGCTTTTGCTCCTCGTTTGTGGTGATTCATTTATTTAATTCTTCGATTAACGCCACACCTCGCTCCGCAATATCGTTCACGACTCGCATCAAATGTACTATGTCCCTCGCAGCTTTGTAGTTTTCATCTTCAGCCCAACGACAAGCTTATTTTTTTTAAATGCTGACAAAATTCCAAGAATATTGAAAAATCTCAAAGTGTTGCTGGAGACATAGTCCTCAACACTCTTTTCAGCTATGTGATTTGCATCCAAGCTTAGGCGTTTGAGGTTGTAGTCTAAACCTTCTTCATTTAGCGCGCTTACCATTTTCTGCTTGGTGTAGAAAGAAATTTCTTCGCCAAAAAAAGCCAGTGCAACAAGCTCCTCGGACAGGTACCACACGGAAAAAAGAAACAGCGAAAATCACAGTATAAACCGCATAAAGAACAGGGTGCCATATTTCATTTTACAATAAAACAGAGCAACGTACATCCTGTTCTACAGAAATGACGAATTATCCTGTACACACTGAGATTTTTACAGTTACACTGGCTTATTTACAGTTCGGTATTGTGAATACATCAGTGTTTTCAGTAAAAATATTCAACTGTAAAATTTACATGAGATCACTGATTTTTATACTGTACGCAAACTGGAAGGGTTACAGTGTACACTGTATTGAGTACAGAGTGATTCATTAAATTGTACAGTGTGGCACGTTAGTTTTACTCTTCTTTCGACAGTTCGTGACGTAATCTTTGCACTCTGAGATTTTTAAAGTTACACTGATTGACTTACAGTTTGGTATTGTGAATAAATCAGTGATTTTAGTAGATACATTCAACAGTAACATTTAAATGAGGTCACTGATTTTTATGCTGTACGTAAAGTGCAAGGGGTTACAGAGTACACTGTATTGAGTACAGAGTGATTCATCAAATTTCACAGTGCGGCACGGTAGTTTTACTCTTCTTTCGACAGTTCGTGACGTTATCTGTGCACTCTGAGATTTTTACAGTTACATTGGTTTATTTGCAGTTTGATATTGTGAATACATCAGTGATTTCCGTAAAAAATATTCAACTGTGAAATTTAAGTGCGATCACTGATTTTTATACTGTACGCAAATGAGGCACGAGGCGAGGCACGAGGCCAGGACACAAAGGATTGTCAGTTACTAGTGCGTGGTTGATGGGACGCGGACATCGAAATTTGTGCGACAAAATTCAAGAAATTATAAAGAAAGAGAGAATTTTTCTTTTTAAAGGTACGGTCTTGTCTAATTAGGACTTGTCTCCCGCGTGAGGTGAGCACGTGGCCAGAACACAAAGGATTGCCAGTTAGTAGTGCGTGGTCGATAGAATGCGGAACGTTGAAATTTGTGCGACATAATTCAAGAAATTATAAAAAAGAGATAATTATTTACAAAAAGGTACGTTCTTGTGTATGTGATGGATTTTTAAATATTGTATACATATTTTTTTCACACTGCTTTTATGGATACACTTTTTTTGTGTGTCTACATAAACTCTGTCGATATAACTGGCGCATTCATTGTACATAATACACATTAACCAACTGTCAAATTCCAAGTTTTGTTAAATTTATATTACAGTGTTGAACTATCAAAATTTACTTTTGACTACACTGTATTTTGGACTGTGTGTTCCAGTAAAAGATACAGTAGAGCGGTTCGAGTCCAAAGAGGACAGTATAGGAACTGTAATAATTTACTTTGAACATTATGTTTCAGTAAAAATCGCTGTGCAATCGCTCGAGTCCAATGCGAACTGTGTAGCCCCTGTATTTCGTACTATTTCTTTTTTTCCGTGCCCAAATGGCCTAAGATCATTTTTGCGGCTTCTTTAGCCATTTTTTGTTTATGCTTTAAAAGCTTTCAAGCTCTTAAAAAGCCACACGTCATTTGTTGGTGCTTAACTTGTCACAGGAGCTCGAAACCAGCATCTGACAGAAATAACAACGAAAACGAAAAATTTCAGTAATCGCTTTTAATTCCCTTTTTGTGAGTTTAAACTGGTCTTTAAACATGAAAAGTTTAAAACAGTATATTGCCTTTGCGGTCCATCGGGCTCTATGAACCTGGTGCCCTGAACCCTGGGAGAAAAAAGTTGGAATTTAGGATATTGAAAAAGTTACCTACAAAAAACTTCGAAAACTTGTTCAAAGTAACCCTATTTTGCGGTAGTTCTTAGAAATTAGAAACAGTATGCGTTTGAAGTCTAAATTAAGATTTTAAAGGAAGTGGTACATAAAGTTGTAGGTATTCATTTAATTATTTTTGTTCAAACTTTGATCTTCGGTAGCGGACCCTAAAACTTAATTTAAAAAATAATTTAAAAAGTGTGGGTTCATGAATTAGGTGATAGAAGGGAATGGCGGGGTGACGCAATTATTTTTCAAAAGTCGCAAAATAAGAAGCACCCTAATATATATATAACCAGAGGGGGTCCACATCGAAATGTTACGATTGAATTCATTTTAATAAAGTCATTCGGTTCCTTTCCGTTTAATTGCTAACTAAGCATTGGCAGTCGATTATTATCCCTACCCTTTCCCGGTTCCTATGTGTTATATATATTTATCCAATCGTTTTAACCCTGGAACCCTACACATGGGTACCGCAAACCCCACATTATTAGTGAGAAAGGCTAACATAATTTTTCTTGCTTTGTTTAATCGCATTTTTCACTGTGATAAATTTATATTAGATTTTTCTCGCAAAGCCTATTTCATTCGTCAGTTCTCGAGCGCTCAATTTAAAAAAAATCTACGACAAATAGTTCGTTAGTAGCGTTGATTTGAAGTGCTGGGGTGTGCGTAACCCCAGTGCAGGTAATTCATTTCGTACAGATAGTGTAGAGTCCTAGGGTTAAATATTCAACTACCAGGGTTAAATATTCAATACCGTTAGTAGCGTTGATTTGAAGTGCTGGGGTGTGCGTAACCCCAGTGTAGGTAATTTATTTCGTACAGATAGTGTAGAGTCCTAGGGTTAAATATTCAACTCCAAATCAGGGTCAATATGTCGGCGCAGAAAGAGGGCTTGTTTCACGTTCCGATGAAATACTTGTTTGCTTCCCATTAGGGATAAAAACGGACCTATCGCAAAGTACCCAATGAGGCTGCGAAAGATAGGAAGAAAAAACCAAAGCCGGTACTTATTTTCACCCTTATATTTTCACGGATTATCTAACGGGGATTTGATAAACGTCGCTGGAGCATGGTCATGAGAAAGTTCGATTTATCATTCGTTCGGAATCACGGTGTATTCGGGATAGGGGGAAAGAGAGCGAGTGATGTTCGAGTGCGCAATAAAATGAATATTCAGACGGGAGCCGCGGGAGATTCGCAGCTCAAACATGATATTCGGCATGATTGATGCAACGGTAGACAAAACGTGAGGGACAGTAAATAGGTGTATACGTATATAGACTTCCCTTGGTCCTGATACAATAAGAAATTCCTTCGCTGTTTCCACTCGACGCGTTGGAATAATTAACCAACGGAGGTGGAATAATTGGCCCACCATTATATTAAGTACGACATTGAGCGAGATTAATGGGTCGAAAAGTTAAAAGAGAGAGACAGAGAGGCCACGAGAGAGAAAGAGAGAGGAAGACGAATAAACGATCGAGCGAGAAATAATGCGGGAGAATCGTTACCATGGAAATGATCGAAGGGTCAGAGGGATTTTGCTACGGAACGACGGAGGTACAAGACGAAAGAGCAGATTTAAATTACATTTTGTCAAATGTGAGTGTTCTGCAAGCAACCGGACACGAGGAAATATTTTACGATGCGTTTTATTACGAGAGATCGAAGTGCAAATACTCGATAAAACTTATTTTCTACTTGCATTTATTCCATTTCCAGACCGTCACAGCCGGCATAGTAAAAATTAAACGATATAGGGCATTTATATATGGGAAATTCCACGCCATTTCACTTAGCCCGTGACCTCGATCATTTTTGGTTGTCCTCATTTTTTTTGTTAAATTGTACCGCATGAAAGAAATATCCATATCAATTTTTAGATTTTTGTCTCTTCTCTTTTAGGAGTTATAATTTTCCAAAGAATGTCGGATTCGGGAGTTTTGGGAACGTTCAAACGCTGATAACTCCTGAACTAATTGAGATATCGACAAATGTCACTAGATATCTTTTTTCATTTTGAAGCATACTTTCGTTAAAAAAATGAAAACAAATTATCAATCATCAATATCAACGTTTTTTTGCTTGTAAAGTGAAAACAATTTTTTTAAACGATGATTGCCTTTTTTGATTTTTTTTTTTTCAAAAAATACTTTAAAATAGAGGGACCCATACTATGATTTTTAAGACTAGTATCGTCGTGGGCCCATTTTTTCGAATTAATCGTATTTTTCTTAGAAGATTTTTATCATTTTAATATCCAATAATGCTATTCATGATTTTGTGATTTCCAATTCGGTTTCGACAGGCCTGAAACGATTTGACGAACTGAATTTTTTTTTCTGTTCCAAATCATTTTTGAGTTGTTTACGTATTTTTGCATTTCTGCCGGATGGCAAGCTTAAGGGCGTAAAACTCACTCTATACGTTTCCAACCATTGTTTATGAAAATTAAGATTTTGGGAGAAATGAATGGTGAATTCGTATTCAGGGGGTAAACGTACATCGATGTGGACTATTGAAAGAAATATTGAGAATCCAAACTTTTGTCCCATCTCGGCCAAAAACGTGGCTTCACCGAATCGTCGATCATTTCTTTTCTCCTTCGATTTGGAAGTCTACTCTGTTCTCGTTCTCTTCGTTATCGTTTGCTCTTCGAAATGCCGTTTGATTCATGGAGTTCCGACGATTTTTTGATTTTTGGTAGATTTTCAAAAACGGAGCATCGATTTTTAATAATTTTTCCATAGACACCTATAGTTCTCTTACTCCTTTGCCTCTTTCTCGGCCATTTTTCAAGTGGACTTTCCGTAAAAACTCATTGAGTTATCCGGATGAGCCAAGCGGCCTTCTCCGAGTCCATCGAAATCCTTTTTAAAAACCCCCAATAAATCCCCGTGCCTCAAAGAGGACAGACGCTACGGCTGTTTAAAATTTAGGGAGTTTTACGATTATGGAAGTGGCCAAATGAGTTGAAAAAATATTTTTCGGCTTTTAAACCATTTTAGGGGTCTATCTAATAAGAAATTTTCCGCCAATTGCGAATATCGTCGAATTTTTGTCAAAAGCTCCAAATTAAACCGACTGAACACGAAAAACGTGTTTTCTTACACATTCGACGATTTTTGTTATCCTAAAAATCGGTTGACTGCTTGCAGGTGAAACTGCAAAATCAACCCTTGACATGCTTCACTTCAAGAGAAATTACCCCTTAGAAAAGTTTATCCACCGATAAAAAAAATACGTATCTAATAGCTTTTGATGCTGTACCATATAAATGAGTTTTAACAAAATCGCAGGCGGATACCAAAGTGACGTTCCTTGTAAGTAAATTATTATATGTAAACACCTACAATAATTTGCAACATTTTCCCATTACGAAATATATATATAGCTTTCACAAAAATATTACATATATATATATATATATATATATATATATATATATATATATGGAGAGGTTCATATGGAGACCGATTGTACATATCGCAGAAGAGGTATACATAAGTTTACAATTGCACTTAGAGTTGAATTTGTCTATTAATTTCGTGATGTATACAAAATTAAGGACGATATTCGAAATTTTCACTTTATATATGGAACGGTTAAAAGCGGGACCTTAGTGTTGTACGTATTGGTACATACAGGGAGAAATAATTTATCAATATTTATGACCTTTAATTACAAACACAGTATTACGTAATGATTGCAAACAAAATATTACAGTCGTATGTGTTTTTCATCTATACATATGTACGATATGCAGAATTATCATGACTATCAGTCATGAAGTTACTGATAGTCACCGTCTTACTTGTTTTATTATGCTTTTTTCAATCTGATTACATATCCACATTATTGAAGCCAAATTTCTTTTCCTTAATACTTGATGTTTGTCGACTACCACTTAGATTTCTCTGAGCGGCGGTAGTTTGTTGGTTCCAATACTCTCTTTAAATTCTTTTAGAATGAGATTTTTTTTCTTCTGGCGTCCAGCACACTCGCTTACGTTGCCCGTAGGGTGAAGCTGGATAAACAAAACATGAATGGTTTTGGACGCCACATAAGATTCAGCAACGCTCTGAATCGTTGAATCAAGTCTGGATGGTGTCATCGTCGGTTGACGATTGCCTTCTTTATCAATATTCGCCACTGTTGGAATCTCTGAGCTGAGATTTGAAATGTCCTTTATAGACATAGACGAATTAGCGCCGGCACCCATATATACCATTACATATAGATGCGTACATCTACAGGGTGTATCTCAACTACTTCTTTTCTGTTCGTGAGCATATAGGTCGTCTCTTTCCGAACAAAACGCTTTTTTTAAGTCGCGCGACAAAAATTGGCCGAGCTATCGTGAGAATAAGGTTCGACGCTGAGTAAACAATGGTACAGTAAACTGAGTAAACAATGGCACAGAAACCTTCGCAACAATCCGCGAACAGGTACCTGTTGGCAATTGTTCGCGGAACCTATTCATAATCTGCGAACTGGGGGATGAGCCTTTTAATTCATAAATAAACATTACTGAACGATCTTGTCAGCTTAAAGAAAAATTACAGGCCTTTCTTATTTGACACTAAAAAAAAATGAGAAAAACAAAAAGAGTTGCTTGAACGTGGATTCGAACGCGCGCTCGGTCCGGCTTGCCGCCGAAACTACTGTGCCATTGTTTACTCAGCGTCAAACTTCACTCGTGAATATCATGGCCAATTTTTGTCGCACAGCATTTGAAAATATCGTTTTGCTCGGAAAGAGACACTCCATATGCTCACGAACGGAAAGGACGTAGTTGAGATACACCTTGTATATGTAATGGTACGTATGCGTACCGGGCGCTGATTTGTAACGTTTCATACGAGGACCGGTACCCATACGTCCTATTACATATAGATGCGTACATCTATATGTAATGGTACGTATGGGTACCGGTCCGCGTATGAAACGTTACGAATTAGCGTCGGTACCCATACGTACCATTGCGTATAGATGCGTACATCTATTTGTAATGGTACATATGGGTACCTGCGCTGATTCGTAACGTCTCATACGAGGACTGTGTCATTTACGGTCCTAGTTTTTACCTCTACAATGGATAATTCAGATTTACGGGGAGATCGCAGCGATCGGTTGTGCTTTGAAACCGTCATAACGGTTATTAGATAAGATTTGGCAGAATATACAAATGATCTGTCTTCTCAACTTTACATAATCATAGTAATCTATAAGGGTGTGCAGGTACTCGATTCACTTGGGTACCCGATATTCGGGTCGGGTACCCGACGAGTTACGTTTTTGCATTACCCGCCACTATCGGGTACCCGAATTTGGTCATCGGGTACCCTCGATCAAATAATGGGAGAAAACGAAAACTCGAAGAAGGCGATGAAACGAATAAATGATAATGCTGTGAAAATCTATTTTTCGTCTCACTTTTATATTCTGTGTGTGTGTATGTGATGTACGTGCGTGCGTGTGTGTCTTTGTTAGGGCGGAGTGAAAAACGGTCAATTTTGGCGGCTCGTATCGTAATAGCGCGGGAAAGTTGCGTTTTGGCATCACTAAAAAGTGTGCGAAAGGAAAAAAACATTACAATAAATATCTTCTGTTCCGGCAAACGTCTTAAAGTTTTGAATTTTTTAACGTGGGTTTTGTATGGAGAAAAAACCCAAAAAGACCAAGATTCAACGCCCTGCGTTTATTCGAAATGAGAAGAATGTGGCTTCCACTTAACGTTTTAAAATTGAAAATATTTTGATTAGTTTCAGAGATATAAGCATTTTTAAAACAAGTTTTTTTTCTGGGAAATTTCCTTTAAATGACAACAAATTAAATTAAGAAGAATGAATCGCCGAAATTACCAGTTAGCCCTAGACAGAATTAATGGAAATTCGACGAAGAATCTTGCTTTTATTCCGCTTTTTGCCATTCAAATATCTCGTTATTTCCTGAAATGCGAGTGTATTAAAAGAAGTCTGCCGAAAAAAATTGTAAATATACACATAACAAAAATACTAAAATTTTCAAATCAATTATTTGTATTTCTTATGAATTCCAACCTATCGGCGAAGGGTAGAGGACATAAAGCTAGAGTCTATTTCATCCGTTTTGGTACGTTTTTGTGGCGTTATCTACCTACTATGAAACGAAATTTGAAATTTTGTTCCGGCAACACGGCTTATCGAGTACCCGATGTGAGGCGAGTACTCGATAAAGTTCGAGTATACCGTTCGATCACGGGTACCCTAAAAATTCGGGTACTCGATCCGAATCATAGTCTAATTACCCGAACCGACCCGACCAAGTATACAATAATACCCGCACACTCCTAGTAATCTACTTCGATTATTGTGCTAAAAAACGTATTAACGAATTCGTAACGTTTCATACGAGGACCAGTACCCGTACGTACCTTTACATACAGATGTACGCATCTATACGTAATGGTACGTATGAGTACCGGTCCTCGTATGAAACGTTACGAATTAGCGCCGGTACCCATACGTACCGTTGCATATAGATGCGTACATTTATATATATTGGTACGTATGTGTACCGGCGCTAATTCGTAACGTCTCATAAAAGGACCGTGTCATTTACACTGAGAAAAAGAAATCGTTGAATGTGCAAAATGCATTTTGTTGTCTCGAAATTTTGTTGTTTTAACAGTTGCTCAGACATGCTAAATAAGCTACAGTTCACACCACTGAAACTATCAGTTAGATTAACAAAACGATTGTTATGCCAATCAAAAATCAAGTAGAACGTATTTAAAGATACATTTTGTTAAACCAACTGAATTTTGGTTGGATGAACGATTTTTTTTTTTCAGTGTACGGTCCTAGTTTATACCTCTACAATGGATAGTCCAGATTTACGGGGAAACCGCAACAACCGATTATGCTTTGAAACCGTCATAACGGTTATTAGATGAGTTTTGGTAGAATATACAAATTATCCGTCTTCTCAACTTTACATAATCATAGTAATGTACGTCGCTTATCATGCTAAAAAACATGTGTATTCTTTTCTTCGTCGATGTATCCTACATTGTCGTTAAGGTTCATAGCTGACGTACTCGTATTAACAAATTCGTAACGTTTCATACGAGGACCGGTACCCGTACGAACCATTACATACAGATGTACGCATCTTTATGCAATGGTACGTATGGGTACCGGCGCTAATTCGTAACGTTTCATACGAGGACCGGTACCCATACGTACCATTACATATAGATGCGTACATCCGTATGTACTGGTACGTACGGGTACCGGTCCTCGTATGAAACGTTATGAATCCGTTAATACGTTTTTCAGCACGATAATCGAAGTAGATTGGTAGGGGTGCGCGGGTAGCAGCATTGGTCGGGTCAGGTCGAGTAATTTGACTATGATTCGGATCGAGTACCCGAACTTTTCGGGTACCCGTGATCGGACGGGTATACTCGAACTTTATCGAGTACTCGCCTCACATCGGGTACTCGATAAGCCATGTTGCCGGAACAAAATTTGAAATTTGAATTTTTTGAAATTTTGTTCCGGCAACATGGCTTATCGAGTACCCGATGTGAGGCGAGTACTTGATAAAGTTCGAGTATACCCGTCCGATCACGGGTACCCGAAAAGTTCGGGTACTCGATCCGAATCATAGTCAAATTACTCGACCTGACCCGACCAATGCTGCTACCCGCGCACCCCTACCAATCTACTTCGATTATCGTGCTGAAAAACGTATTAACGGATTCATAACGTTTCATACGAGGACCGGTACCCGTACGTACCAGTCCATACGGATGTACGCATCTATATGTAATGGTACGTATGGGTACCGGTCCTCGTATGAAACGTTACGAATTAGCGCCGGTACCCATACGTACCATTGCATAAAGATGCGTACATCTGTATGTAATGGTTCGTACGGGTACCGGTCCTCGTATGAAACGTTACGAATTTGTTAATACGAGTACGTCAGCTATGAACCTTAACGACAATGTAGGATACATCGACGAAGAAAAGAATACACATGTTTTTTAGCATGATAAGCGACGTACATTACTATGATTATGTAAAGTTGAGAAGACGGATAATTTGTATATTCTACCAAAACTCATCTAATAACCGTTATGACGGTTTCAAAGCATAATCGGTTGTTGCGGTTTCCCCGTAAATCTGGACTATCCATTGTAGAGGTAAAAACTAGGACCGTACACTGAAAAAAAAAAATCGTTCATCCAACCAAAATTCAGTTGGTTTAACAAAATGTATCTTTAAATACGTTCTACTTGATTTTTGATTGGCATAACAATCGTTTTGTTAATCTAACTGATAGTTTCAGTGGTGTGAACTGTAGCTTACTTAGCATGTCTGAGCAACTGTTAAAACAACAAAATTTCGAGACAACAAAATGCATTTTGCACATTCAACGATTTCTTTTTCTCAGTGTAAATGACACGGTCCTTGTATGAGACGTTACGAATTAGCGCCGGTACACATACGTACCAATATATATAAATGTACGCATCTATATGCAACGGTACGTATGGGTACCGGCGCTAATTCGTAACGTTTCATACGAGGACCGGTACTCATACGTACCATTACGTATAGATGCGTACATCTGTATGTAAAGGTACGTACGGGTACTGGTCCTCGTATGAAACGTTACGAATTCGTTAATACGTTTTTTAGCACAATAATCGAAGTAGATTACTAGGGGTGTGCGGGTATTATTGTATACTTGGTCGGGTCGGTTCGGGTAATTGGACTATGATTCGGATCGAGTACCCGAATTTTTAGGGTACCCGTGATCGAACGGTATACTCGAACTTTATCGAGTACTCGCCTCACATCGGGTACTCGATAAGCCGTGTTGCCGGAACAAAATTTCAAATTTCGTTTCATAGTAGGTAGATAACGCCACAAAAACGTACCAAAACGGATGAAATAGACTCTAGCTTTATGTCCTCTACCCTTCGCCGATAGGTTGGAATTCATAAGAAATACAAATAATTGATTTGAAAATTTTAGTATTTTTGTTATGTGTATATTTACAATTTTTTTCGGCAGACTTCTTTTAATACACTCGCATTTCAGGAAATAACGAGATATTTGAATGGCAAAAAGCGGAATAAAAGCAAGATTCTTCGTCGAATTTCCATTAATTCTGTCTAGGGCTAACTGGTAATTTCGGCGATTCATTCTTCTTAATTTAATTTGTTGTCATTTAAAAGAAATTTCCCAGAAAAAAAAACTTGTTTTAAAAATGCTTATATCTCTGAAACTAATCAAAATATTTTCAATTTTAAAACGTCAAGTGGAAGCCACATTCTTCTCACTTCGAATAAACGCAGGGCGTTGAATCTTGGTCTTTTTGGGTTTTTTCTCCATACAAAACCCACGTTAAAAAATTCAAAACTTTAAGACGTTTGCCGGAACAGAAGATATTTATTGTAATGTTTTTTTCCTTTCGCACACTTTTTAGTGATGCCAAAACGCAACTTTCCCGCGCTATTACGATACGAGCCGCCAAAATTGACCGTTTTTCACTCCGCCCTAACAAAGACACACACGCACGCACGTACATACACATACACACACACAGAATATAAAAGTGAGACGAAAAATAGATTTTCACAGCATTATCATTTATTCGTTTTATTGGCTTCTTCGAGTTTTTGTTTCTCCCATTACTTGATCCATACACCTAGATAAAAATAAATGTAAATATAAATAATAGATACGGATCTCCGAGTCGTTCACGGATATTCAAAGTTTACGAATACCCGAAGTTTAAGAGTGCTCGACGTTTACGCGTACCCAAAATTTGAGAGGACCCGATGACCAAAGTTGGGTACTCAATAGTGGCGGGTAATGCAAAAACGTAACCCGTTGGGTACACAACCCGACCCGAACATCGGGTACCCGAGTGAATCGAGCACCCGCACACCCCTGTAGATTACTGTGATTATGTAAAGTTGAGAAGACGGATTATTTATATATTCGGCCAAACCTCATCTAATAACCGTTATAACGGTTTCAAAGCACAATCGATCGCTGCGATCTCCCCGTAAATCTGGACATAATCGTGGTCATAGTTTTTAGTCGAGTGTACATTTTCGTACATGCCTCTTATATTATCTCTGGTCCCCGTAAATACCTTTCAATAAGTAATTCAGACGGTCCTCATTTCAAACGCTATAACAAATTGGGACCGGTGCCACTATAAACCGTTGCATATAGAAAAATACCGGGACCGTCCCCGTATGTGCCGAATGTCCCCCTATGAACCGCCACAGCTCCGAAATGGTCCCGGCATAAACCTCTCCACATATATATATATATATATATATATATATATATATATATATATATTAACGTGCCGACACTAAATCATTGTTCAATAAGTCACAACTTTTAAATTGAAGTTCCCACTAATCCTCAATTACTTAAATTTTGATTCGAATGCTATTTTTTAAATGTCACTGTTAGCAATAACAGCTATAGAGAAAGTTCCGCATGAATTTGTGAATTCTCAGAAAGTACCAATGTATATATGTTATTTTGCGCCAAACCTTTTGCTGCTCGTGTACAAAAATACATTATCGATTCGCCGCGTGTGACTCACCTGAAACAAAGAAACGGGAAAAAAATTAGCACGAGTGCCGTCAATCGTTCGCGATCTCCGACAAATGCATGCGAATGTTCGGCGATATCCGTTCAAGCTTTCGTAATAATTAGTGCGTCTCTGCAATTGTATCTAATTTGGCTGTTTGCGCGCGTACGTATCTCTCGCGGGAATGCTTTGCCCTTGGTTTTCTCTCTGGTTGCTACGAGGGTGAAACTCCCGCGTGTGTCCATACTGATATACGAAATTTGTCAGAAGTCCAGTATCAGTAGGATACTCAGCGATGGGAGTGAAAGTCAGATCGTAATTGAGTCAAATAATAATTAAAAGCATTCGAAACGGTAGCAGTATGACAAGAATTATCAATGAAATGGAGTTATGAATAAATGTCTAGAATCAACTGAATAATTTGGGATAATTGTGCCATATATAGCGAATATTATGAATTTTTTAATACTCATATTCATATCCATTCATATAAATATTAAAATAAATATTAAAATATTTAATATAAATTAAAATATTAAATGCATATTATATATTTAAATGTAACATATAAATATTAAAATAAATATTCAAACATAAATAAATTTACCACCCGTATCCCTCCTTCACATTAAATTTTCTAATATTTACTCATGCCCTGATTTTTGTAATTCACTGCCCTTATTGTATCCCACCATACATTTATTTCTATTCAATTTTTTCACCGTTCTTCCAACTGCTCTCTTAAAATGTTACGGTCCATCGTACTTTCAGCCAGCAGTTGTATGTGTGCGCGGTCACCCATCCAAGTATTGGTCCGGGCTGATTTACATGAAAGAGCAGCCCCGCGACTTCCCGACTATCTACGTCAATTGTTAATTGATGATTGATAATCTGGCATCGAAAGCCGGAAAACAGTGCGCGTGTGGACAAATATCGACGAACACAGGAGGAATCAAGGGTGTGGGACAACCTCGAGTATGGTTCGTAGCTCTCGCTAACTATGACTCATGGGCGCTGCCCGGATTTTTAACACGACGTGCGTGGGCGTCGGAGACGTATCCGGCGTGGTAAAAGAGCAGGCATCGAGCGAGTGGGGTTGGACTTTAATCTAACAACCCTCGGCTCACTTTGCGCGGGCCTGGCGTGCTCTCTTCTGGTACCTAACATACATCCATCTACATGTATATACGCACACAAATAAGTTGTGATGTGCGTATGTCGGTTGGGGGATGAGGAGGTACATAGTGGCTCTTCTCGTACTCTCCCTGTGTACCGGGCTTTTTCAAGCACTGGCCACAGGGGGTGTGTTTCACTGACTGCCCCCAGGGTAACATGACATAGAGAGAAGAAGAGAGGCAAAGAGAGAGAGGAAGAATTCTCTCCGCTGTGCCTCGATATGGAGAAGAGGCTCGTCAGCTCTCATTCTCCCGTCCGCCTGATACAAGGTGAAGTATAATAAGTTGGATTTTTCCTCCGATGAGACTGTCAGTCAACTAACTCGCAAGGGCCATTCCAGTGAAAAATCATCGAAGACATTCGGCAACGTCAATCATGCTTGAAGGCCCTCTTCAGGATCTTTTGTGTGCGATGTCAAATGTGCAAACTACTTTCTGCATGTTTGCCTACTGTCAGCTACTTCGCTACGTACATGGACCAAGGCAGAAACTTCCATCGGTGATTGCAAAAGATTTCGTTGTCGGTAGCATCCTCATAGTTGATCATTGATCGGATTATCTTTAAGCTTCATAAGCCATATGTAAAAAACCGAGACTGGTGGATGGGCTCGGTACTCGGAGCAGTGACCGCTTGACCCTGCACCAGTTGGCCCATCAACCAGTCAGCGGAAGGCCAATACGTCTGAGACGTTGATGTAGATACTTGAGTAAAACGTCTGGGCACCAGAGAACCAGGAGAATTTGGGTCCTTCTATACTGGTACGGGTTTACCACAGGTTCCCCGTACCCTCGGCAAATGCGGTATAGTGGAGCTCGTCTTGGTTCAAGGGTCCAAGAATGATGCCCAATCATACAATGATACGCATTATTGTAGATTGTAGATGCGCACACATGGTGCAACGGAAGTTAGGTTAGATTAGCGAAGTGCGGCTAGGGAGAGATAGGGAAGGGTTCAATTGGGAATGGTAAGACGTAAAAACCCGCAAAGGTAGGCTCACAGTGGGATCAGTGGCTCATTTTTTTCAGAGGTCTATAGCTGCCTAACTGTTCACACAATCTCAATAAACCTTGACTAAACGCGAGGTGTGCCCAATGGCTCCATTTTGTTAAAAGACACTGAACGGCCTAACCCAATAGACATTGAGATAATAACCATTTAAAAAAAGGGATTTGATCCACTGTGTACTTGGGGGTGTACACAGTGAAACATGCCTAATTTCTCAGTCCAACAAAATGTCAAAATCAACCAAAATGTGAAGAAAATTACCCTGATCCACTGTACACTTATAGGTAATGGAGAGCTTTTCTCTATACAATGGGGAGTATTGTACAGTATACTATTGAAAAATTAATTAAAAAAAACAGCATATTATGAGATCAATCACAATAATTTATTTTGAATACTAATCAACAATGAGTACCTACCGAATGAGGTAGTACCAGTGCCTATCTAAATCACAATGCGAAAATATTCATATTATGACTTTCCTTTGTGTACCTCGAAAAATTGAGCCACCGTGTACCGACCCTCCCCTTTTTCTAAAGCGGGTACTGACAAGTTTCTATTTTTGTTAGGTTAACAAACACAATGCTCAAATACCGCAATATAGCTGTATATTGCGATCGACCAATGACTTCGAACATAACTGCGATAGGTAAACAAGTAAAAACCATGCAAACTCAGCAGGTTTTTCAACTTTTGGCACCAAAAATAATATAAAATCACCTCTCACAACCGAATTGCGCGGGAGCGACTCACAGACAGGTTCAAACCTATTGCCATCCGAGCGCGGTTCTAATGTGAAAAAGACGCACATATATACATGTCCACTTCTGAGGAACCGAAAAGGTTCAGTGTACCCACTGTTGCCACTGTTCCCACTTTGACCCTATACGTTGTAACTCAGGAAATATATTTAAAAAATATATATACGTAGAACAGGTAATCCGATGTAATTAATGTTGCAGTACGACGTGTCGAGGACAAAGGTTTCACAGAGGTTCGTACCGTATTCGTGGCACGCGTCTCGTTTTACTCAACTGCACGTCACGGATTGGCCATCGTGTACGTAAAACAGCTCGAATATCGTGCGCGAGAGCAAGAGCGAGGATTGTACAAAATCAAGAAGGGGAGTAGGATCGCGCGGAGAAATAGAAATTTCGGTCACGTGGCTGGTAGGGATTGTAGAATGAACCAGACACCATGTACGATGTCATATCTGGAGGCAAATTCATTCATATGCCTATATATGCGGGCATGTGGGGGTGTGTGTGCAGAGTAAAAAACAAAAGATGTCAGGATGATGCGCACACGTGCTGCAAGCGCCGAAGACGCGTTCGGAAAGCTAAGGAGTGCACTCCCCGCCTCAAAAATCCGCTTCTCCTCGATAAACAAGAAAAATGAGCCCTTCGGACCTCCACCCACGCATGTAGCCGTGCATGTTTGGGTTACGAGCTTTCGTTGTTTTATCATCGGCAGTCTTGTCCGCCGAAGAATCGTGAATAAAGGGGAGAAAAGAAAAATAGAAAACTGTTGAAGGGCATCTTCGAATTGTACGGGTTTTCGAGACACGTCGAAAGGGAGTCGAGTGTCGAGAGGGGAACTCCCGCACGATCGTGGCTGACTATCGAGTTTCCCGTGAATGTAGAAAGAGAAACGGATACAGCGGACGAGGTGAAGGTAAGGGCTCGAATTATAATAAAGGGGATTTAGCTTGGGACACTCGAAAGTCTCTGATCATTATTGCGATCAGTGATTGGCGAGTGTTCGAACATGGAGGACAGGAAGATTTCCTCGTATCGGGACTGTTAATTGATTCTCCTTGTTTCTTGATTCGGTCGCTTTTTAATGCAATTTTTTACGCAGTCAATTAGCAGCGCTTATTACAGAACATTCGGGATGCAATGGTCCGATTGAGGCGCGAAATACGTTTGGGCATTTGAAATTCGACGGCGGCAAAATTATTGCAAGCGCGAACGAGTTTTTTATTTTTTCATCATGAGTGATTTCTACTTTTGCAGATTTTTAGATCGCTGCCAAAGATCCAAAAAACTGGTGAGCGATGTTCGTAACCTGGATAAAAAAAAGAAAAATTTGTCCATCGTGTTCCGACGACGTAGCTTGAACATCATCAATTCGGTATGGATCGCAACTATTGATCTATCGACTCGGGACAATTTCCAAAAATGAATGGCGAAGCATTTTTTATGTTTTCACCACGACTGATTTTCCGAAGATCCCAAAAAAATGGTGAGCAATTTTCGTAGCCTGGGTGAAAAACAAAATTCGTCCATCGTGTTCGGACGACGTAGCTTCAACATCATCAATTCCGAATGGATTGCAACCATTGGTATATCGACTCGATATACCAACAACAAAAAAATGTTGAGTGATTTTCGTAGCCTAGATTACAAAACAAAAATGAATGTCGATCGCTTTTCAACGACGCAACTTCATCATCAAGTTACGATACATAGCAGCCATTGGTCTATCGACTCGTGGACATTTTCTTTGTCCGATGCTACATACACCACGACGAAAATGGTGGTAGAAATTTGTAGCAGCTCCATCGTGCACGGGCGAGCCCGACCAGCTCGCGACAGATACAGCCACCTACCCCTAGGAATATCAACCCCTTTGTGCAAGCTCGTGTATCGCCACATGGCCATGTTACTAACGATACCCGCGTGCCAAAACGTTGCCGAATCACAGAACCTCTGCGTAAACGTATGCATATACGTGTGTGTGTGTCTATGGACCGTCCATAGGTGGGCTTGGCAGATGTCGCACGTACGTGTAATTGCTTTTGCCATAGTATACACGCGTGAACGCGTGTGCGCTGTAATTAGTTCATAATTGAAAGCTTTCGATCAGAAACAGCTGGTGTGTATAGCCGTGGTGGGAATCAAGTGGACACGGGGTGATCGGAGAATGATTGCTGCTCTGGGTCCAGGTATGAATTTGGAGACACTTTGGGGCCAGTGCTTCCAAGGGTTGATCATCGATGTTTTTTTTGGAAGCGATGATCGTCCCGGAAAACCAGGCTACTGAGACGAAGGATTGGACAGTCGTTTTTCAAAATTGAATTTTTTGATAAAAACTTTTCGTTTGAATACACCCAACGTCTTCAACACATCAACACCTTCTAGATATTTCCTTTGAGGACTTCACTTTAAGTTTGAGCCGTTGCATCTGCCTAGAAATGTTCCAACGTTTTGTTTTATGGACTTGAATGGTGTATAAACATCAAAATAATGATATACAAAAGGAATTATACGCGAAGAATGATTTTTTTCAATTTTTAGACCTCATTTTCTGAAGTGCCTCCGAGCGCTCCAAAACGCACAAATCAGCCTATACGGTGAAGGGAGCTATTTGGAGTCGTTTAGTCTAGTCGTTGTACGAAAAGTATAAAACGACCCAACAATTGAAGACCTACTATCAAAATACCTCGGTGGGTACACGCAGAATTCAAATGAGAGCTTCAATTCCATCGTGGTGACGTTAGATCCTAAATCAGTTTTGAAACTTTGAACACATTTTTCTCAAAACCACGTTTTTAAAAGGCCTTAGGCGACTTTAGAGGCCGAAAGAATAGGCGTTTTGGGGTTTTTTTTTCAGAAAAACTACAAAATAAATTGAGATTAGAAAAAAGGGTGTTTATCATACATATCAGTGACTGTATACAATAATTTTTTTTGAAGCGATTAATTTCAAAATGGCGGCTGTGCAGCGTTTATCTCGAAACTGCATTTTTTAAGTTGGCCGGAAACATAACTCAGACAATTTTCAACCGATTCACTTGAAATGTTGAATGTATCTTGAAAAATACATTGTCTTTGGAAGTACGTAGGATTTTTTTATATTGCATAGTTCATTTGTTATTAACAATTATCTAACGATTTTTTAGGCAAATTTTTGGAAAGTGAATAATTTGCCAAAAAATCGTGAGATAATTCTTAATAACAAATGAACTATGTAATATAAAAAAATCCTACGTACTTCCATGGACAATATATTATTCAAGATACATCCAACATTTCGAGTGAATCGGTTGAAAATTGTCTGAGTTATGTTTCCGGCCAACTTAAAAATGCAGTTTTGAGATAAACGCTGCACAGCCGCCATTTTGAAATTAATCGCTTCAAAAAAATTATTGTATACATTCACTGATATGTATGATAAACGCCCTTTTTTGTTATCTCGATTTATTTTGTAGTTCTTCTGAAAAAAAAATCCCCAAAAAGCCTATTTTTTTCGGCCTCTAGAGTGGCCTAACCCCTGAAATCGGGAGACTGCAAAATTCAGGCAGTTTTCATCCGATTGATTTGACACTTTAACTGTAGCTTCTCAGATGGATTCTTTGAAGAAGTACATACGATTAACTATTTTCGTTTTAACAAACAAATTAATGACGATTTTTTAGCGAAAGGAACAAAAATTATCCAAAAAGAAACCATTTTGCGAAAAAAAACATGTTTTGATAAGCTTGTGTACTTCTCTAGCTAAACTAATGTAAATGATGAAATGTTTATTACTTGTTCTAGGTGCTGATCCATAAAGATTTTGCGTCACCCGCATAGTGTGTAAAAAAATCCTCCTAGCGTACCTACGACCGAGCCGCCATTTTGTTTTTCTTTCGTAAAAATATTTTTCTGGTTTACTTCAACACATGTAGAATAAACCCTCCAAACATCATTTCGATTGCCTTTTCAGTCAAACAAACAAAAAAATGCCCAAAAAGGTGTCATGTCAGAAGAGGTGCTGTTGAACTTTGGAACGTTGCAACGCACTGAAAATGTATTCTTCCTCAATAGCTCAATTTTTTTGTGTACGTAGAGACAAGTAGAATGAATTCTCCAAACCTCATTTCTATTGCTTTTTCGGTATTAAAAAAAATGTCTAAAAAGGTGTCATTTTTCATTGAGCCACATAATGCCTTCAGACGAGGTGCCGTTGAACTTTGGAACGTTGCAACGCAATGAAAATGTATTCTTCCTCAATAGCCCAATTTGTTTTCTGCCCATTTCCGGACCCATAAATACTCGACGAAGAAGTAAATCGTGTGCGGTTTGCAGCTGCGAACGTGTCGCGAGGTTTGCAATTCGCTGATTGCAAAATTAGACCATACGTTATTTGCCGAGCAATCCAATCCGAACCACGAAGCGATTCACCCCGAATCGGGATTCTCGAGGATTTGTCGGGGATTGCCAGGTGGTTGGATGATAAAAACGGAAAAACACGAGAAGCAAGCGACAGGATAGAAGAGGTTTGGGGAGGATTTGGCCAATTGACTTGGGGCATACGTCTCTGGTGGAGAACCGTGGGTTTGGGCACGTGGAATCGAGAATCTATCGGCTTTTTGGCGGTGAGAAGGACGGAGGCTTTGCAGCACGGGTTTCCCCTTATTTCACCCAGGTCCAGGAGATAGAAAGAAAGAGAGAGAGAGAGAGAGAGAGAGGGAGGGAGAGAGAGAGAGAAAGGAAAAAAGGAAGAAAATCCGTGAGGGTCTTGCTGAAAATGAACGGCACCACGGGACCCGTTGCCACACGCGTTTTACGAGTATTTACCTCTCTTCTCATCCTAGAATACTCGACATATACATTTACACCCACGCACACGGGCAAATGCCTAAACGTACTTCCATATGTGCCCTGGTACATGTATACATTGTCTAATGTGGTGACGGCATTGGTTGGGTGTATGTCCTTCGAAGGGACAGTGCACCGACTTCAATTATGAACACTAGCCAATCGGAAAATAGCCCACAGGATGGCAAGGGGCTGCAGGAAGATGAACGCGTGTTCTCTCGATCCAAACGTCCTTCTGACCCTTCATTCTTCCCTTTTCTCCCTTTCTCTCTCTCTCTCTCTCTCTCTCTCTCTCTCTCTCTCTCTCTCTCTTTCACTCTCTCTCTCGCGCTGTCCGTACTGTCCAGTATGCCAAACTCATGGAGTAGGTGCTCTCGACTGGTCGCTCGACCGAAAGAGATCGAAGGAACGAGGGAGTCGAGTGGAGCGAGAGAAATGACCGAAAACAGTGCAGGACACAATAGAGAAGTGTGACAAAGCTGTGAATAGCCCGGGTGTTCGTGCATGTTGCTGCGTGAAAGAGAGAGAAAGAGAGAGAGAGAGAGAGAGAGAGAGAGAGAGAGAGAGAGAAAGGAAGAGCGAGAGATGGACTGATAGATAAATAAATTGATTGTAGCTCAGTACAACTATACGAAACAAATCCAATTCAATGGCATCGATGCAAACGACAGCACTGCTCTAGATCGATCTACATGACCAGCCAATCAGTGGGAACGCACAAACGTATAATTTCCAAAAAAAAGCAAAAGGAGAAAAACCAGGAAAAATATAAACTCAAGAAACCGCCTACCAAAGCATATAAAAATATAGACTGACAAAAGTTAAAATCAGGATAACGCAACGAGAGAGAAAGACGGGTGGACGAGGAATTCAAAGTCATTTCGATTGGAAGCTTCAACGAGACATCAAAAAACAAAAAATGATCAGTCGCGTAAATTCTTCGGTCCCCGTTCTGGATAGGTCGATCAATTACGCGACTTTACCATACGCCATTCAATTTTTCAGCGCATAATTCCTATCTCGCGCTAATTAGTCTCCCCTCGTACAATCCATCATATCGAGCTAATTAATTCCCTCCTATACAATTCACGATATCGAAAAGTTTCGTGAAGGAGGTCGGGGCAGGGAGGTGGGGTTTCGTAAGGCAGGAAAAAAATTCCAAATCTGTGAATGAAAAATCCCAGAATGATCAGTAGAGAAATATGTATCGAAAGCTGTCAGTACGGTGCGAAGCGAAAAAGCAGGAGATGAAAGTTTCGAGTGAAAGAGAGCCGCAAGCGTGTGCAATCGATGTCGGCGATCGCTCCAAACCATACGCACCCTCTCTCACATACGAACTCACATGTACGGATTTTTCTCTCGCGTTGCTCCCTCGACTTTCGCACATGTGCGTACGTTTTGTTCTTCCGAAGTGGGTTTTTTTGCTTTTCGCTATCTTCTGACATGAGCGTGGCACGTAATCGAAAAAGGACGAGGCCGTGACGTTGATACGCGTCGGACAGAACGGTAGCAACGAATAAATATCCTGCAGACGTACAGTATATCTTCATACGTAGTATTACAGTATTATATGTACATACGCACGTATGTATAGGGTGGCCCGAAAAGTGACGTCCAAAAGGAAAACCTAGATGCCTGGTTTCAAACTTCCATCCAAATGCGTTTGGATGGGCGCACGAAACCTATGTTCTACGATCTTTAGTTTTCGAGAAACGATTTTGATTTTCTCCTTTGTTAAGGAATCATTACGGTGTAGAATTTTCAATGCTCGATTTTTTGCATTATCCGATAGTATACACGGTTATAAACGTTCCGTCCAATTTTCAGATCGACATTTGAATTATTTCTGTCGCTACAGCCTTTTTTAGAAAAAGCTAAGCCTTTCTTAACAGCCTTTCTTAGAACTTTAAACGCGTTTTTCCCGGAATAGTGTTTTTCAAAACGGTGGCCACTTTCGAAGGAAGAGTTTTCAAACTATCCGTTTGAAATTCTAACGGAACATTCTTCATGTCATTCCTTATGTTGCTATGGAAGCTTTATTTTTAATCTTCCTATTTTTTTCACGAAAAGCTGTCGAAAAAAGGCTGTGTTTGATACTTTTTGTTCAAACCGCCGCCATTTTTTCAACTTCTACTAAAAAAAACCTCCGTATGTTCCTATGGAGTTTTTTTTTAGTAGAAGTTCAAAAAATGGTGGCGGTTTGAACAAAAAGTATCAAAAAAGGCTGAATTTGATACTTTTTCGTTCAAACCGCCGCCATTTTTTCCACTTCTACTAAAAAAAACCTCCATAGGAACATACGGAGGTTTTTTTTAATCTTCCTATTTTTTTACGGAAAACTGTCGAAAAAAGGCTAAATTTGATACTTTGTGTTCAAACCGCCGCCATTTTTTCAAATTTCACGAAAAAAAAACCTTCATAGGAGCGGCTTTCCTACAGATTAATAATTATTTTGAAATTTGTGTTTCAGATAAAATGTGTGGCCGCCACCCTGGCCACCATGGGACACCATTTATTTTCCACGCAATATTCCGCAAATAAAAACACTGTTAAACAATAAATAAATAAATTTTTAAAAATCACTTTGTATTCTTTATTGGTGCTATAATTTGAAAAAAAAAAAAAAAAAATTGAGCGATTAGCTTATCATGTGCACCTAAAAAAATCGTGAAAATCGGCTATTTTCGGGCTTCATAATCAGGCACACTTGTCACTGTGATCCTTTATGTACTTTCCTCTTAGAAGTATGTCAAAGAAATTTGAAGCCATTTAGCCTAGTGCAAGTATTTATTTTTTGTCATCTGAACTTGATTGACTGATCCTCTCAAACCGATTGTTAAAACTTTTGATCAACATCTAAGTCACTTTCGTTAGTGTTTTGTTGGTAAGGTATTCATTGCTTAGCAGTGCACTTCACAACGATAACACAAAAAAAAAATCGCGCGACAAGTACATACAGTAGAGGAAAATAAACTAATGCTGTTTTCTCACAAACTAAAAAAAGATCGTAGAACGTACGCGGGGGTGATTCGAATATGTATTGATACGACGCGTCTAGATCTTTCCTTTGGACGTCACTTTGTGGGTCACCCTGTATATATATATATATGCGTGGGCGTGTATGGATGTATATATATATATATATATATATATATATATACATATACATACAGATGCGTTATATGCGGAGGTATATTGACAGCCACAGTTGGGGATGATCATTACAACCCTCCCGTTCGATCCCTCTCTTACGACTCGCTACTGTACGCGCGCTATATACGGAATTCCGGCAGGCATAATATATGTATGTATATATATATAAGAGGAATGATGTTTGACTATGTGCGCGTACGCATCCTTGTTCTGGATTCCCTTCTCCGACTGCCTACTGTGCAGGTTAAACTGGGAGGGGGTGGGAGGGGAGTGTTTGCCTGTGCCGGTAAACCTGGAGGCGGCCGGAAACGAGGTGTACTATCGCTGTCGAGCATTTTGCTCTCTTCCTTCGTCTCTTTTGCCTGCCGCCCCACGGGTGCTCTCTCTCTCTCTCTCTCTCTCTCTCTCTCTCTCTCTCTCTCTTTGTTCCTGTTACTATGTCTATTCCTCTCACTGGCATCTTGCTAAGGGAAGCAAAACGGAAATGGCCTCGGGGCTTCGACTGGTCTCCGTCTGTTCGTCGGATGGTATGCATCCCTCCCTCTCTTTCTCTCTTTCCCTCTCGCTGTATCTATCTGCAGCGCTAGGCCGCCCCAACACGCGCCAACGAGAGGAGCATCAGCAGTATGCACGTATATACGTGGGCGCCCACGATAATTCCCCTCAATAATCCCACCCTCCGCCGGAATACGCTGAAATACGTATAAATACGCTGTGAACATAAATATTCGTTTGCACAATGCTGGCGGATATAATAATGCACAGAAGCCTATTATTTTTGTCGGGGCACTCCGCATTCTTTGTACGAGAGTAAAAAGAACGGCAATTTTTTTTCGACAGTCATTGCTGTGCACACACACATATATACATATACATATATATATATATATATATATATATATATATATATATATATATATATATATATATATATATATATATATATATATATATATTAGAAATTTAAAAAAATTGTCGTCCTGTTCACTCTCATGCAAAAAATGAGTTTTAAATAACCCACTATACAGGTAAGAATACAGAAACTTGCATTACGCCGATATCTGATTTTCGCTCTCGTTCGCACTCGTTCCTTTCGTGCTGCTCTCGCGATGTGACTGAGTTCGCGCCATTCCCCACACTCTCAGTTCTCACAAGTCAAGCCTACACCTATTCTATGCCTAGATGGCAAAGTCTGACTGAGTACCCGCAATGCGTTTTGCACCGTCTGGGCGACGTTCCTATCAGTCAGTATATAAAGGGTGGCCCAAAAAGTGACGGCCGAGAGGAAAATCTACATACCACGTATCGATACCTATCCGAATCGGCCCTATGCATGGTCTACGATCTTTTTTACTTTTCGAGAAAAAAAAATACATTTTTAATTTGTCTCTTTTGTGATGTACTTGGGTCGCGATTTTTTAACTCGTGTTAAAAACGAGTATACGTAAGTGTTAAAAACGAGCATACATAAGATACCAACGGAATACTAACGTAAATGCGTTGGATTTTTATCAAAAGTTTTAAAAAGTGGTTTGAGAGGATCGGTCATTAGGGTCCAGATGATTAAAAAAATACTTAAAATCGTCTAAGAAAGGAACATCACTTGAGTGCCCGCCTTCGATTTCGTTCACATTCATATATGTGATGAAGTATTGAAAACTATGAGACACGTTTTTTTTTTATTGACGAAAAAACGTTTTAAGGGAGGAAACCACTCCTCAAAGAAAGTCACGCCATAATCTATTTTTTTTCAATACTTGCATAGTGGATCTTTCATCACTTTACATTAGAAGAATTTTGGTTTTTGTTTCATTCAGATCGGTGGACTACTTGTGAGTGAAACTGCAAAACCACCCTTCGATCCGCCTTTCTATAAGGGGTGGTATCCCCCCCTAAAACCGCTTTTCCGTCGATAAAAAAAACTACGTCTCATAGTTTTTAATGCTTTATCAAATATATGAGTTTCAACAAAATCGAAGGCGGACACTCAAGTGATGTTCCTTGTAAATGACTTCCAATTGCTTTTAAAAAGTACTAAGATAAAGATACATGCACAAAAGAGAAAAAGGTAAACACCTATGGTACGGGAATACTCGGAAAAATAGTTAAAACATATTTTTTTATCGAAAACTAAAAAAGATCGTAGGACATACATGATTCGGATAGGTTTTGATACAGGGCATCTAGATTTTTTCTTTGGACCTCACTTTTCGGGTCACCCTGTATATATGTGTGTATATGTGGATGCGATTGTGTATAGCATCCGTACCTAGAGCACAAAAGGTTATATCGATATCTGCACGTCGTATTTCGATCACCGTCGATGTTTGTACGCCCCCGTCGCGCTATATAGCTCTCGTGACTCGCGAGGAATGAACGCATCCTGCACGATATAGGTACACACGTTCCCGCTCTCATCCGATCGCTCTTTGGGCTATGCATCTTATTTGTTGTTTCACTACGTAGTTTCACTATGTACGTATCTGTGCGTGTATATATATACACGTATGTGTAATCTGGAATTCGCCTGACTCCGATCAAATATGGAGAAAAAAGAGCTAATATTATTCATTGAACATGTCTGGCACTGATGACAGAACTGCTATGGACGATTGAAATGACAGGAGGATGTTTTGAATATTTTTTTATCGTCCGCGATGGATTATGGAATTTTTGTTCCAACTCCAATTGATGTTGTGTTACTGGGGTTTCATATTTTTCATTTTGGTAAGGTTTCGGTTTATTTAACTCGGTAGTTTATATTATTTATTGATTCGTTGAAGTTTAAATTGAGAAACTGGCTTAATAAAAAACGTAATACAAATTAAATGAAAATCTAATTTATACTTTATACAAAACTGTTTTTTTTTGTATTTAGTATAACGTGACTCGTGGAAATTAATTTCGTTGGGTGCAAACGCTTTTTTTATTTCGGCAAGGTTCGAATTATTTGATTCGAGTAATTTGTATTATTTATTGATTCGGTGAAGTTTCAATTGAAAAGCTGACCTAATAAAATAGGTAATAAAAATTTTAATTGTACTAAATAGAATTCTGTTTTTTTTTGTATTTAGTATAACATGACTCATGCAAATTAATTTCGTTGAACACAAACTCTTTTTTCGGTGAACTCTTCTTGATTCGGTGGTTTGTTTTATTTATCGACTCGTTGAAGGTTTAATTGAAAAGCTGACTTGGTACAAAGGTAACAAAATTGAATAAAAATCTCAATTATGCTAAATACAAAACTATATTTTATGTATCAGGTATAACGTGACTCATGCAAATTAATTTCGTTGTGTGCATACTCGTTTTTTTTTTATTTTGGTAAGGTTCGAATCGATTTAATTCGATTGGTTCGTATGATTTATTGATTCGGTGAAGTTTAAATTGGAAGAGGTGGCTTGATAGCAATAAAAATTCAATAAAAATCTGCATTTCAATGTCCACTTCTCCACCTCTCTCGCTCATTTCTATCGCATGTCGAATTCAAAGAAAACGTTTCCAGTCCCTTTCTGATACCACGATGAATGCGACGTTGATTTAAATCATCCGGAGCGATAAATATCTCGAAATCGTTACCGTGAAGAAAAAGACACGTTGGTTTTCTAAAACGTAATACGAGATTTTTTTGCGTATCTCGAGAAGGATTTGAAAGCGAAGAGATGCGGGGCTTAGAAATTGATGGAAGGCATAAACGGCCGCGAAGCAATTAACGGAACGAGATATCATCATTATGACCCACAAAACGCTCGAGATATTTTATCAGTGGTCGGTAACACATTCACCGAAAATTGTTGAAAGATCTTTCTCGCTCGAAGGTTGGAGAAACTACACGTGCGGGTGTTAATAAAATAAAAAATATATACATACATATGGAAAAAAAAAAACATTTTTTGCACGCGAGCACATCGTGCATGTACAGCTCGAGAGTCTCGAGCAAAGCGAGCTACGACCCTTTCCGTTCGGAGATAAGTACCGCGTTAAAGTTTTTTCTAAACTTTCTGATCCGTGAGAGAGCAGCGATTAAGCGATTTACGGTAAAAAAAAAGCGCGGACCCAAGAGTGCCTCCAGATCTTTCAGTGCGCGAAGCTCTCGGTGCGGGTTCGCTGAGCTTACACCGCAGCAACCCCTGGCGAACGTTTACACGCTCTGTCAGCGACGCCAACACACGCTCCTCCAACCCTCGACCCCCGAAGTTTCCAGGAGTTTCTTTTTTTTATATTTTCGGTCACATTTAAAGAGAAAGGTATCGGGGTAATTCTGCGAGAGTAGAAACGTATTTTGGAAAATCAGTAACGAGCCTAGCAATTATACAGTCGTGGGAAGATATATAACGATTATTAAAATATACAATATAAAACTATTATTAATTGTTTATAAATTAGTGCTTATAGTTAAGTAATTACTATAAATTATTATTAATGATAAATGAATATATATATTTTAATAATTGTTTAATATTTTTTCAGTAATGTGTCATTGGTCAACTCGTAATTGATATTCCTTTTAATTTTCTTTCAATTTCTTTTTATGTTACCAAAAATATATATTAATTTATCATCAACCATTGAATAATTAATAATAATTTAATGTATATTTTCATAATTGTTTAATAGTTGTCCAGTAATTTGCAAATAAATTACTTTATTTGACGTTATTTAGAAAGATTGATTAAAAAACAAATATTATAATTATCAGGGTGCAATACGACTCTGAAAGGACGGTAAGAATTCTGACGATACGCCAATGTAATAATATGGAAGGGAGGCTGAGGTCATGACATTTTGTTTATTTTGATATGCTATTTCCAAAGATTGTAATACCAAATTAAATGTAATGAAGATTAATAGTGCACGATACAACAGAGTCGAATGAAGGGTACGGTTCCGAAAACCCCCTCCCGCCGATCGAGCTGAAATTTTGCACAAACATTCCTTTTAATATTTTAAGACAACCCCTAAAGGGTTTTTTGGCGACGCGCAACAGTTTTTGGGTTTGGGTTTGTTTAGGTCTGTTTGGTTTTGTTTGTTTGGGTATTTTTGTTTGGGCAAAACGGAGAGCGCGATAATATGAATAGGTATGAACGGAAACGTAGCAGATATATATACATATAGTTGGCGCGCGTTAAAAAAAAAACTTAAAAATTCAATAACTCGAAAACTATCGCGAGTCACTAAAAATCCCTTTAGGGTTTCTCTTAACATATTAAAAGGAAGGTTTGTGCAAAATTTCAGCTCGATCGGAGGGCGGGATTCGGGACCTTACCCTAAAAAAAACTTAAAAATTCAATATCTTGAAAATTATTGCGAGTCTCTAAAAGCCCCTTAAGGGGGTGTCTTAAAATATTGAAAGGGAGGTTTGTGCGAAAATTCAGCTCGATTGATAGAGGGAGTTCGGAACCTCATCCCGAATTAATATTTTCATCAGTAAATGATCAGTGCCTCGAAAAAATTCGTTCGATCGTCTAAATAAGATTTTTCGCAGTCGTGACCAAAATCTTTTCTCGCACTCAAAAATGCTAAATCCGCTCCATAAAAATCCAAAGGCGAAGTTCGAGATACAATTTTGAAATAAACGAGAACATTTCGTTGAATATCACAAAATGCGATAAACCGAACAATGCTGGCAATAATTACCAGTATTTATAATTGACGATTTAATCGATGTTGGATTTGAACAACCCAAACAAACCCAAACTTTAAATTGTATCGTAAGGCTGGATTTGGCGCTCGGCGAGAACTTCAAATACATCGTGATTGATGGAAGAGGCAGGCAAAAAAGGGAAAAAAAATATACGTCATGCGTGACCAATTTCAACACGCGCCCCGTTCTTTTGGAAGTTTAATAGTACGTGATCGACTAGCCGGCACGCGGGGCGACTCACAGAGGGGTTCCTCCGACCATTGTAGAATGCGTCCTCGAACCTCGCGAGAAACATCAATCTGGATTTGCGTTGAGGAACGTTCACCGAAACTCAGTGTGCATTCACGTGAAACGTCAAATCTTCGTATACACATCATTTGCGAATATCATTAAATTCGCGCATGTCAATTAAGACGGTAATCAAGGATATCCAATTCTCCCCAATTTCGTGCTCATTATGCTCTGACTTTTTTTACACAGCCTGTCAACAATTTTTTCCGAGTTCTCAAATTCTCTACGACGTTGAAGTTTGCATAGTTGGAGTGCAACTATTTTTTTTTTCACTTTTCATGTCTTCATTTTTAAACTTATCCAAAGCCTTCTTTTGCAAATTGAGGTCGCAAATCTCAAATGATAATACGTAAGAACGTTCGAGTGATTTTACAGGCAAAAAATAATTTGACGAATTAAAAAGAATTAATTTTCGCTGCGTTCCAACGATGCGAGCTTCAACATCATAATTCTCTTATCGAATGGGTTTAAACCGTGGACCGGTTTATCGAAATTGCGAATGCTTTGTGCAACGGACCAATAAAAGCTTCGTTCGGCTTCGAATACGGGTACGTAGGAAAAGGTAAAAAACTGTGCTTTGCTGATCAGAAGAGGAAGAATCTTAGGGAACCGAGTTTAATCCAATCCGAAAAATCATAGGGCTCAATATGCGCTGGGAATTAATGGCATCAGACATGCGTCAGTGTGGAAACTGCAATTGCAGGCGAGAGAAAATTACGAGAGACAGAGAAACAGAGAGTGAGAGAGAGAGCGGAAGGGAGCAGGGAAGACGAGGTCGCGTCAATCTGTGAGTAATTCGTTCTCAAGACGTCTTGGGAATCAGGGCACCTCATTTTATCCGTTCACAACTGTCTTTGGTGACTGAGAAAAAAAATTGTTTGCTTCTCTTAATCGGAAAAATAAAAAACAATGAGAGCATCAAGTCTTTCAGTGCAGACTGAAATGAGGTTGAAGTTTGCATCGTTAGAATGCAATAAAAATTAATATTTCCAATCTTCATTAATTTTCTTTGGCAAATTTAGCCTACGAAAATCCCTTAACCATTTTCGAAGATATTTATTCAGCGACCACCAAAATAAATCTATTAAAAAATCTTCTATGATAATCAAAATTAGGGAAAATAAAATGTAAAATAGAGTTTTCGTTGTGTTCCAACGATGCAAACTTCAACACCATGAACATTAATATTTCTGATTTATTTTAATTTCTTTTGGCAAATTAATCCTACGTAAATCCCTTGACCATTTTTCGAAGATATTCATTTAACGATCTACAAAATAAATCTATAAAAATAAACTTTCATAATAATCAAAATCAGTAAAATGAAATGTAAAAAAGAGCATTCGTTTCGTTCCAACGATCCAAACTTCGGTACCATGCACAGGACCAAAAAATGAAATTCAACAACAAAATTCTATTCAATATTTTGCACCCCTGGAGACAAGAGATCTTCGACAAAAAACGGTCATTTAAAATTAATGTGAAATGTTCTATAAATGATTTGCCGCCTGTGAGGCAAATGAAATGCGCACTCGCATACATGCTGCCTATACGGAGCTTCAGCTGGCGTCCCCTGATAGACGGAAGTACGGTTGGGAATTAACGGAGGCTGAAATAAAAATCCTGGATGATCTGGATATTCCGAGTTCCCATTCTCCGGAACAAATATACGGTGAAGACTATCCTATAACGGATATAACTGTAGGGGCTCGTGCATGTATATACATACATATACATACATACATGCATGCATACATACATACATACACACATACATACATACATACATACACACACACACACACACACACACACACACACACACACACACACACACACACACACACACAACACACACACACACACACACACACACACACACACACACACACACACACACACACACACACACACACACACACACACACACACACACACACACACACACACACTTTTATACGAGTCCCTCGTGCTCGTGCACATATTGGAAATAACGTATTTGACAAAATCCGCTGAATGTTCACGACATTGAAAGAGAGAGAGAGGAGGAAAAGTTACGGGGTCTTCTCACTTTAGACGTTAAAAAAGGTTATTTTCATGAATTTTTTCGCTGGGTTTATATTGATTGGTATAAAAGTTGTTAAACTTAATAAATACACGTTCAAAATACATTTTTAAAAAAATTATTTATTTACGTCACTATTTATAGACGAAAATGGTAGTTAAAAAAATTGCCTAAAAATTGTAGGACTGCGCTCTTGATGAAATCTCGGATGGATCATCCAAAACAAAAAAATCAAACGGTTTTAAATTCAGTGTGTTAATGGCTATAGCGTATATCATACGATTTTTGATATATGCAAAAATAACAAAATCGCGGACATTTTTCGAAAAAAACGTTTTTCATCGTTTTAGCAAAAAGATAGTAAATGTCAAAATTTAAAACAATCCTTGATATGCGCTATAGCTATAGTTGTAAAGAATATGTGGTTAAAGTTTCATAAGGATCGGTTCAGTAGTTTCGAAGATTTTATCAACAAGCCGTCGAAAAACGTTGTTTCGAGAAAAACGCGTTTAAAATTTGTTTGGGTTACATAAATAGTTAAAACAATTTTTTTATGTATTTCGAAAGTGTATTTATTAAGTGTAACAACTTTTGTATTGATATCTATAATATAAACATATCAAACAAATTAATGAAAATAGCCTTTTTAGCGTCTAAAGCGAGAAGACCCCTTAAAAGATTGAGAGAGAGAGAGAGGGCAAAAGATTTGTTCATCTCTCCACGGGCAAACTCGAGAAAGACTGACGCGATCGTGGAAATTCACAGTGATTCCGGAAGACGGACAACGATCCGTCCCAAAAGTTGGATAGATTCCAATAGTCAGGCCGCGAAGCGCACACCGTTTTCGTGATCTCGCGGCTCTATCTTGGTCACGTTGGCGAGAGTTTTGCTCAAGGGAGGGATGAAGAGCAAGGGCAAGGGGGACAGAGAGACAGAGAGATGGAGGAAGAACAAGAGAACTAGGAAAAGAAAAAGATTTGCCGAATCCACCAAGTTCGATAAGTTCTGCAGTGCAGATGTTGGCAAAGATTACGAGCGCAAAGTGCACCAAGACGAGAATTTATTGAAACTTAACACGCCGGTTTTCTTTTATAAGGCGAACTGGCTGGTTGTTTATTGCGCAACAAATTTTCGTTTTATTTGTACCTTTGTTTGCCCCATGAAAGCTGCAATTTCTCCCTTTATCGATTCGCGCTGCCTTCCCTCGTTACGGCTTTGTGCGAGTAGGTTTTTCTCTCTTTTTGGGTTATAGTCGGAGCGAATCGAAGGCTCGTTATCACGGGCAAAGATATGGGGATGGAGAAACGGCGTTCAGATGTAACAGTGGTCGACGCTACCGAATGTATTAATATATAGGCAGACTTTTTGAATTGCGCGGATTCGAATGCAATGAAAAATGTTTTTTATTTTCATATTTATCGTCTTAATGCAAACAAACCCAAATGAACACATTTTTTTATCGTCTTAATACAAACGATCCAAAACAAAGCCTTTTTGATCGTCTAAACGCAAACAAATACAAACAAACTCTGCTTTAGCGCGTTAAGACGAACAAACCCAAAGAAACCTTTTTTTTATCATCTTATTTATCGTCTTGACGCAAATAAAGCGAAAAACTGTTTTTTATCGTCTCATCTATCGTCTTGATGTAAACTAACCCAATCGAACTCCTTTTTATCTTTTTAATGCAAACAAACCAAAAAAGCTCTTTCTCACCATTTTAACGCAAAGAAACTCTGTTTTTATCGCCTTAGCGCAAACAAACCCAAACACACTCCCTTTGAATCGTCTTAGCGGAAAAAAAAACCCGAACAAACTCTTTTTCATCTTCTTTACGCAAGCAAATACCAACAAACTCTTTTTTTATGGACTTAACCCAAACAAACCCTTTTCAATCGTCTTAAACAAACCATTTTTTATCATCTCATTTATCGTATTGACGCAAATAAAGCCAAACAAACTCTTTTTTATCGTCTCATTTATCGTCTTTATGCAAACTAGCCGAAACAAACCCCCTTTTTTATCGTCTTAACGCAAACAAACCAAAAGAAGCTTTCGTTCATCATTTCAACGCAAAGAAAGTCTTGTTTTCTCATCTTAGCGAAAACAAACGCAAAAACACTCTTTTGTAATCGTCTCAACGCAAAAAAAAACCGAACAAACTCTTTTTCATCGTCTTAACGCAATCAAATACCAACAAACTCTTTTTCATGGTCCTAACGTAAACAAACTCTTTTCTTTTTATCATTGTAACGCAAACAAACCCAAACAAACTCTTATGTATCGTCATATTTGGCATCTTGACGCAAACAAACCAAAACAAACTATTTTTTCGTCTTATATATCGTCCTGACGCAAACAAACCCAAACAAACGCTTTTTCACCGTCTTAACGCAAACAAAACTCGAACAATCCCGAAAAAACTCTTATTTTCGTCTGATCCCTTTACTTTTATCATTATCCAAAATCATTTTCGCAAATTCTGGTTTTCAATTTCTGACAAGGATCCTGAAGGACGTTCAGCTGATTTTCGTAGCCTGGACTAGCCAAGAAAATTTGAATAATTGACAAATTGAGCAAAATCTTGTAACGATCTATAAAAAGAGGGACGGGGGAAATTTCTCAGGGTATGTTATCTCTGCAGCCTGGAATAGCCCGTGCGTACGTGTGTACATAAAAAACGAGAACCCCCAAACATTGGCCATAGGCTTCGGGACGATCGATCGTTATGGCACGAAAAACGAAGAAAAAAAGACGAGGGGACACGAGAGATCGCTCGGCAAACGCGTCACAGATTTTTCGGAAGCGATAGCGATAGGATGACACGTTATTGGAATTATCGTACGGAAGTTGCGCACGCGTCCACCACCGTGGCTGAATGAAGAAATACGACTTGGGGCTGGTCCCATGGAAATATTCATTTTGGGGCAATAATTCACCCACCAAAGAGAAGCGACGAGCGAGGCATCCGGCGGTGATGACATACGAGGCACTCTCGAACTCGCCGATTCGAACCAACATCCTGCATTTTTTATGTTCGCATCGTGGCAATTCAATGTCAATTTCATTTTGTATCGTCCAAATTCTCTCCACCGGATTTTGGGCGATGATAAAAATAAAAGATTCGAGAAGTGAACAAATAATGGAAATAGATAATTGAAAATGGTCGAGGGGTAACGATAATACGAGTAACGAAATGAGGACCATCCTCATTCGAGCGACGTAACAAAGCGTGTAGGATAAAACTTTTAAGTACCCTCGAAGTATATACGAGCCTTCAGCTCACAGTTAGCGAGGAATTCTCACAGGCAAATTATATGCGCTCTTGCTTTGTTTTTTATCAACTTATTTTTTTCCTCATTTTTTCGCCCTCCTCTTCTTTATTCGGCGCTAAAGCCTCGTAGATACGCCACGTATATGGAGCGAAAAGAAGGAGCCGTAGGAAGAAAAAAAGTGAGTCGTAGGAAACGAGAATCCGAGGGTGTATTCCCATGACGCACGATGAACAACCCCCGCGCTGTGTGGCGTTGAGCGCTGAATTCTCACTGTCACAAGGACGGGAACGACCGTACACCAAATCCATGTATTATTTACGTATGAAAACGAACGACGCCGCTAGTACAAACTTGTGGGTCATACGAAACGGGAGAGAGAGAGCGAGAGAAGGGATAAAAGAGAGAGAGAGAGAGAGAGAGAGAGAGAGAGAGAGAGAGAGAGAGAGAGAGAGAGAGAGAGAGAGAGAGAGAGAGAGAGAGAGAGAGAGCAAAATAGACGATACAGGGGATGCGTGTGTTTTCCTATTTGAACCAAGGTTTTTGGTCTCGTAACTCGCACCGTGCATGGGAGAATTCCTACAAATAAACCATATTCATACCGGCGAATTTGAGATCGTTGGAATGCAATTGAATTTACTTCATTAAGAAATGTTTATTAATTTCAGCCACGAACATTACTCTTGTATGCCAATAAAAATAGAGAAATATAAACAAATATTTAATATAATTATTGGGCAGAGAAATCAAAATATATTTCTATTCGAATCGTGTGATCCAAACTAAAATTTTATTGATTTTTTTATTTACTCAAACAAACGAATAAATAAATACATCCGGAACCCACCGGTACCGGTGGATGGGTGGCCGAGGTTCGGCTTCGGCGGTACTTTGAGTTAAGCGGTGGTGTGCATGGCCGATACTCGGAGCGGTGACCGCTTAGCCATGCACTGGCTGGCGCATCAACTAGTCAGCAGAAGGCCGATACTCCGAGACATCGGTGTAGATACTCGAGTTAAAAGTCTGTGCAGCAGAGAATCAGAAGAATATCGGTCCGTCTATACCGGTACGGGTTTTCACAGCTTCCCCGTACCCTCGGCAAATGCGGAATAGTGTAGCTTAAGACGGTTGTGGACGCAACGGAAGTGAGGTTAGGTTAACAAAGGGCGCGTAGAGAGAGATAGGAAAGGGTTCAATTCGGAAGGGTAAAACGTCAAAATCGACAGGGTATACGTTGGAACTCAGGAATTATACAGGATGTCCCAGAACCGATGGTAGTTCCTCAAATGGGGGTTTGGGGGTGAAGTTCTGAGTCGATTCGTATAAGTATGTATGGGTCTCAGATCAACCCCTGAATTATTATGAATTTTTAAAGGCGGGCCAATCAGGTGCGCCCGATGAGCCAGCGTATCGCTCACCAACGTACGCTGGCTCATCGGGCGCACCTGATTGGCCCGCCTTGAAAAATTAATAATAATTCAGGGGTTGATCTGAGACCCATACATACTTATATCAATCGACTCAGGATTTCAACCCCAACCCCCCGTTTCAGGGACTACCATCACTTCTGGGACACCCTGTATATAGAGTGTCCTATTATGAATGGATAATCTTGCAACTGTTGATAGGTCAGATCATGTCCTACTATATGCTGGAATTTCAGTTTAGTAAAAGTCTTACGGTTTTTAAGATGTTGGGCTTGATGTTTTTTTTTAATCACCTGCTTTTGGTTTTTCGTATGCTATTTCTACAAATGATATGAATCGACAATAACTAAGCAACTTTTTTAGATAAATGGCACGATATGTGTGTTACATTTTTTTTACACGGCAGGCTATCACAGTCAGATGTTCCAATTGGATTGTATTCATATTCTGCATAAGATCTGTTTTTATAAAGTTTCCTAAACATTTGAGGTTAAAAAGAACACTTTTCTAGATAAAACAAATAATGAGGAGTATTTTTTTAACCGGGTCCAAAAAAGTTATCATTTGTAGAAATGGCATGCGGAAAACCAAAATCAGGTGATTTTTATCTCGAAAAGCCTGGGACTTTTGCTAAAATGAAATTCCAGCATGTAGTCGGACATGATCTGACCTGGCGACAGTTGCAGGATTATCCATTCAAGGACACCTCGTATATATATCTCATATATATACGAGGTATAAATGATATAAAAAAATGAATATATATACGAGGTATAGATGATATAAAAAATGAATATATATACGAGGTATAAATGATATAAAAAAATGAAAAAACCATCATCGTATTTCAACGACGCACCATTTAACACCAACACTGAAACCGTTGCCCAAAAATTAATGCTGTCGTAAAGTAGGCACGAATTGTTAATAACGTGAATACAAATATTTTAAAGAAAAAAAAAACACATTGAAGCGGTACACCACTGTGACGGGTCAAAAAAATTGATTTTTTTTTTCTCATTTTCTCATAGTATACATATGCAATACGTAAAAAAAATCAAGTTAAAATACTGAATACTGACCATCGATTTATGTACACTAAAACTTTCAATCGCGTTTCCCTCGACACGGCTTGTTTCGACCTGGCCGGAATCATATCTCGTTCTATAATTTTCTAGTTTTCAGTCTTTAAAAACTGAATTAATGATATATTAATTGCATAATAATAATAAGTAATGGCATTAGCTATCGTTGTACGTAGACGTTTTTTAAATTTAGTACTTTTAAGCCCCCGAATATGACTAAAAATTTGGCCGAAATTACACTTTTTTTATAAACATTTGCCATTTGTGATTCTTTTCTCGAAAAACCGCTACGTACAACGAGGACTGCATTTATATAGTATATAAAGCTTTTACTTTTATTTTTCAGACCAACCAATATAAAGTTATAGATCCGGTCGTTGGACCACATTTTTCATACAGAGGTTGAATAACAATGTTAATTTTTTATTTTCTTGGATGAAAATTTTTTCGACATAAGTTCAATGTATGCTTAGCAACATACCTCTTTCCCAAATCCCAAATAAATAATCCACTGTCGTCGAAAATCCACAAGTGAATATCCATAAGTCGAATATCCATAAGTCGAATATCCATAAGTACGAATATCCATAAGTACGAATATCCATAAGTATGAATATCCATAAGTGAGTTTGTTTGGGTTTGTTTGGGGTCAAACAAACTCACCCTCTATACTCACTTTTCCTCTACCTCCCGCCATTTCTGGCACTCATTTCTACTCTATACTCACTTGTAGATAATCGACTTATGAATATTCGACATATGGATATTCCGTTATGGAAATTCGACTTATGGATGTTGGATTTATGGGTATTCGTTTTATGGATATTCTACCCCAATCAAATGATTTAGTGGACATTAAAAAATCAGAAAAAGCAACCTTTTTTCGACCCTTCACAGTGGTGAAGGGTCGACTTACTTCTCATTCGACAAATGCAGAAGGCTATTTCGTAAGAGCCATACAGCAGTACTTCAATGTTTATTGGTACATCACAAATGGTCCAAAAACGTCAAAAAGACATACATACGCTTCCGCGTGCCCCAATACTCTGGCTCGTATCGATAAGTTTGGACCAGTTGGCTAAATATGAGCATCACCTACCAATGGACTTCGCTTCGATGACTGTGGCCGGAGTGAATGACCAATATTAGATCGCGAATCAACCGCAAGCATTCATTGCCGAGTCCATTCTATATTCCACCATTAGCCAGGGTAACGATGGCAAGTTTATGATTATTAACGGGCATTTGAATAATTCGCACCGGCCGCGTATCATCCGCAAACTACCCGATACTAAACACTACCCAGCTCGCGCACTCGCAGTGCCGCCCCTTTCTCTTGTCCCTTTTACGACATACAAACACACGAGAGCGTTTCCCTTCTGGCAGAGGGCAAAGGGTCTGATGGCCTGTGTAAGCGCGTTATGTGCTTGTAAAAGCCCAGTGATATCGGTGGGTATCGGTAAAAGGAACAGGGCATCTGAAGAGAACGAATGCGCAAGGGGAGTTTGTCTGGGCTCCTTTCTCTCCATGAAAAAGTCCCGCGTTCCCCCAAGATTTTCGTCCAAAGTTCTCGTAACGAATTTTATAGTTTCTCTCGTAAATGCAGGCGGCTGGTCGAGCGCAAGAAAACGGTAGGCGCTACGGTAAAGCTTCGGCCATTAGGAAACGCGTAAAACATCGCGTAGACTTCTCCCCGAGAGCGGTATATTTATATTGTCGCGATGACATTGTACCTTTGAATGTTTGATTTATCAGCAGTGTTGGAAATATCTCAGATTGCTTTTTAACGGACTGGAACGTCTGGCGCACTTGTTACAATTTCGCGACTCAACAGACTGACATGGAACGTCACCTAAGGGAGGTTTTTACGTTGGTGGGCCAATATTTTTTTTCTTTCGATTTTGCTGTATCGGAAAGAACCAAAGAAAAGGAAGGTGTACTTTATGGTCCTGGTATAGCAAATTAGGTGTCAGTTTGAAACTTTTCGTTTTATTCGGACATAGACTTGTTTAACTTTAAACGCGCTTTTCTCGAAACTGCGTTTTCCAAGTTTGCGGAAGTGTTCCTACACGCCCTAGAAGAGCAATCGTTATGGAATTTGGCAGGCACGTGTACAACGAACGTCTTCTTTAGTTGAACTAGAATTATCCAAAAATATACTAACGTTTTTATTTTATGAACAGAAAACCCCGTACATTTTTGGTAAAATACTAAACTTCCCCTTCGATCGGTCACTATTTTTTTATTTTTCAATTTTCTTCTTGATTCTAGTTCGACTTATACACAATATTGTGTATAAGCCGAACCGACATACGTGGCTACTCCCACTCACAATACCACGTTTTGGCAAGAAAAAACAATCATCATGTTCAATAAAGACTGTTTAGTAAACATATCAAATTTCAACATTCTATATTTAATATTTCTCGCATAAAAAGTTGGTGAAAAATCGAACATTTTTTGGTACAACAAAGTGGAAACCTCCCTTGAGTGGCCGCCTTCGATTTTAGTGAAACTTATATATGTGATAAATCATTGAAAACTATTAGACACGTATTTTTTCTTATATGCGATTATATGATATCCGATCGGTCACTATTTTTTTATTTTTCAATTTTCTTCTTGATTCTAGTTCAACTTATACACAATATTGTGTATAAGCCGAACCGACATACGTGGCTACTCCCACTCACAGTACCACGTTTTGGCAAGAAAAAACAATCATCATGTTCAATAAAGACTGTTTAGTAAACATATCAAATTTCAACATTCTATATTTAATATTTCTCGCATAAAAAGTTGGTGAAAAATCGAACATTTTTTGGTACAACAAAGTGGAAACCTCCCTTGAGTGGCCGCCTTCGATTTTAGTGAAACTTATATATGTGATAAATCATTGAAAACTATTAGACACGTATTTTTTCTTATACGTGAAAAAACAGTTTTAGTGGGGGAAACCACCCCTCAAAGAAAGGCTTGTCGAAGGGTGACTTTGCAGTTTGACTCTCAAGCAGTCCACCGATTTGAGTGAAACAAAAACCAAATTCTCCTAGTGTAAAGCGATAAAGAATCCACTATAGAAGTATTGAAAATAAATTCAATTAAGGGGTGACACGCCTTTTTTGGGAGGTGGTTTTCCCCCTTAAGAACGTTTTTTCGCCGATAAAATAAATAAGTGTCTAAGCGTTTTCAATGCTGTATCACATATATGACTTTACACAAAATCGAAGGCGGACACTTAAATGATGTTCCTTGCACGTAGCCACGTGTAAGGATTTCTCACCAAATTTTTCGAGTTTCCGGCAAACTAAAAAGCCCCATCGATTCGCAGCTTTGCAGCACGGATTTTAATGAGAACGTATGGTACAATAAAAGCGACTGGTTGAAAAGAATCGAGAAGAACGTCGAGAAAAACAAGGGTGAACAATAAAATTAGGCGAAACTTCGGAACTTTCCGGATGTCGAGACGAGACCAAAGACTATGTCGAAGTTTGCATTGTTGGAAAACGAAAAAAAAAGTCTTTTTTTTTCGTTGCCATATTTTTGTGCACAGATGCAGGCTAGAGTTATCTCGGTTCCATGATAAATGTCTGCACCTTAAATGTGCAGAGAAAGACTTTGCGTAATGATAAGAATAAAGAAGTGAAAAATAATCTCCATTACGATCCAGCGATGCAAACTCCAAAACTACGGTAACGAAAAAATACCGTACACGGAAGTGTCGACCACAAAAAGCACGATGTTGAAGTTGACATCGTTAGAAAGCACCGAAAAATAGATTTAAGGGGTTACCCCCACTTGCGATTTTGAAAAAATCGATTTTTTTTATTGCATTTTTTTGAAGTATAAGTATCCGGGCCCATACTTCTGTATGGGCCCGGAATAGATGACTCTATGTAAGTTTACAAAAAAAAATATTTTCTTCGTGTAAACTGAAATTGAAACTTTAAACGCGTTTTTCTCAAAATGGCATTTCTGAAGTCGGTGACCAAGATTACTCGAACACTAATGAACCGATCTTCTTGAAATTTTGCAGGCTTATTTAATACATAAAAATGTAGTCTTTAATCGTGCGATTTTTTTTTTCGAAAAAAATGGCCGTTTTATAGCCAAAAAACGGCCGTTTTTTTTCGTTAAAATCGAACCATTAACTTTGACTGTCCGCCATTTTGTGAAAAATGAATATTTTTTAAAATCCTTCGATTAAAGACTAGTTTATACTTATATTTGACTAAATCCATCCGCATTTTTTTTTCAGATGACCCACTTCGCCGCAATGTCGGTCACCGCAAACCGTGTATATAAAAACATTATTTCATTGACGGCCATTTGCCATTAAACAATGTAATATTTTTCAATAAAAAAATTACTGAAAGTTCTTCAAGATGTGTTCTTTAAGATGGTATATTGATCGATTAAAAAAGTTTTGTAGTTTTCTTTGAAAAAATTCATGAAAAAGGCCTTTTTTTGCGCTACAAGTGGGGGTAACGCCTTAAAAAATGATTTCCTCATTTCCTTCAATATCCAAAATCTTACCCTGCAAATTAGGGCTTCAGATTCCGTATACGGATCCTAAAAAATATTGAAGTGTTTGGCCCAAATTTGGCAAGAAAATGTTGGCTTACTGAAATTTCGTTGCGTTGCAACAATGCAATTTTCAATATCATCAAAAAACTACCTTTTCATCCTTCGTAACGAAAAATTCAATAAAGAACAACCCTTTTCGATATGGAAAGGTACAATAAATAAGGAACTTTGGAGTCTTCAGATATGAACTTTCACTCGTGACCTATGATTCACCTGCTTTCCAAATTACGAGTTTCCAGGCGCACCGGAAATGCCTCTTACAACATCGATACATTAAACAATAACTTCACCTCCGCACACAAAAAAGAATTGTCATAAACCGTCGCTTTCAGGCGAATCGCAAAAGGGGGTCACAATGGGGCGCCCCGTGGCGCCTCATCGTGACACCTGGAGCGAGGGCTCGGTATAAGTGCGTATTTTAAAGTGACAATCGCCGAGTGCCCGGGTTCGCCGGCGACCGCGTTCAATCAATGCTATTAAAGTGAGAACGATGGATGTAGGGATGAGAAAGCGGATAAACACTCGAATAGGATTAGAAACGAGGGTTAAGGGTGTACGTATATTTCCTGGCAGGTTTCACAATGAAAAAGTGGATTGTGCGCCTCAATGAGATGACGAGCTTGAACGGGAAGACGACGAAGAAGGGTCCTTAAGAGTGAGATGAGTGGCAATGAGAAAGTTTTCTTTTAAACCGTAACGTGGCGTATCGTGGTCGTTCGATCGACTGGGCAAAGTGTAGTCGGTTCATGCAGAAGAGGGTCGACGAAACAATGCGCAAGAGTATATACACAAATAATCTCATCGCAAAATGTAATAATAGTGATAACAATGATGGCGTTTGAAATAACAAACAAAATAATCATAATAATTACATGAAGGTAATAATAATAATAGTGGCATCAAAAATAAAAATAAAACAATAATGATGACATTGAAAATAAAAATAATTATAATAATGACATAAATATATTTATCGTTAAAAAATATTGTTGTTATTAATAATTATAAACTATTTATAACAATATGACATTTGATACTAGAATTAGAATTATAAACTATTGATTAAAGCACGAATTATAATGTATAACAAATGATTGTAAATAATTATAACGGCAATAATAATTATAATAATCGCCGGGTCTCACCGAAATCGCCGTGCATCATTGTAATCATTTAATGAATTTTCATTCTGTTCCTTTGATTTTTCTGAAGAAAATAAGGTAAATCTGCAGAATCAGGGCTGCAGCTCAAAACCGCTTCAAATTTTTTCTAGCGTTTGTTATCATCAAAAAATGATATAATTAAAAATGATAAAAAATGATAATGCTAACTATCCGATGTTTACATTTTTTCGTTTAGTCCAATCAATTCATAGTATATATTGCGTGCGTGTGTGTTTATGTGTGTGTGACTGACGAAGGTTTATTTTCAAATACCCCACCCTCAACATAATTGTGAAATGTCCGCAAATACGTTATTTAGTCAATTTCAAAATCCCATAACTTATAGATTTTATGGGAAATTTCGGCCTGCCCCGCCACAATATTACATGGGGTATCATTTTTTAGTGATAAACATTAGAAAAATACTTGGAGTGGTTTTGAGCTGCAGCCCTAATCTGCAGATTCACCGAAAATAATATATTCATATATATATTTTTAAAGTTCACAAATATGAACATTACCTTGTCCATATATTTACAATCTATGGGACGATTGTTCTGAATTTCTGCAAAAACGTGAACTTTGCTCGATTTTTATATTTCACCGTATAAAGAATAAAAAAATCAATCGGATATAGTGAAAAGCCTTATACAGTATACATGTACATAGGCACGAACAAATATATATTTATACGTATATAAGATTAAAGTGGCTCAAGGGTTCGGAAGGGAGCCTTATGAAGTCAAAAGAAAATTTCTGCAGCGATATATATAACGACGGGAGCGAGAACGAGTGAACGACTTTGGTGGCTGCCACACTCTCTGTGTTACGTATTTTGGACCTGGTGGAAAAGCAATTAATCCTCACTGCATTATGCAGTGCGGCGGGTTACATTAATTATATATAAATATAGACATGTATAAAGCAACCGCTGTTCGACGTCATAAATGTAAAACGGTGCAGGGCGACAGAAGGCCACGAGGCTCATTTACAAACATAATCTCACTGTGCTTCTCTCCCTACCTCGGAGAGCGAGAAAGCTCATGTTACACTTTGGCAACCCAAGGATCCAGGAGCGCCAAGAAATGAGAGGGAGAGGGGGGGGGGGGGGAGATAAAGTTTGTTCGATAGTGTAGAAGGGAAAGTGAGGAGAGAGAATAAAAATCCATAAATCTCTTATCTTTCCATCCCTCGTATTTCGCAGCTCGAAACGAGAAAACTTGGTGTACGCGATGAAAGCGTCAACAACATTAAGCGAAACCGATGAAGAGAAGTTTGAGCCTTTCCATGCTCTCTGTCTCTCTCTCTCTCTCTCTCTCTCTCTCTCTCACCCTCTCTTTCTCTCTCTGAAATAGTGGGAGCTTTCACGTTGATTACACCCCCGGAATGGCACACAGCATCATTATCCCTGACCTGGGCTATCGCGGTTGTTCGTGTGCCATGTCCGATTTTGATCTGCACTGCGGAGACGAAAAACTTTGCCAATCTTGCCGTATCCGTTCCACGTCATTAGCAGCCCATAATGCGTCCTTTTTGACCAACGCGCGGAATAAAACTAGGAGGAACTCACGATAACTAATTTTTTCCACAAATCGCCATCAACTCAGGTAAACCCAAACGATCTCAGTAGCAGTCATCATGCGGGATACTGTCCATCCCTCGATAAATCGCTTGGTTAAATGTACACGTGGGACGTTGGAATGCATCGAAAGTAATGATTTTTTATTTGCTACAATTTGTTTCGGCAAATCTTGGCTACGAAAATGCTTCACGCATTTTGTAATTTGCTTTTTAGAGATCTATAATCTCAATTGTTTCGGCAAATCTTGGCTACGAAAATGCTTCACGCATTTTGTAATTTGCTTTTTAGAGATCTATAATCTCAATTGTTTCGGCATATCTTGGCTACGAAAATGCTTCACGCATTTTTTAATTTGCTTTTTAGAGATCTATAATCTCAATTCGCAAAAAAAGATTATTCGAAATTATGAAAAGGAGGTAATAAAAAAAGGAGTATTTTCGTTGCATTCCAACGATGCAAAGTTCAAGAGCATCACGTATGCTACCTTAAACCTACACTTGTACCGTAAAACGCGGCTACTTTAACAGAGCGCCAAAATACGGTTTCAATGTGTGCGCATTTAAATGTGTTTAAATTTGTTGTTCAAGTTTATTATAATGTTGCTTAAGTTGATTGTAATGATGCTCAAGTTAAAAATCAACATTTTGATGTCAATGATAATTATAAGACTGATTAACTGCCTATAATAGTATCCTAGACACTTGATATTTTTATGCAAAATGTTTCCTTAATAAAGATGATAATTTGATTGCAAAGAATCGTTATGTTTCATTTAAGTCCATGCATAATGCATAAAATATTAAATTTTTGTATCAAAATGATGTCAAAGTAACTCTTAATTTTTTATATAAGTTGCATTTCAATGCTTTGTCAAAAAAACCCCACACTCGAGGTTACTTTGACACTTCAAAAATATATATATAATTGTGGGGGGGGGGGGTAGAATTTCTTATATATTTGATAGCCAAAGGACACATTCAATCGGAGCAAAAAATGTTAAAATTTAGGATGTTAAAAAAGTTACCTACAAAAACTTCCAAACCCTGTTCAAAATAAGCCCATTTTAGGTTACTTATTCTCAATTGCAAAAAAATTGGAAATACACTATTTTCTCTGCAAGTATTACGGCAACTTCGTACAAAGTGACGTTTCCCGTCATGCTAGAGGAATCCTACGCAGCTTTCTACTGTGCAGCCCCAGTAGGGCACGAGTTTCTTGCTCGTCCAAGGCGCGTCGTCACCCGGCAAACGGGGCCACCCACTTTGGCCAACTACTCTTCACGGGGGTGGGAAAATGGTGCAAGTTTTAAGAAAAACACGCGAGTGTTTCTCGCAATGTTTGGTTGCAAATAAAATACTTGCGTGTGTCTACTGTGTATGGAAATGCCGATGCATTGGAAAACGTGCAATCGTTGCGGGCCCATTGGGTCGAGGGAGGTCTGGCGGGATGCAAGTGCATCCAAGCTGTGGAACGTCATTTGTACAGGGTGACTCTCCAAAAATTGGACATTCGATGACGAGACGTTACAGAGGAATCACGCATTAATGATGCCACGCGAGCAATGAGGAACATTTCGAACCCGTTATTTTGTCAAAATTACTACTCAATTCCCCAAATATCACGATCATTCGTTTAGTTTCGAGAGGAGAAGTGGAAGCGGGCTTTAAGAAAAGGACTTCCCATTTGGTAAAAGTGAAGATAATTGAAGTGATTTTTCGTGTCTTCATAAAAATATGTGAGCCAACCGACAAGATGATGTCCTGATCAATTTTGTGACGTTTTTTGTCTAAAATGATTTTTTATCGGATTTTTCGAGTGTATAGTTCCTAGTGACTCACCCGGTAAAGTAAAAGAAAGTAAAAAGCCCAACGTTTCTGAGAAATTTGAGGGTTTTTTTTGTCCAATCCCTTACGTTGCATGATCTTTTTGGTGCCGTTTCTCCAAATTTATCTTTCCATAAACTTTTTTGGTATCAAAATAGTCTTGAGTTGTTGCTTTCTTCTAGGAACGTTATTTTCATTAAGGGGTTAGGCCACTCTAGAGGCCGAAGAAATAGGCTTTTTGGGGATTTTTTTTCTTCAGAAAAACTACAAAATAAATCGAGATTATAAAAAAGCGTGCTTATCATGCATATCAGTGACTGTATACAATAATTTTTTTGAAGCGATTAATTTCAAAATGGCGGCTGTGCAGCGTTTACCTCAAAACTGCATTTTTTAAGCTGGCCGGAAACATAACTCAGTCTTATCACTCTTAAACAATGCAGTTTTGAGATAAAAGCTGCACACCGCCATTTTGAAATAGATCGCTTAAAAAAAATGATTGTATACAGTCACTGATATGTATGACAAACACCCTTTTTTCTAATCTCCATTTATTTTGTACTTTTTCTGAAAAGAAAATCCCAAAAAGCCTATTTTTTCGGCCTCTAGAGTGGCCTAAGGCCTTAAGTGAAATACTGAAAACACCCTTTTTCGGATACCTCTAACATTTTGTATGCAATAAAGGAAGCAACTATTCAAGACTATTTTGACACCAAAAAGTAGGATAAAAAAGCTAATGTCTCGGAAGCGCAGCAAAAAGATCATGCAAGCAAAGGGATGTTAGGAAATTTAGAAAAAGTCGGGAAAAGAAACTCAAACAACCAGTGCGTTTTTTCCTTAGGGCTAATTTTGATACTCTAGTAGGTTACGATCCAATCTAGCACCCCCTTGAGGATGACGTGTTCATACGGAACGCCCTGTATACGTCTGTGTGTGTGTGTGGGTGTATGTTTACTGATGCAAAAGCTGCAGAAATTGCAGGAACGTGAAAGCCCCGAGGCACAAACCGCACCAAGTTCTTGGCGTTCCACATATCCGTACAACAAGCAGCCGTGAGCCTTCACAAAAGGAAAATCCTACCTCGTACCAGAAAAACTACGTACAAGCGAACACACGCATTTGTCGGCCTCTCTCGGGCTTTTCTTCTCTCGCATAATGCCGCGCGTTATAATTGTCCGAAAGCCCAGTCTCGCTACAGCCCAAATTACCAAGATGCTCGAGGTTCTCTCTCTAATGACGCGCCAAGAAATATGAGAGAACATGCTTCCTCGTCATTTTCCAGCAATTAGCGATGAAGTTTCGAGCACACTGTAACGACTCGACAAAATATCGCGACAGTAATCTTTAACCGAGATTGAAAATTTCCGCGTTTCATAATAGCCACCCCCCTGAGCCTCCCCACCCAGCCACAAGAAGCGATAACACAAAATCGGAAATATTTCTCGGCCAAGGGACTTTTAATGAGAAAATAATGACACCGGGGCTTCGACACTGACGATCGTTAGGTTTGACATGTTGGGCACTATCAGGTACACCAGGTGGTTTCTTTAAAACGACTATACGTATAGGTGTGAATGCTGCTGATATTTTGAGGACCAGCGGTAATCACGTATTATCGTCTGCCGGTTCGCAATCAGGGGCGAACATATGCAGATACGTAGTGCGTGTGTACGATGATGTTAGCAGATGTCTCACGAGGCGCGAGACATGACCCCAAACGCACGTGTACACTCGGGCTAAATGGACAAGTTCGTTACAGCATGGTCCTGGAAAACAAGACTTTTCCAACGGTTCCCACAACGAGTCACCCTGAAGCAGCCGGTACAGTTCGACACCAAGTAGATCCGCTACGTGTCATCACCGAAGCGAGTCGAGCGAGCACGTCGAGGGACGCATGGGGGACTGCGGACGAGGTAAACAAAATACCTGGCTGCTCGCGCCAGGTTGGCAAAAGTCTGGAGGAAAGTTTCAAGTGCACCAAAAGCTCCTCTTCGTGGACTTTGTGGCCCAAACATGAGAAAAACAAAACGAAATAACTGAGTCCAAATCCCACAATTTGCAGCAGCGTTTTTTGGCAGATGCGGATTTTGAATCAGTTGGTGAAGTGTCACCGACCGGACAAAAAGTGTCCTGAGTGGACTCGTCTCCAGGAAATGTCAACATCAACAGGAAGGAACGACGATGGAGCTCGTTGGACTCACCGATTCGTGATGACTGTCGTCAGCAGACTTTCTGTCGTTTTCCTCTTCAGGCGTACCCGGAGTGACGTTGAGCTGGGTTGAAGCCGGCCGAGCGTTCCAGGCTTGTGTAACCTTCTCTTCAGAGAAGGTTAGAGAGGGAGAGAGAGAGGCACTTGTATCGAGCGTGGACCAGAATCTCGGAGGGATGATACTCTGGTAATCGCGACAAGTGTGCGTTGTGCGTCGAGTGATGTTTTGTTGCGTGTTGAGAAAATTTCGTTGCTTGGTGGAGAAGAACACGCACAGCGGCTGCTGGGCCGCTCGAGTGGTCGGTCTCGACTGCGGAAAAGCCCGCAGATGATATCGCAGACCTAGGGGGAGACTGCATGACATCATCGCCAACCAATGAGAGAGAGGCGGCGAGTGCGCGAGCGCGAAAGCGCCGCCGCCGTCGTCGCACGAAAGCTGAGCCACCCTTTGCTCGTGTTGCTGCTCGCAACTGGAGAGGGTGCTGCTGCTGCTGCCTTGCTGGATGAAGGCGCTTCAGTGGGGTTGCGATATATCGCAATCGATTGCGCGAGTTCGCGCGCCTCCTCGTTCACGTCCCTTGTACTCTTCACCCGCAAGCTCTCTCTCTCTCTCTCTCTCTCTCTCTCTCTCTCTCTCTCTCTCTCTCTCTCTCTCCCTCTCTTGCCCCTCGCGAAGTTGCAAGGCGACTCCAGCGCTCGGGAAGCTTTGAGAAGTGAGCGGGAAAAAAGCTGCGAGTCTCGGCGCGCGCGACCCCCTTTTTCTTCCGGTATTCCCTATGTGTTCCTTTATTGCTGATAGAATTATGTACGGGGAGATAAATTGCCTATGGTGGCCGCGCTGATTTCTTCGCGCGCGCTGTAGACCATCATCGCGACATTCCAACACGTTCGATACACTCGCAGTTGAGGCATCGTACGGGAAACAGACAACGAAAAAACCTGATGTCCATCATTGATTATGATGTTCCATGTTGGAAGACATCAACCTTCATGGGTGGCTTTCAATTGAGCTAATTGTTGATTGCCAGGCGGGTCGAGAACGAAAAGCTTCCGGGGGACCGTTCTTCACGGTCCCCGGGTACCGCGCACGTGAGATCTCGTGGTCCCGTGAACTTTTAACGGGTTATACCTAGCTCGTGGTCGGAAAAAAAAGAACTTTCGTGAACTTTCTTGGGAAAACGTGTGCAAGTGAATTTTTCCTTTTTGTTCAATCGAAAGTGCATGGTTTCAAGTATCTTTTATACATTTTATTTAATTACAAGTGTGGTAGATAATAAATATGGTAGATACAATGGTTTGTGCGAGCGCTGTGTGAAAAACTTTCTGCGGGGTGACCACTGCTGGCTGAAAACAAATTATTTGAAAAAAAAATCAAACGCATTTAGTTTTTGCTTGAAATTGTCTAGTGCTTGGACGAAGGATTTAATAAAATATTCATTTTTGCAAAAATGGCCGCGATCCAAAGTGAAAGTATCAATTTTCGCGGAAAAACCCTCTATTTTCGTTGGCAAAAAATCAATGCATCGACAAAAATTCTTGAGATTTCTGAGATATCGTGGTCACCGATTTTGACAAAGTCATTATGAGAAAAAAAAACACGTTTGAAGTTCGCTGGTTCGCGGCACCTACCTATAAATGCCCATAACTCCCTCACTTCCGAACGGGTCAACTTGAAATTTTCGGAGAATTGTTTTGAAATGTTATGCTTTGGGAATTCGTCGAAAACCAAAAATCTATATTTTCAAAAATTCCAACCACGTGCAAGCTCTTATATAACTGTGTGATAGTTCTGTAACGAACCATCCAAGTCCTCACAAAATCCCATATTGGCATGTAATCCTTTTATCAACCAATGTCACACGACGGGAATCGTTCTATGATTTTTTAGTGCAATTCATGCAAACTAGATGGCGTCAGTTGGATCAAAATTATTTCAAAGCTCACTTATCGCGAGATTGCAAGATTCGAGTGTACGTAAAGTTTGCGGAAATCTGAAAACAATATCAAAACGAACAAACGGTGTGTGAAAAATGTGGCGTGGCTTTGTGCCACAACGAGCAAAACAACTGCTTCAAAGCATTCCATACATCATGAAAGAATGTTACGAAACAATGTAACCTGCCCACCACACTCCCTCTATTGCTTTATAACTAGCACCCGATTAAACTTTTCAAAAACTGAATAATACGTTTTGTTTTATTTATTAAAACCTACCATGAAGTCAACTATTTTTAATTTTTACGTTGTTTAGTTATGAAGGGACTACTATAATCGGGAGCGTGATGTTTTGAGCGAGGCCGTGATTCTTTTTACTCCCAACGCACAGTTTATGTCTCTCGGTCATTCGCGGTTTCTTATATGCCCTACTTTTTCATCGTAGCTCGTAAAACTATGGCTTCTATGATGTATGCAGGGTACGACGGTGTCAATGTCAATGTCTATCATAGATTGGCCGTTTTAAGGATGATCGACAAGATTTTTGTCGACGTATCGTTGACTTAGCGTATTGGGAAATGACCCTGGTACAAATGAGCTTCGATTGACCCGAAGATGATTTCGAAAGCATTTTTTTACGTAACATCGAACGTGGGGATGAAAAGCCACTGACAGGACAGTCCTCGAAGTGGAATAGCTTCAAAATCTAGTGTGCCCATAAATATATTCGCATAACATACATTACACGATACAGCTGACTTACCTCGAAGGTCTGGCAGGTTCGCGACCGTAACCACTGTCAGCATTGGATCTCTCTCTCTCTCTCCTTCTCTCTCTCTCTCTCTCTCTCTCTCTCTCTCTCTCTCTCTCTCTCTCTCTCTCTCTCTCTCTCTCTCTCTCTCTCTGGAGGTAGCGAACCACGATATTGCTAACGATCGTGCACTGTCACGCTGAAACATGTACACCAACTTGTACCGATGATGACTCGTGACGTCACAACAGTTCTGCCGTTGGACGGAGGAGCAACAGAGAGAGATAGGAGGGCGAGAGAGAAGGAGAGAGAGAAAGAGAGAGAGAGAGAGAGAGAGAGAGAGAGAGAGAGAGAGAGAGAGAGAGAGAGAGAGAGAGAGAGAGAGAGAGAGATACATCGCGTAATTGGGACCTTCAGTAGCTGACTAACGGTCTGGGATGTCGGGTGGGTGGGATTGATTGAGGAGACTGATTGCAATTTCCTCCGGCAGTTGCCGGTTCTCTCTCTCTCTCTCAGTCTCTTTTCGTCTCCCTTTGACACATACCCACCTCCGAATATTGATACAAACCAGACGATTGCTCCGAATATGCCAACAAATTTTTCGGTACACGAAGCCTCAGGCGTTCTTTGTATCTCGCCAATTAGTGGCGCGTGAAATTTGCCTCATTGACACGAGATGATCCGGCGATCCGGCTATATCGCCACCCCGACTGTCCTACACAATTTTCCGATTGAAACACACACTTTTCATCGAGCACAAAAGTTTCTCCTCACTCTACCCGAGACGTGTCTCGCGTTCCTAACTCTCAAATGGAAATTTCAATTCTCCGCGACAATATCCGCGTTGCGGTGAACAAATTTCAGTCGTTTTCTTCTTTTTCTTTGTCTTTTGTTTTGTCTCAACGCGAATTCGACGGGGGAAAGGCGCCAGCAGCAAGTTTCACGAAGGAAATTATCCGATGTATGTATAACTCGAGCCACACGATGCACCGCGCATTCACTCGGTTTCGCTCCCATGCTCGTGACGAGGGAACCGCTCGTTTGATTTTTTTCTACTGTCTCGTTTTTTTTTTTTGTTATAAAAAAACTTTTTACCCGCGACGTCGACTGCGAAGACATCGTCTTTCCGCGGGGCTCGCGCGCAACGGCGAAGCCTTTTGTATTCAAGAGCATATGATAAAACCGTCGTCTCGTCGTCTTTTTGCGACGTTTACCTCGTACCCGTGTACCGGGCAAAACTTCGCCGCCCTCTTTAGACTTGAGAAAGAGAAGGCGTACTGCAAGTACATATGTAAAGTATATATATATATATATATACATTAGGGTGATTCGTTTCGGGTTAACTTTTTTTTTCTGACCCATCGTGCCCGAAAACCTTTAGTTGGCACCCAAAAACGAAGTTTCGTGGAAGGGGGGTGTTGTCAAAAAATATTTAGAGGTCGCGAATCAAAATTGAAGGTTTCCCATTTTATTAGCATTGAAAAAAATGTTTTTCTCATTATTAGTGTTACCATTCCGCGAATTTTGATATCGCGATATTTTCCAAGTGGGTTCTCATAGGAAATATGATACTTTACAATAAAGTTCATTGAGCCATGTCCGCAAATTCAACCGTTTCAGCGGTATCATTATTTCAAGTGTATATTGTATGAAAATATCTATTCAAACGGCTGTAACGGCTAAGCTATTAGATATATCGAAAAAAATTCAGATGAGAACTTTGTAGAGAAAGTAATTTGCTACAAAAAAGTCTTATAAGCCGAGCCCGAAAATTCAACTCTTTCTCAGCTATAGGTGGATGAAGTAAAATGAATAGATTTTTTTTGTTTAAAAAAAAATCTATTTATTTTACTTCATTCATCTGTAGCTGAGAAAGAGTTGAATTTTCGGGCTCGGCTTATAAGACTTTTTTGTAGCAAATTACTTTCTCTACAAAGTTCTCATTTGAATTTTTTTCGATATATCTAATAGCTTAGGCGTTACAGCCGTTTGAATATATATTTTGCACAATATTCACTTCAAATAATGATGCCGCTGAAACGGTTGAATTTACGGCCATGGCTCAATGAACTTTATTGTGGAGTATCATATTTCCTATGAGAACCCACTTGGAAAATATCGCGATATCAGAATTCGCGGAATGGTAACACTAATAATGAGAAAAATATTTTTTTCAATGTTAATTAAATGGGAAACCTTCGATTTCGATTCGCGACCTCTAAATATTTTTTGACAACACCCCCCTTTCACGAAAGTTCGTTTTTGGGTTCTAACTAAAGGTTTTCGGGCACGATGGGTCAAAAACAAAAAAGTTGCCCTGAAACGAATCACCCTAATATACATACATACATTCATACATATGTGAGGTATTCCAGCTCAACTCAGAAAACTATTTCCCTTACCATCGTTGATTATAAATTCCCATAGTAGAAAACCTCACTCCTGGTGATAAAAAACCCCTAACTTGTTTCAAATTTTTTCCTCTTCCTTGGCTCTCTCCGGCTGCAAAAGAAATCAAAAAGTCCAATCGAGGCGTTTTTTAATCTGGGAAACATTTAAATACGTTTTAGACCAGTTTCGCGCATTTCTCACCAAAGCTCGACTTGTGCTTCCGATATTAACTATTTTATTTTTTGTGAAATTTCAAATTTGGGAATGATCATTCGACAGTTTGGAGATCAGAAGAGTTCTTTTTCGATCTACATATACATCCCACCCGAATTGAATTTTATCTGAAACCATATTTGTGAAGTTTCTTCTTTACTTGCAAGACTGCAAAAATACTCTTCTGACTTCCAAACTGTCGAACAAGTATCCCAAAATTGAAATTTCACAAAAAAAAATAGTAAATGTTGGAAGCACAAGTTGAGCTTTGGTGACAAATGCACGAAACAGTTCTAAAATGTATCTGAATTTTTTTCAGGATTTGAATAACGGTCCGAGTGGACTTCGATTTTTGCAGCCACAGAAGGGTAAGGGGGGGGGGGGGGTGAAAAATAGGTGTTTTTTTTTATACCTGGCGTCAGGTTTTCCACTATGGAAACGTATAATCAGCGATGGAGGAAGAAATAGTTGGCTGAGTTGAGTTGGAATACCCCACATACGTACTTGTAGAATATGCATGTTGGATGTCTATTATCCCTCTAGTTCCTTTCGGTCGCGAGTACACACCATTTGTAGTTCTTGTCTCGTGCACAGGTACAAAGATCCCCAGGCTGTTTTGCTTCTCATTTTTTTTTCAATTTGCATAACGCTCACACACACACACACACACACACACACACACACATATATGCATTGGTATGTTATAGAGAAATAAATACTGGGACCATATTTCGGGTAATTTATATTGCAAATCATGGCCAAGACGGAGAACTTCCAAACAGAAATTAAAGTAAGTAACAAATAACAATCAGAGAAATATGTATTTCAATAAAATAAACGTAATAAGAAGAACCGAATACAATTTCATTCGATGATTTGAAAGCATTGTTATTTTAGGTCCGCCATGGCGCAATGTCTAATTGAACAATGTACGGTTTGGGTTTGTTTGAATTAAGTTTTTGAAAAGGATTTTCGTAGACTCACAGAACGACTCTGGGCTCATTGGGATATTTCCTGGCAGAGAAAGCCTTAGGAAGATATAAAAAACGAAAACGCCAAGGGATGATGAGTACGGCGTAAATACGTTTTGCCACTATTATAAAAATTATCAACTCTTGGGCGCGCGGGACCAGGATTTTTGAAATCTGAGATGGGATCTACGATAGCACCGTTGAAAAAAAAAATCGCACATTTGAAATTTCTCCAACATCCGGCCAGTCTCGCCATTTGGCCATAATTGCCACTTCTTGATCGACGTAAGTAGGTTCCCAAAAAGGATTTTGGTCGACTTACGAAAAACATCACTTACGTGTCCGCCTTCAATTTTGTTGAAACTCATATACGTGATGAAACATTGAAAACGCGTGTTTTTTTATCGGCGGAAAAACGGTTTTTAAGGGAGAAAACCACCCTTCAAAAAAAGGCGTAACATCCCTTGATTTAATTTTTTTTCAGTACCTTTATAGTGGATTTTCCATCGTTTTACATCAGAAGAATTTTGTTTTTCGTTTCATTCAAATCGGGGGACTGGTTGTGGGTGAAACTGCAAAATCACTCCTCGACATTTGTTTCTTGAGGGATGGTTTCCCCCTTAAAACCGTTTTTCCACCTATAAAAAAAATACTGCCCAGTAGTTTTCAATGCTTCATCACATATACAGGGCGAGGTACATAAAGTGTTACAGAGCACTAGCACTCAAACTATTGATCATATCCAAAAATGTTTCAGACGAAAGTATCAGTGTTCGAGAAGGCCGTCATACTGGACCATCCTATTTTTATATCGGTGGAGGCACTGAAGCTACGTCAAGGTCAACTCCACTTTTTAAAATGGGATGGTACATTTTTTCTTCAACCATCTTGTGGAGCACCTCGAGCCGCGTAAAAAACATTAGGTGGTCAAAGTCGTTCAAGGTCAGTATCGATGATACAAATCTCAATATCTCGGATCGGTACCAAATATTTGGTAGTGATCCGAGATATTTAGTTTTGTATTTCATTTTCATAGGTGACCTTGAATGACCTTGAACGACTTTGACCCCCGAATGTTTTTTATGCGGCTCGAGGTGTTCCACAAGATGGTTGAAGAAAAAATGTTCCATTCCATTTAAAAAAAAGTGGAGTTGACCTTGACGTAGCTTCAGCGCCTCCACCGATAAAAAAAAATAGGGTGGTCCAGTATGACGGCTTTCTCGAACACTGAAACTTTCGTCTGAAACATTTTTGGATATGATCAATAGTTTGAGTGCTATTGCGCTGTGACGCTTTATATGCCTCACCCTGTATAAGTTTCAACAAAATCGCATGGGGGCACCTAAAGGATGTTCTTTGTTAGAGAATTGCATTGGGTTCATTCAGCTATCTAACTTTTTCTCAGCAAAAGCCCTCGGCAAATTTGAAAATCGAAAGCACATACAACCCATCTAATTTTTTCCGCGCACGAATGCACACTAGTCGCTACGATCCCAGTCGCTTTCCTGACCAACGAGATACCTGGACAACTCTTTGGTTTGCCCTGCATACGCGGGGCAAAACTTCGGAAATATCGCGAATATCGTAAGTTCTCGCGTACTATGCACCCTTCGGGGAGGGTAGAGCTTCGAATAAATCGAAATACACCGAACGACAGTATCCATACCAAATCGATTTACAAATTTGTACTTGTATTTCTCTGCCAAGGGTGGTAAGCAGGGAAAAAGAACAAGACTCCGCTTATCTCGGGATATTTGAACGAAGGGAGCGAAGGAAAAAAAACACGTGTACACGCAGCTCGAAGAGTCGAAAAAAAGTATCAGCAACACCACGAGGATAGTGTCCACGGTTGATACTCTGCATTGATTCGAAAGAGGAAGCTATCGCGCGAGCTTTCGCGATGCAATCCGTGGCGGATTTTTTTTTTTTTTCGTCTCCGCGTTAAAAAGAGTCGCTTGAGTTATGGCGAAATTATGCGACATATTGCCAGTATCCCCGGACGATTTTCACCCTCGACAGGGTTAAAGGTACGAGAGGAACGTGTGGAGGAAATTCTTGTGCCCTCGGTATTACCCCGCACTTCCCCCTGCTCTTTCACTCTTTCATACTTCTTCTATTCTCTTGGTATTCAAGCTCCCTCAAGTATTCGCCAACCGGAAAGGATTTTCATCGGTTCGACACGTGGGTGCTCCTGCGGCTCTTTCGTTCTCCGTTTCCCCGAAGAATATTATTTTTTGATCGCTGAACGCCCACCGGCAGATTTTGACGATTGTGGGAGAGCACATATGCCTTAAGGGGTTACCCCCACTTGCGATTTTGAAAAAATCGATTTTTTTTATTGCATTTTTTTTAAGTATAAGTATCCGGGCCCATACTTCTGTATGGGCCCGGAATAGATGACTCTATGTAAGTTTACAAAAAAAAAAATTTTCTTCGTGTAAACTGAAATTGAAACTTTAAACGCGTTTTTCTCAAAATGGCATTTCTGAAGTCGGTGACCAAGATTACTCGAACACTAATGAACCGATCTTCTTGAAATTTTGCAGGCTTATTTAATACATAAAAATGTAGTCTTTAATCGTTCGATTTTTTTTCGAAAAAAAATTGCCGTTTTGTAGCCAAAAAACGGCCGTTTTTTTTTCGTTAAAATCGAACCATTAATTTTGACTGTCCGCCATTTTGTGAAAAATGAATATTTTTTAAAATCCTCTGATTAAAGACTAGTTTATACTTATATTTGACTAAATCCATCCACATTTTTTTTCAGATGATCCACTTCGCCGCAATGTTGGTCACCGCAAACCGTGTATATAAAAACATTATTTCATTGACGGCCATTTGCCACTAAACAATGTAATATTTTTCAATAAAAAAATTACTGAAAATTCTTCAAGATGTGTTCTTTAAGATGGTATATTGATCGATTAAAAAAGTTTTGTAGTTTTCTTTAAAAAAATTCATGAAAAAGGCCTTTTTTGCGCTCCAAGTGGGGGTAACGCCTTAAGGGGGAGATCCCTTCATAACGTGAATAAGAGCTTATGGCCGAGAATGAACTTCACGAGGAAGCTGAGGGACTACTTTACGGCCTCAGAGTTGCAGATTAATTGGCAGGTCATTTAGTCACAACATTTTTGACTCCTGAATCTTTAAAAGCGTTTTCCTGGAACCCACTTTGTCGTAAACTTCGTACAAGATAACGAAAAAACTGTCCAATCAATCATTTTGAAATTTTGCATACTTCTAGATAAAATATTTCCCGTCTATGTGAACCTAGAGTTCTTTGAAAATAATTTTTTTAACTCCTTTTTATTAATAAATACTATAGTAAAAATTTCACGATAAATAGAACATTTTTTCAAATGCGTACCATTTTTCGAATTGTAACTTTGCTTTGGATTTTTCAGGTTCACACAGAGCGTGTGTGTCTTAGAAATCTAAAACTTCTTGGCTCTGACGTTTCAGATCAATGCATCAGAGGCTAGGTTGTACGCCGTGGAAAAAGTCAGGCAGCAACCGTCTCAGAAACAAGCTATTTTTTAATAAAGCCGCTATTTTTAAATAGTAAAAAGAATTAAAAATTTAAAGTTGTAATAATGTGTACATAAAATTTTCATTATGTAGAATAAATAGTTTCAACAAAAAAATGCCTTTAAGGCGTTACCCCCACTTGTAGCGCAAAAAAGGCCTTTTTCATGAATTTTTTTAAAGAAAACTACAAAACTTTTTTAATCGATCAATATACCATCTTAAAGAACACATCTTGAAGAACTTTCAGTAATTTTTTTATTGAAAAATATTACATTGTTTAGTGGCAAATCATCTGAAAAAAAAATGCGGATGGATTTAGTCAAATATAAGTATAAACTAGTCTTTAATCGAGGGATTTAAAAAAATATTCATGTTTCACAAAATGGCGGACAGTCAAAGTTAATGGTTCGATTTTAACGAAAAAAAACGGCCGTTTTTTGGCCATAAAACGGCCATTTTTTTCGAAAAAAAATCGAACGATTAAAGACTACATTTTTATGCATTAAATAGGCCTGCAAAATTTCAAGAAGATCGGTTCATTAGTGTTCGAGTAATCTTGGTCACCGACTTCAGAAATGCCATTTTGAGAAAAACGCGTTTAAAGTTTCAATTTCAGTTTACACGAAGAAAATATTTTTTTTTGTAAACTTACATAGAGTCATCTATTCCGGGCATAAAAAAAAACTGCACCTCAAATTGCACTTCAAAAAAATGCAATAAAAAAAATCGATTTTTTCAAAATCGCAAGTGGGGGTAACCCCTTGAAATTCGCTTATTTTCGGCTGCCTAAAAGGATCTCCGCCCTTAAAATCGATTATTCGGTGGCGAAATTACGGATAAGTTAAAATCAATAACACCCTCTCCCCTTTGACTAAATGTATCTCCGGAATCTCCTCAGTTTCTCGCATGCGTTTTTTCCATACTCGCCGTGATCACTCAACAGTGGTCTCGTTCGATTCCCATCCATCAGACTTGACAGACGATCGGAAATCGTCTTGCGATCGGAGCAGCTTGTTACACGCCGCATGTGTTTTCAGTCTCGGAAATCTCGAAACAGAGATTTTTTTTCCATCTCTCGTTGATTCGATCGGTCACGTCCTTTCGTCAGACAGTTTCGTTTGCTCCCTCCCACCGAGGTAGCTTTGTTCTTTTTCTCGCAGCGCGAGCCTTCGTCGCTTGCTACGTTTTTTTGTGGCAGCTGTAACGAGAGCCTCAAACTTTCACGAAAGTGTCAAGCTTTCGTAAAGTTTTTGCGACGACGTTAATTGCCTGGAGTCTCATATATCCAGATGGTTTCCAACAGTTCTTTTGGTGTGTACAGTCCTATGCGGAATTGGAGGACTTGTTGTTCGCGTTAACTTGGTGGTGGGTGTGAAAACATTTTTTTCGCGCTTAGCTGGCGTAATTTTGAGCTTTCATAAACAACTCGGTGATATCCGTTGTTGGTGGAAAATTTCCCTTGAGACGGTTTAAAAGTTGAAAAAAAATATTATTGACGCTTTTGGTCAGTTGTCCGGAATTGCCAAAATCTATTTTGGCAATCAGTCGGTTCTATTTGAGGGATATGAACTTAAGGCCTTAGGCCACTCTAGAGGCCGAAAAAAGCCTTTTTGGGGCGTTATTTTTTTCAGAAAAACTACAAAATAAATCGAAATTACGAAAAGGGTGTTTATTATACATATCCGTGACTGTATACAGCAAATTTTTGGAAAGTGAAAAAATTTTCCCAAAAAATCGTCAGATAATTGTTAATAACAAATGAATTATGCAATATAAAAAAAATCCTTCGTACTTCCATAGACAATGTATTTTTCAAGATATATTCAACATTTCAAGTGAATCGGTTGAAAATTATCTGAGTTATGTTTCCGGCCAACTTAAAAAATGCAGTTTTGAGATAAACGCTGCACAGCCACCATTTTGAAATTAATCGCTTCAAAAAAATTATTGTATACAGTTACTCATATGTACGATAAACACCCTTGTTTGTAATCTTGATTTGTTTTGTAGTTTTTCTGAGAAAAAAATCCCCGAAAAGCCTATTTTTTCGGCCTCTAGAGTGGTCTAACCCCTTAACGGGGGGCTTTTGAGAAGGACTTTGATAGACTTAGAGAATGACGGCTGATTCATCGGGATATAGAGATTATTTTTCCCGGAAACTGCATTTGAAGAATGACCGAAAAAGGGGTAGATGGTAGTTAGTAGGAGAGGCAGTATGTATGAGACACTGAGAAAGATCGATGGTCCGTCTTTGAAATTCGGCCGAAAATTGATACATCATCAGAGCTCGATAAATAAAACGGGATTTTGAAGAACAAACGATGCCGAAGAGAATAGGCATATAATAGAGTTCCAAATCGAAGCAAAAAAAAAACGATCGACGATTCAATGAAGAAACTTTCTTTATGGCTGGCGTGAAGAAAATGGGAAATTGAAGTATTTTTTGAAGTTCCTGTTGATGTTTTGCACCCCCTAAATAGAAATTGACGTTTATTTTCCCCTAAATCTTTCTATTTCCATTGAAAGTAGTCAAATTAGTATATAAACACGTTTTCCGCATTCACGCGATGTAACTTTGAGCTGCCGCCGAAAACTGTGATATTCGTAATCAGCGGAAAATGTCTCATCGGATAGACCCTTGAAACCCTTTAAAAGTTGAAAAACAGAATTTTCGACCGTTTTGAACACTTTTAAAAATCGCCAAAGGTCTGAAATTTCGAACGGTCGTAGCCCAACATGAATTACGGAGATTTATTGGGGAAGTTCTAAACATTATTTTGGCTGACTTACTGAATGCCGCTTGGTTCATTCCGATATCTGTATTAGTTTTCCCGGAACGTGCAATTGAAAAATTGCAAAAAAAGAGACAAAAGCATGGAAAAATTTGCGAAAAGCGATGATCCATCTTTGAAATTCTGCCAAAAATCAAAAAGTGATCGGGGCTCGATAAATTAAACGGCGTTGAAAAAAGAATACGATTACGAAAACAATGAGCGGAGAGCGAGGTTCGAAATCGAAGCAGGGAAAAAATGACGGGCAATTCAGAGAAGTCAAACATTTTTGGTTGAAATGCAAAGAAAATTGTATTCATAATATTTGTTTTCTAAGCCCCGATCGATGTATTTTTACTACCCGAATACGAATCCACCATCCATTTCCCCCAAAACCCTCAATTTTCATACAAAACCGTCGAAAATGTATGGAATCTGGTTTACGCCCTTAAGTTTATCCAGCAAAATCGCAAAATTTTATAAGCTTTGATTTTATCCCCCTTTCAAAGTGTAACCGATTTCATTCAATTCAATGCACCCCCTTCAGATATGGACTAAGAGAAAGAGAAATAAAGGGGTAGTTCATCCCTTTCTTTTTCTTTCTTTTTCAATGTATCCATAGTAGATTTCCGATCGTTTTGCATTAGAAGAATTTCCGTTTCTGTTTCACTGAAATCAGTAGACTGGCGGGAAAGAAATACGTATCTAATAGTTTTTTATTTATTATTTATTTTATTTATTTAGTAGTATTATTTAATAGTATTTTCCACCGGTAAAAAAAATACGTATCTAGTAGTTTTTGATGCTCTACCATATACATGACTTTCTGCAAAATCGAAGGCGGACACCAAACTGATGTTCCTTATTAGTCTGTTCTTTCGTGCTTTTCGGAGCGTAGGTAACCTTTTCCCTTTTGTCTCTCCCACTTGTTGCTCGTTTTCCCCTGCACTACTGTACCGCCCATGCCCGACGGCACAGGGAAACTGTGGAAAAACCGTTGCCAATACACGGAGAAAAAAACCAATTGATCAAATAAATATATTGGTTGATCCAAATAAATGTGCTGCTGCGGAGTGCCACCGATATATGAGATTGTTACAATACTATAAAATATTGGAAAATGTGATTGATTTAAATAACATATTATTTTATTTGAAAAAGCTCTTCTATTCTCTGAATATCTACATTATCTTTGAAATAAAATTATATTCTATTGAAATCATTCTATATACAATTCGTAGATGTATGGATAAAATAATTAAGCGGTTGCTACAAAAAAATTTATTTCGTATAAAAATATAATCAATAGAATTGATAGTTTCTTTACTGCACCAAAACGAATATGCCATGGAACGTAAGTTTTTCAATTTGTTCCAAATCTTAAATGAAAAGTGAGCATTAGAATGATCATCCACGATAATAGTGGAGAGAATATCAGATATCCAATGGAATATCCATGGAGAGAATATCAGATATTCAACTGATAAGAACAGATACTACACTTTGATCTTAGCCACAGGCCAAGAAGCGATACTCTTTAAAGTTTCTCCAGCGTTTAAGTAGATTTTCTGTTCGCGCCACACTTACGAGAAACGAGCGCGCGTGCGGCTTCTAGCGGTTACTCCGAGAACAACGGGTTTCCTCACACCTATAATTTCGGTGGCGCTCGGCCATGATTTGGTTGAATTTTTCAACCAAATGCGTAAGAAAAAAATTTTATTTTCGCATAATTTTTTAACCAATTCAGACACTTGCTTAATATTTTTCAATAAAAATAAAATATTAATATTTTACCGAATAATGTACATGGAAATCAATATCGGATATGGTGAAAAAAATAAAATAACATTTACTCAATAGAAATTTTGTCTGAATCAAACGAGTGAAATTGAATTATTCTTGTGTACTCGAATCAACAATATTCATGTTATGAATTGAAACGCTTTTTTTTGTTCGTTGCAGAAAATGCGTTCAAAACTGAATAATTTGTTCGCGATAATTTTTTAGATAGTTTCAATAATATATTGTTCTCGGCAAACGATATATCTTTTGAATGAAAAAAAAACTTTTAATTTTATCATGTTATTAAAGTCAATAGCGCTTTGTTTGGACTAATAAATCCGATTATTTACACCAACAATTTTACAATTGAATCAACGAAATTTCATTCAATAACACCAATGATAGCGTGGGGGGAAAAATGTCGAACGATCGATATGCAGATGGGCCAAAATGTCGAATTAAAAAATGACGAATGTTCGAATATAGATAGATCAATCTTACTAAAGTCTGCGAAGTCGAAAATAACAATTACGAATATGAACATCTCGGAAGTTGATATATAGCGAAAAACAAAAATCAGATTTAATAAAATATCGAAAAACATAAAATCGATGGGCCTGTATGCATAACACCAAATAATTCGAGACGACAATTCTCCGAATTAAAAAAATGGCGATGGTTCACAATGCAGAAAATCATTAAAGCGAACGGCCAAAAAGTCGAGTGGTTGAAATCGCGGAGGGTCAAAATGTAGAACGGCCCGAATGGCGAATCGAGCAATACGTTACTTGCGCCTCAGAGTGAAGCTGCGAGATGGCGCTGGCGATCTGTAGGCTAAAATATCGTAAGACAGTCATCCCACGTGACGGGCCCCACCACGTTCGCCATTTTGGCTGTTGGACTTTTCGGCGTTCGACATTTCGGGCCATCGACATTTTCCGTTTCGATATATTGCTTTTTGCCATAGACGGTATTACGCATATTAGGCACTCGCTATTTTCTGTTTCGGAGATATGGGTGTTCTACATTTTTCGATTCTGTATTTTTATGTTCCGAATTGCAGACAATCTGAATATTCGTTTTCGAATAAATTACCTCTCCAATAAATAATGGTTCGATTTATAGTCAATCGATTTTTTTATCAGTCGAAAGATAAAATTTCGAATGATTTAACCTTCGTTATTTTGAGAGTTCATAATTCTGTCGTTTCGAAATCTTTGTCGTTCTATATTTGGTAATTCGACATTTTCACCCCCACCCCAATGATCCCGAGCAGAAATTTGTTCAGGGTGAAATCCGGACCGGATCAGGCTGCCACAATAGCAAATCCGGGCCGGGTCAGGCAAATTTAGTCCGGCCCTGATCAGGGATGTAACGCTTTTGCAAATTCAGGTCCGGATCAGGCACCTTATCAGGCTCTGATCAGGCGCTTCATCAGGCTCGGATCAAGTAACTTATCTTGTTGCGGATTACGAAATCTATACGTGGCAAGTAAAAAAACGGAAACAATTAAAACATGCTCATTGGTATCTGTCGATCGGAAAATGGTGTGTTTGGATACGAGCAACAACGACACGGAAGAAAAGATCTGGGTGATGTCTCTTCTCCACTGATAACAGAAAAAAATACGAGCTTCGTTTCGCATTAAATATATTACAAAATATAAAATTTAAGAGAATAAAAATACGTATATATTTAAAAAATGCATTTCTAGACTGACTGTATGGTTGTGCATTACAATCAATCGTAAAAAATGGATTAAATTGTTCTTCAAACTAATAGTAATCTCTATTTTATCATTTTATTGCCAATATTTTAGCTTGTCCGGCGCAAATCAGGGGTGCCTGATCAGGGCGCCTTATTAATGCCTGATAAGGCTCCTATCCGGCGCAAATCAGGCGTGCCTGATCAGGGCGTTTTATTGATCCCTGCTCAGGCCCCTGTCTGGCTCAAAGAAGGCGTGCCTGATCAGGGCGCCTTATTGATCCCTGATCCGGCCCTGATGGATCCTCAGGCAGCCTGATTAGATTTCTGCTCGGGATATTGGATCGATGATTTTTTTCTGTGTACAGGCAGCAGTCCTTTCACTGACTTTTATTTGCGTTGCTGTCGGAAACTCATTGAAACTTCGCTCTCGATGGCTAGTCGGCATGCAAGCCACTGCATTGCTACGCGGTCACCCATCCAAGTATTCGGCCGGGCCAACGTTGCGTGACGTGTGAGATCGCCGCAGCCGCGCATACCGACCGCACGCCCACTACTGTCGTCTATCCACATATGCGTATATGTTTGACGGACAACAATGTCGAGGCTGCTATGAACTCGATGGAAAAAAAGCTCCCATTGAATACAACACGTCACAGAGCACTATCCAAGACTCATCGACGACGGTGTACTCCCTTCATCGATTATTGGAAAGTATTTTCCCTGTGTTCGCCCTTCCGGCGATTATCGGTTTTTCAACGACGAATAATTCCGTGCCACATGGCCGATGCCAAGAAAAATGGCGTAAGCTCCACGTTTTTGTACGTATATCAATGTCGATCTCGTCCTTGCGTTTGCAAAACCTTCAAGTACATGTACACGTACATATATACACGTGTATGTGTAACAGTTTTTTCTGCATCATCGCTGCTTTGAACGAGTAACCTTTGCAACTTTTATCCACCCTTCCCCACTTCCCGCCCCGCTTTTCTCTCACACACTTCCTCCGCCACGCTCCGGAGAGCTTTTCCTCGGCAACTCTTGCGATTCTCAATAATCCAGAGAGTGTTCTTTTTTATACCGCGAGTCTAGCCGTATAAATTCGAGACGAGGACACTCGTCTGGCGGCTGCTGCCAACGTATGACACACAGGCAAGTCCGCACTAACGTGGACTTGCGTGCGTCAGGTCGATTGTACAAATTTCCTTCGTACTCGATGTGTCGGTGGAAAAAAATAAGCTACCATTTTTTGGCCTCTTCACGCTCGGCTACTTCCGGTTAGCGATTTTTTAAATATCGATTGGGTCTCACCGATTGGAGGCACTTTGATTGTTATTTTTTTGTCTATTCTAACGAAAATGAATGGATTGAATTTAAGGGGCTATACCAATGTGAACGCTGAAAATTTGGGTGATTTTCGGGAGTTTTTGGAAGAAAAGTACTCAATTAAATGTTTCGGAAAATTAAGAATATATTTGGCTATATTTGACCTATATTACGTAATTTTTTCATAGACAAATATTGAGATCCAAGCGACTTATTCGCTGCCTTCGGAGGCGCCAAAAAAAAAGTTCCTCCACTGGTGTCATAATTTCGGCCGATTGAGTAGCTGAAACCGAAAAAGAAAAAAATGTCGTTAAACTGGAAGGTATTTCCTGTGCAATGACGTAAGATTTTCGAAAAATATTAAAATCTAACAAAATGGCGTAGTTATGAAAAAAGTCTGTTTTCTTTTCTATAACATGGTCGTTTTTTTCAATGCCAAATCGTCAATTTTCATCCAATCAAAAATATCCTACGTCATTGTACAGTAAATATATTCAAGAGTACTCAGTTCAAATTTCAAGTCAATCGGATAATTGCTCTTTGAGTTACAATGTCAGGAAATTAGAAAAATCTCATTTCGAGAAAAACGCGTTGAAAGATTTAACTATCGATTTTTGCAAGATAAAATGATATTGATATAAATTATACAAATGATAATGATATTCTTGAAAGTATAAACTGTCGAAAAAGGCAAAAAAAAATCAATTTTTTGAAAGTGTCACACTGGTATAGCCCCTTAAAGAATGATGAAAGTCGAAATAAAGTCAAGTAAAATTAAAGTTAACGCGAAATGAGCCTGAACAAACCCAAACACAAAATTGAAATCGCAAACCCAAAGACAGATTTTAAAAGTAAAAATGGGAAGGATTGAAATTGCTTGGATCCAAGATCTTGTGGGCATCGAATTCGCTGTATACGGTTGTACATGTATCTCGAGAAATTCACGTATGCTCTCATGCCTAAGAGCGGACACTGAGGAATCCCGTGTGGTCGCTATGTATAGCGAACCTTCGCGAATTTCTTGCTCACCGATTACTCACCGTCCAATCCCCCCCACCCCTCTCTGCCTTCGTAATATCTAACGCGTCATATATATATCGCTGTTCACAATTCTATCCCCCAACCCCGCAGTTATGCATGCCTCTCGTCATTGAAGGGTGAGAAAGCAGTCCGTCGACGAGTCCGCAAGTATTAAGGGACTTTCTCGTTCGACCTCGAATACGACACAACTGGAGCGATCGCAGAATGAAACACGTGACGTAAAATCATAGACCAACACGCAACGTTAAATATAATCCTGTGACGCGACCTGTGACCAAGCACTTGCTTCATTGTATCGAGAAATTTTAGTTCTTTTTTCCACATGTGATCATGAAACTTTCAGGGTTGGAATGTGATGGAAATAAATGTTCTCTAATTTCGCTATTTTTGGACAGTTTTAGGCTGCAGAAATATTTTTTTTTAGGATCTTTAAGGGGGATGACAAATCTAAATTTGTTTTGGATTTGAATAATGAATAGGCAATAATAATAAGATAGAAATTAAAAAGGAATGTTGATTTATTATGGATAAGGTCCCCCCCCCCCCGCCGATTGAGCTGAAATTGTGCACAAACCTTCCTTTTAATATTTTTAAGATAACCCCCAATATTTAAAGTTTTTGTGTTTGTTCGGTTTGTTTGGGTTTGTTTGGTTATTGATGTTTGGACAAAACGGAGAGCGCGATAGCACATATAGATATAAAGGGAGACGTAGCAGATATAGATATAGGTGGCGCACGATAAAAGAAAACTTAAAAATTCAATATCTCGAAAACTATTGCGAGTCGCCAAAATCCCTTTAGGGGTTGTCTTAAAATATTAAAACGAAGGTTTGTGCAAAAATCCAGCTCGCTGAGGGGGGGGGGGGGGGGTCGGAACCTTATCCCTTATTACATTTAAGGACCGTAAACTTATGATCACAACGATAAAACGGCTAGCAAAACTTTTAACGCGTTTTTCTCGAAGCTATTTTTTTCAAACCAGTGTACACGATTTCTCGCCATCTATGGAGTGGACTTGAAATTTGGTTCATTTATTCAGGGTAATAGTAGTTTAGTCTTGACCGAGGCTTTTTTATTACCATTAAAAAAAATAGTTATTAACAATAATGATGTCATTTTTTCCTCGGAAAATCGTAAAAAAAGTACAATTTTTTTGTTGACGATTGAAACGCCACAACAAAAAAATATTTCGGTCAAGTGTTAACCAATATTACCTCTTTCAAGAAAAAGAAACTAATTTTTTTTGTTGACAACAACCCGGTGGCCAAAATCAAGTGCACCGTTGAGCGCCTGATGTTCGAAGGTCCTCCACGGGATTGTTTATAACTTCTACAATTATTGATAGTTTTTTAAATCAAATTTGGTACACAACTTTGGAAATGTATTAGGACGGTGAAAAAGTTCTCGATGTTTTCCAACAAATAGCCTTACCAGAACTCCGTTTGTGTAGTTTAAGATGGTAACGCATCTATAAAGAAGTACTGTAAGCAAGCTTGAAATTCAGTGCGTCATTACGCCGAAGTGTAAACAACTTTTTTTATAGTGTTAAACATTTTATATTTCGTACCAAAAAATAATATTTGCGGGGAATTTTCCACTACTTCATTGAAAAAAAAAAATCTGCAGCTGAAGCACACAGAATTCTTGTTGCGACCATGCGCTGCCGGAAACAACATGCAGAGATTGATTTAGACGCTTCAAAAATAATTGTTTTGACGTGTTCAATTGGAGGCAGTACTTCATGAAGACTCATATCAGACGCTCGCTGAACTTGCAGAATCATTAGGAGTTGATCACATCAGTTTCAAAACGTTTGAAAGCATTAGGATTGTTTTTTTTTTAATAATGCATTAACTTTCACGAAAAAACAGTGAGAATTTTTTCATTATCCCAATACGTACAAATAAATGGCCACACGATTTTTCAATTCACTTTCTTATTCCTTCAATTTTTTTTAAACACCCTGATTTTCGGGTCCTCACGGTAGCCTAACCCCGTAACACTTTATGCATACATTATGATTGTGACGTCAAATACGCAATCCAAGGATTCGATAATATTCATCTATGCAATTGAATTTAAGAAAATAAATTTTATATGACTGTCCTATTTGTCTGCGTAGTTTTTGGCTACGGGAATCAGTTAATCCTTATTCAGGATTTCTATTGGGGATCTGAAATCTAAATCTACTTGGATTTCAATAATAGATAATAGACGATTAGAAAATCAAAGAAAAATAAAATAAAAATAATGTTTTGTTACTTTTCGACCGTGGAAACTTAAGCACTATATGCATGCCTACTGATTGTGACATTAAATACGCACTCCCACGGTTTTGATAATATTCATCTATGCAATTGAATTCATTATCATTGATTATTAATTGACTGAATTCATTTCGTATGACTGCGTGTCATCGCCAAATATGGGTTGGATAACAGTTCTCTGCTTCCCATGCGTATGTAGGTCAAACATAAATTACAAATTGAATCTCTCGTGAAACTCCAAGTTGCGGAGGCTCCGATCGTTCTGACTTCTGTCCCCGTTGTGAAGTTTCCGTTCGGGCTCTCGATTATTGATATATTGACTCTCGAAGTGTTCGATTTTTTGGCGGGCTCGTCACGAAGGGAGAGCCGAGAAGGGAAGAAAAGAGAGAAAGAGAGGTGCACGGAGTGAGAGAGAAAGAGAGGGCAATTTATTTCATTCGGATCAACAATGTGCTGGAAACTTTGCGGTCGGGAGTGTTGAATATTAAAATCAATTTGCGTGCGGGGTAACGACTCACGTAGGGGTTTGCTACCGCGTGTATACATCGGTATATTATTTTTATATGAGGTATTCCATGTGGAGTACACTACTCGCTCAGCTTAACAGATTTTTTGAGGTTATGGGTCACAGCCGCCAGAATTAAATGATTATGCAACTTGAACTGAAAGTTAACTAAATTTTAGAAAGGCAAGAAAATATTTTACGATCACTCGAATTTATTCAGCCGCAAAATAGAATGCGCCAAAATTTAATTTCTATATTAATAACATTTATATAGAAATTATATTAATAATTTAAATATAAAATAAAATATAATAATGTAAAATAAATATAAGATATCAGAATAAACTTTAATTCAGAGTACGAAAATTGCTAATTTTTTTAACAATCATTATCAGAAATCTACGACCTAAAAACTCAATATATTTTCGTGGAAAATACAGATCACATTTTTTTAAGTTAAAAACGTTTCCTTGCATTCAAATGATTCAAATTTCAACACCATAAAATGGAACCAAAATGTATAAAAAATAGACTTCCTATACAGCGTACACTTTCGTTCTACGTGGCTTGAAAAAAAAACGCAATTCCACGCAAGACGTCAAAGTTTGTCCGAAAACCGTACAGTGGATATAATACTCTCCACTGGATGAATGGAAAAAAAGTATCGCATTTCGGCCAGGCCCTTGGTGGGTCAGTTTGGCCTGACAGCCCTCGTGCATCGCGCGCGGTACATGTTTGGGTTATTACAGTTGGCCGTTACGGGTGCTGGGTGCCACGAGGATTTGCATAAGTGACTTATAGTCGATGGACGTTTGGGCCGATTGTATACTGTGACCAGGTTCCGAAAAGGGAGGGGGCTTGACATATCTTTGATGTAACGTGTTTTCTGACGAGATTCAAACACTGAGGGTGGAGCGGCCTCGTCGCATTGGGATGTAGCCGGACCCGGCAGCTGTTCCATAGCCGACTTATCGTGCTAATTTCCGCAATTTTCTTTCTTTTTTTTAGCCGAGACAAATAATACCGAGGATCTCTTAGTCGTAATGAGCTGTCGGGATGTTTGACGATTGAGTTGATGACATATATTGCGAAAGCTCACGTCACGTCCGTATATAGGGTGTCTCAAAATGACCTGCGTTTTTTATTTATTAATCAAACGTTTTATTTATTCGACAAGTAGGAATCTGTTTATTTTTTTTAAGGTACAAACATGGAGGTTGTGTGGAGAACAATATCCGATAAATGGCCACCTTGTCCCTGTTTGCAAACGTTCACTCTTTTGACGAAATTTTTAATAACATTATGGCATAATTCCGGACTAATTTCATTAACGGTGCGTCCAATTGCTTCCTTGAGCTCCGGTATAGTCTGTGGATCGTTCGCATTCATTTTTCCTTTCAGAAAACCCCAAAGAAAGAAGTTCAATGGCATCAAATCGCACGATCTCGGTGGCCAATCCACATCGCCGCGGCGCGATATAACACGACCATGAAACTTCGTCTGCAATAACTATGCAGTAACAATGCAGCAAATAGCCCTTTTTATGCGTTGCTCGATCGTGCAATTCTCCATGACTAAACCTGAATCCGTCCTGATGCCAGTTGTCAAAAATTAGTACTCTATATTCGCCACAAAAAAATGGCGCGCAATTTAAAATGTCAGCTCATTTTGAGACAATTACAAGGCGGTCGTGTATTTTTAAGGGCCTCGCGGGAAAATGTTTCGACCGAGAAAAAAGTGATATTTAAAGGTTCGGCAAATCCTCTTCCACAGAAAATATAACCTATTTTTGTGATGGGTAATATTTGACAGAAAAAAAATGAGCGTTCTGGAAAATATCAACATTCCATTTTGAGTTCAGCAGAATCATGATATTCAAATTCCGAATATGAAACACTTCTAAGAAACTTTTTTTAAAGGCTGAGGTGAATTAAAAAAATCCGTTCTAAAGGAAGAAAGGATTAATTGTTTTGAAAATTTTACAGTGTTCAATTTATGAGTGAGAAGAGAAAAAAAATTCGCGACAATTGGAAATTTCGAAGATCTTGAGTGATCACTAAATATTCATTGGCCGGCTAGAGTTTTCTCGAGCTTAATTAAAAAATTATAGAGCGTAAAATTCATAGGCGAGAAGTAAACGAAGAAAAATAATTTTTTATGAAAACTTGCATTTTTGGGAGGCTTGAGCGACCTGTAAATATTTTTTGACCGCTCGCAGATTACGCGACAATTTTTTTTTTCTTTAAAGAAGATAATTAAATGGTGAGAAAAAGGAAAAAAAGAGCTTAAATTTTGGCCACCCTAATATATATCCATCCGTATACAGTCGAGCCTCGATATAGCGAACCTCTATATACCAAAATCCTCGATATGACGAAGATTTGTCCATTCCCTTCCGATAGACACCCGAAACCTTGATACAACGCTATAATCATATACATTATGCTTTAATTTCTTGTAAAAAATGCTCTAATTAAAAACTTTCTTTAAAAAATATCCCCATATTTATAAGACTAATGTATTTTTTTAAAGAACATTTTAAGGAACATGACTTCGGTATAACGAAAACCTGATATAACGAACTTCCCCTGAGATTCGTTATATCGACGTTCGACCGTACATGCATCTGGGTACACGAAAGGTGTGCTTTAATTTGACAACGTTGAATATACCGGCGAGTATTTCGTGTGTTTATCGCTCACGAGAATACGATACGGCAACTCGTGTATCAAATCATATGCGCCTCGTACATCGCGCACGCACACTCGTCCAGTTGATAATTAACGTGATCCATCTTGTCACACACGCTACGAGACTCATCAGCCAAAGGAGAGGGTCATTTTTCCCTGAGGTGAAAAAAAAACACAGCGCACTGACGAAATTATTCTGTCCAAATTACAAGCTCGATTGCGGACTTTGCTCTCCAATTAAACGAAGAAAAAACAAACTTATCATTATGATTGTGGGCGTTGCAGGTCGACGTTGTTGGGAACGGCAATCGTGACAGTCGAGTTTGGCACAGGCCTGTCTGAGTGTAGCGAATGGCATCGGGCCCGACTGTACAAACAGCTTGATCACAAAAATAAGCGACGTTTTATCAGATAGAGAGCCGGGCGCTCGGTCGCGCTATCAGTCTCCGTCGAGATAACGTTATTCGACTGACGTTTCGTGGACGGAACTCCGGAGACTTCGGCTGACGGAGCCTCGAGGGTGTGTACCCGAGACCAGTGCAATTATTTCTTCGTCGCGCAAGTTTTTTTTTCGGACAACGATACGCAGTCGTTGAAACAGAGCAACGTTTTTGCGTGTCGAAAAATCTCGTGTGCAACACTCGCGGTGAGTTTATTCTCGAAAAGACGTTTTTTTGTTGCGTTCTTTCGGATTCGTTGATTCGCAACGTTGAAATTTTTAGGATGGAGTTAAGGGGGTAGGCCACTCTAGAGGCCGAAAAAATAGGCTTTTTGGGGATTTCTTTTTCAGAAAAACTACAAAATAAATCGAGATAACAAAAAAGGGCGTTTATCATACATATCAGTGACTGTATACAATAATTTTTTTGGAGCGATTCATTTCAAAATGGCGGCTATGCAGCTCTCATCTCAAAACTGCATTTTTTAAGCTGGCCGGAAACATAACTCAGACAATTTTCAACCGATTCACTTGAAATGTTAAATATATCTTGAAAAATACATTGTCTGTGGAAGTACGTAGGATTTTTTTTATATTGCATAGTTCATTTGTTATTAACAATTATCTGACGAAATTTGTCACTTTCCAATAATTTGCCTAAAAAATCGTCAGATCATTGTTAATAACAAATGAACTATGCGATATAAAAAAAAATCCTACGTACTTCCATAGACAATGTATTCTTCAAGATATATTCAACATTTCAAGTGAATCGGTTAAAGATGTCTGAGTTATGTTTGCGGCTAACTTAAAAAAATGCAGTTTTGAGATAAACGCTGCACAGCCGCCGTTTTGAAATTAGTCGCTTCAAAAAAATTATTGCATACAGTCACTGATATGTATGATCAACGCCCTTTTTTGTATTCTCGATTTGTTTTGTAGTTTTTCTGAGAAAAAAAATCCCCAAAAAGCCTACTTTTTCGACCTCTAGAGTGGCCTAAGGCTTTAATCGATTCGTGATGTTGAAGATCTCATGGACGTAGTCAATTAGTACATGATCATGACGTTGAAGTTTTCATCGTTGGAGTGAAACGAAAATCGTTTTTTTTTAATTCCCTAAATTCTTTCGAGCACCTTAGGTGCGGAAGTCACGCAAACACCTTTTCGGTTTCTATTTATCGATCTATGAACTAAATTTGTAGAATATCATTTTGGATAATAATGGAAATGAGAATATTAAAAAGAACTTCCGTCGCATTCCAACGATGCAAGCTCCAAGCCCGTACATGATGATGTTTAATTGCCTTTTTTTGGCCACTCCAGGTCACGAAAATCGCTCAAACTTTTTTTTGCATCTTCATGAGGAATCTACCAATGAAATTTGTAAAAAAAAGAATTTTTAATACTGATAAAAAATGAAGAAATAAAATAAAAGAAAATTTTTTGTTGCGTTTCAACGACGCTATGAAAATTGCGATCAGATTTATCCTAATTTAGATAATCCAAAATTCTACGTATTTCAAGCTAAAAAGAAAATCTTTGATGCTGTAACGTTTTTTTTTATTTTTTGTTCAACAGAATTGATTTTCGCCACGAAGTAGAAATTAATGAATTAACCGAATGCCCATAGGAATTCTGTGATTTATTTTTTTCTTAGATTTGGTTGCATGAGTCATGCTGATTGCTCTCGCTATCAGTACGACGTCACAACCTGGATAAAGTTGTTTGTTCGTTCTCGCAACTTTGCCCATTACTCGTGCGACGTTGACGAAATTTGAAAATTATTTTTTTTGCCAGATCATGGAGGGGATGTATCCGAGTCTTCAGGAGAGATTCAAGAACGAAGGAATGTGTCCGATATGCATGATGCCGATGGGCCTCTCGCCGAAATACGCCTGCGAGAATGATCACACGATGTGTCATCGTTGCAAGCCCTATTACTATGCTTGTCCGAGCTGTAATTTACCGATGGACATAGAAATTTTACCACCGGTGCAGGGAGGTTATCACATGCCACCACCGATGCACTACATGCCGCACCCCTATCCTCCTTATCCGACAGGGTAAAATATTTATTTCACGAAATTCCACTAAAATTAATGAATTTCATGATACCATCGAATTTGATATGCTGTTTGGCGAGAAATTTTTTTTTTTGAATAATCTTGAAAGCCTTCCTGCACTACTTGCAGCTGAAAATAATTGATAAAGTAAAGATTGACAACCATGAATAAATGTCGTCCCCCAATTCGAGAACGTGTGTGTTTAAGAATTTTTTTTAAATTTCGCCCAGATGTGTTATCTTGATAGTACAGACAAAACATTAATGAAATTTAATGTTTTGTCCAACGATAGAAAAAAACAAAATGATTTGCTACTACTAGGCTGGTTGCGAGTAAAACTCATTAACTCCATGCTCTATTTTTTATTGAAATAGATAAATCTTCCACTCATTTGTAAGATGGAATCACGCAATTGGGATGTTCATTATTCGAGAGTCAATTTTTTATTTTACCTGATACTTGAGGCTGATTCAATTATGTACTTCCTGTAGATGAAGATTCGTAATTAGGACTAAATGTCGTCGAAAAATAACTTAAATTCATATATTTGAACATTTATTTATTTATTTTCTCATTTAATATTTATTCATTAACTGATGCATTAATGCATTTGTTTGTTCAATGTCTTATTTATTTGTATTCATTTAATTACTCATTCATTAATTTTACGCAAATTAACAAACCCACTCATTGGCAACTTGAAATCACGCAGTTGGAATGTTCAGTATTCGAGACTTGATTTTTTGTTTCAGCTGATCCTTGAGACTGGTTTATTTATGTATTTCCTGTAGATGAGAGTTGGAAGTCAAGACTGAATTTAGTCTCAAAGTACTGGTTCTTGGTTATTTACTTATTTATTCAAGCTTTTGTTCATTTTATATTCATTTATATTTGTTTTATTCTTTATTTATTTATATTCATATATTTAGTGTCCCATTTATCAATTTATATTTGAGCAGTTGGCGAACGAAACCGGCCTTGTCCATAAATTACTTTTTTACAGGAAAGGTCAAAAAACAAAATAACCAAATAGAGCTGAGTTCGAATTGTCGAGCTTTGATATATGAAAGCCCTATGAAAATGTAAGCCTGGACCTGGATTTAGTTTAATAAAAACACTAATTCGCATTTGCTTATTTTCATTTTTATTTTGGACAAGTCCGGTTTTAAATGAGAATGGTGGACAACTCAGCTTTTGTATGAAAATCTTATGGACATATCCGGTCAGAAAATAATACAGATTCTTTAAATTAACTATAAATTTGTTTTTATTATCAATTTAAAAATCGTACATAAACTCTATCGATTGCAAATGAAAATGCAATATGTTTTTCCTCCAGTCAGCCACGGACAAGTCTGTTTCTGCTTGAAAAGACAGTTTTCAACAAATTTTGAGGTTTTTACAGTCGGATTTGATGCAAAATGTTTCGGGATCTAATAAAGTTGTACTTAAGGGAGGACATCACTGTAAAATTTTCGGAAAATCGTTTTTTTGGAAACATTTTTAAAAAATCCTTTGAACCTTCAAAAACATGTTGCACGTTCGTATATAGCTGAAAAAAAAAACAGTTTTAAAGTGGTTTTCGAGCTATTTTTAAGGGAGTCTCCGAGCGCTCAAAGGCAGTTCTCGATTCTCGTAAGTCTTTGGGGAAAAAGTTACCGACTAAAAATAGTTTCATTTTATACCAATAGGTGGGATTAGATAACGGAAAAAAAAGTAATCAGCTGTAGCGTCTATAAAACCGTTGACTAGACGCTATTTGTTTTTACGTTTTTCTCAAAACCATGTTTTTGAAATCGGCACGCAGCAGAACTTGAACAATTTTCGTCCACTCAACTTGAAATTCACGATCAAATAAGATCGTAGTAGGCCGTGGGACATGGGAAAAACCTATTAGATTTAAGGGGTTAGGCCACAGTAACGAGTACAAAATCATGTGCGAATGTAACAATTTTTTTTCGTATGAAAAAGTGATTCACTCATAAAATTAATTACACATCTATTTAGTATGAATATCAAGTTGTTAGAAAAAAAATTTTTTTTTTCGATGTACAAAATGCCCGACTACTAATATTTTCTTTTGTTATCTTTTTTTAGGCGCTCCGCGGCGTGACATTTAGCATCCACAATTTTTTACCTAGAACAAAAAACAAAAATTCTTGTCTATCTACATTAGAATACCTAGAGAAGTACGTACGGAATTTAAAAAATATTGTTTTATTCCAAAGTTGTAGGTATTTGAATTGAGTTGTAGGTATATGAATGAATTTTCAGTGAAAAATTTCGTATAAAACTGCTCATAAAATGAAAAGTTTTCGATTAATCAGAAATTCCGTACGTACTTCTCTGCGAAATGCAATTAGGAACATAATTTTTCACTTTGAAGTAAATCCAGTGAAAATTGTTGAAATTATTTTTCACGCCAATTGGAAGAGAGCTGTTTCGAGAAAAACGCGTTTAAAGTTTTAGGTACACTGTAAAAAAAGTCATTAAATTTACTATACTTTTACAATTGAAAATTTCTAAACTCGGAATATGAAACGCAAATTCGCACTTCAGTAATGGAAACTTCAGTAATGGAAATGAATTTTCATAGATGCGTATACATTTTAATATATGGGACATTGAATATTAGTATGCTGCGTATGAGTTTTTCAACGCGCATCATAATCATACAAATATTTGTTTGATTAATGCAACAAACGTATATGATTTCCATATTTACACAAAAAGTTTTAAAATCACAATATGACTATTATTTTTAACTTCATTCTGTTGAAAAGTACAATACCTTGTACATTGAATATTACAAAAAACTGTTTAAAGAAATATGAAATTTAAAATACTTTTACAATACTATGGCAAATGAAATTTCAAAACTTAGTATATGAATGAATATTTAGGCTTTAGTGTTGTAAAATTCAATACCGGACCTACATTTCATACGGTTTTACATTTCGTAATACGTACGAATTGAATATTAATACAATATCTACAATTTTTCAAGGCATCTAATAGAAAAATGAATATTCTTAGTTGAAAAATACAACAAGCGTTTTGAATATATACAATGTAGATTCTGATAGACTGGAGAATATTTAGAAATGAATAGGACATTTACAATACGAAGGCACGTACATTTTCTGATTTACAACGAGACTGCTGAGCCTGGATCTCGCGAATCGGGTTCTCCTTTCGCGGGGTGAAAGTTGAAGACCTCCGAATTAACGTCGTTTTTTATTTTTGTTCCAATAGGCCTTAGTTGCTGAGATATCGCGATTTGAAAATTTGGGAATTTCGGACGGAGCCAAGCCGGTTTCGGCTCGCGCGTAGAGTACGTTGAGCGTTGATACTTGAGACAAGAGCAGCCGTAGCTAGTACGGTAATACGACGGACTGGCACTGAAAGTTCATGGTTCGCGTCCCCGTGCTTTTTTTTTAATTCAATTTTTTTTCTTTCTAATCTCTTTTAAGACTTTGCATGTGCAGATAAATAAGAAAATTCGAAAATATGTATTACTAGTTTTATTTATCTATTATATTAAAATAATTAATCCAAAAATGAAGTCACAATTACATAGCAAAATAATATTGTATAACAAATAATTAATCTAATAATCAAGTCACAATTACAAAGCAAAATAATATGGTATAAAAAATAAATAATTAATCTAATTCACACTTGCAAATTTCGCGGCAGGTAATTATTCTGATTCTTCTTCTATCAGATCGGTATGCTGACAAATTGGAGGGAGGAAACCATCGTAAAAGCAAGGGAAGCACAAAGGCTTACGACACCACGAACATAAGATGAACGCAATACCACCGCAACCACATTAATTATTTTAATATAATAGATAAATAAAACTAGTAATACATATTTTCGAATTTTCTTATTTACCTGCACATGCAGTCATGAGAGATTATAAAATAAAATAAAAATTGAATTAAAAAAAGGACGGGGACGCGAACCGTGACCTTTCAAGTGCCAACCCGTCGTCTTACCGTATTAGCTACGGCCGCTCTTGTGTCAAGCATTAACGCTCAACGTACTCTACGCGCCAGCCGAAACCTGCTTGGCTCCATCCGAAACTCCCAAATTTTCAAATCGCGCTATCTCAGCAACTAAGGCCTATTAGAACAAAAATAAAAAACGACGTTAATTCAGAGGTCTTCAACTTTCACCACGCGAAAGGAGAAACCAATTCGCGACATCCAGGCTCTGCCTTCTCCTTGTTAGTATGTGTTTATTCGGATAGTCTGATTTAATATATAATTCAGTGCAGAAAACTTCAAATTCGTGCTTTGGTCAGCATGTTAAATCAAATCATAAAAAAACGTATCGAGTAACACCAAATCTAAAGTAAATGATTAACACCCGCTGTGATGGTCTAGTGGTTAGCGTGCTCGCCACTGAACCAGCGGACGGAAGATCCCGGGTTCGAATCCTAGTCGCGTACATTTCGTCGTGAAATGTTTTTCTTCGGCATTTCACGGCGAAAATACAACTAAGTTAGAAATACGATTGTAGTTATGATGAATATAATACAGAGTGGCGGGGGGGAGTGCCTGCGGCCGCAAGGAGAACAGGGGAAAGTAGAGGGGTAACGGTCACAATGAAGGGGTAGGATAGGAATAAACGCGAGAAATTAACACCGAACAAAAGCAGCAAGTCTAATTAAAAACCCAAATCGATTCGCATTAATTTTTATCGCAGAAAGTAAATGATAACAATTACACTAACCTAACACCGTAAAATTAATACACTTTTCTATGCCAATTTTACTTTTTTTTTAATTAAAAAATGCAATCTGTGCGTATTAATTTTAATACGCTCACAATAGATACCTTGCGATACGTATATGATTTTTCCAGTACTTAAGTGTTGCGATATTACTGAACGATTATTAGACATTCGAAAAGCAGCCCATTGATTTTCAAATGACAATATTAAAATTCATAAACGGTATCCGTAAAAAGACTTCCTACACTTTTATATTAATTTTAATACGCACCGTAAAATTAATACACTTTTCTATGCCAATTTTACTTTTTTTTAAATTAAAAAATGCAATCTGTGCGTATTAATTTTAATACGCTCACAATAGATACCTTGCGAAACGTATATGATTTTTCCAGTACTTAAGTGTTGCGATATTACTGAACGATTATTAGACATTCGAAAAGCAGCCCATTGATTTTCAAATGACAATATTAAAATTCATAAACGGTATCTGTAAAAAGACTTCCTACACTTTTATATTAATTTTAATACAGATTTTTTTTACAGTGTACTCTATGGGCGTGCCAGAGGTGAGCTAACGTTATAGGCTCAAAATCGGTGAAAAAAAATGTTTTTGCTATAAATCGACTAGTAACTTATTCTTATGATGATAAAGAACCGTTTTAGCGGGAAAAAAAATCGATTTTTTGCAAATTCTACTGTGGCCTTACCCCTTGGATAAATCCTTTTAAAATTAAATATTTTTTTTCGGCAGTGTCAAAACCAGCAGTGCTATAGCAACTCGTGCGCCGCCATTTTGTATTCTTTTGACAAATACATTTTTTAAACATACTTCAATATATACCTAATAAAGCCTAAAAGTTCTTTTAACCATGTATTTTATACCTCTCTTGAAAAAAAAAATTCCAAAGATAATGGTCGAAAATGGGCAGTTACAGTGGCGTCCTTCCTCAACCCTTTGAAGCATACATGTTCCTTTACGTGCACGTTTTTTTGCACTTTCGTCATTGATGGCACCCGCTACGTGAAAAAATAAAAATTTAATAGGTATGGTTTAGTAGTTTTTGAAGTCTTAGGAACCTTGAAACGCATTTACAACCGCCATATTTAATTAAAAAACACTTTTAATCGTCAAAATCTGAATTGAATTAGGTGTAACACCAGTGTCACGTACACCATGCCGCAAAGGGTTAAAGAAAGCAAACAAAAATTGACGTAGTGTAGACAAGTCCAATTTTGTTCGCCAGCTCCTCATTTACTCATTGACTGTTGACCACCATCATCTCAAAATGTTGTTTCCCTGACAATTGTTCAGAAACAACCCGAGTGCCCCGTTCCTCGAGGAAGAGCGACATTCGTGGGCTCCGCCGACCCCAACCGAGGATCAGGAGCTCAACCACTGCGGTTTCCGTTTCGCGGGTTGCGAGGCAAGATTCCCGGAGCATCTGCGCCGTATTCACGAGTCCCGTTGTCAATTTCGTCCAAATCTCGAGGAGGACAAGCTGTCGACGGATTTGGATTACGAGGACGAGGGGGCTCTCCAGGACTGTCGTTACCGCCATCAGGGCTGCAACGTGCGTCTGGCCGAATGGCGAAAAGTCATACACGAGACCACGTGCATTTACAAGGAGAGAATCGGCTTGCTCGATGGTGTTACCGATCGCCTCGATCACTTGTCGTTCCGCGAGGAGAACGCCGAGCCGATCTACGATCCGGAAGAATTGGTCAATTGCGGATACGAGAGATACGGCTGTGCGGTCAAAGTGCCGAGGCGAAGGAAAAGCACACACGAGGAAAAGTGCAACTGGGCCAAGTGCGCGTACGAGAGCGACGAGGAGGAAAACTCGCCCGACGAGGATCCGGACGAGAGAGTAGCCTGCCAATGGGCCGAATACGGCTGTCAGGTTCGTCCGCGACGCTGCCGCAAGGAGACGCACGACGAGAAGTGTAATTACCGGATGGAGCCTTGCTCGTATCGCACTCACGGATGCGACGCCATTCTGCACCCTTCGAGGAAATACGCGCACGAGAGAAATTGCGAATACGCGTAAATGCTCGCGAAGACTAACCGGAAGAACCGAAAAAGAACTTCTAAAACAATTGTGGTATTTGCGCCGTTGAAAAACTTGCCGAGGAAACATGTCGAAGTTCGAATCGTTGGAATGCAAAGAAAAATTTTTTTCTCCCATTAGCCAAATGAAAATAATGAAAAACGTTTTTTACGATCCTCATTAGAGATGTACGAGCAAAATTTGCAACGATTTTGATTGGTTTGTAAAAATGAAGAAATGAAAGAGTAAAAACCAATTTTCGTTGCATTCCAACAAAGCGAGTTTTAACGGAATCGGGAGAATTCATTTTTCCTTTTCCAATTCTTCGTGAGCTTTGGCACTTGGCTCGCTTGCGTTTTTGTAAACTTGGTAGTTCGGGAAATTAATTTTAGGGTCATAATGTACTTAGAGTCTAAGATAGTTATAGAAAAAAAGTTTTTTGTGTAATAAAAAAACACCTTTTCTATATAGTGAGCAAACACCCCTTTCAATGTAGTTCAAGAGGTACTCATAATAACTATCAACACACTGGTCTACCCATTTCTTTTTCTCGAATTTCATATGGTAATATAGGATTACTTTTTGTTGAAACTCATATATGTGATAAAGCATTGAAAACTATTATGACGCGTATTTTTATACATTGGCGGACAAACGTTCGTAAGGGAGAAAACCACCCTTCAGAGAAGGGCGTGCCACTCCTGAATTTTTTCGCCAATACTTTTATAGTAGAGTTTTCATGGCTTTACATAAGAAGTATTTTGGCTTTTGTTTCATTCAGATCGGTGGACTGCTTGTGGGGGAAACTGCAAAATCATCCCTCGACAAGCCTTTTTTCGAGGGGTGATTTTACCCCGTTAACCGCTTTTCGCAGATAAAAAATCCGTGTCTAATAGTTTTCAATGCTTGTACTAGTTGTTTCCACGGCCTAAAAAGACCGCCAAAAAATCATGCAAGCGCTTCTCGAGCTGTGGTAAAGTTTATTTGCCAAACGAACAAAAATGAAAAACCATATCATCTCTCGATAAAACCGATTAGGGAAACTGTACCGTTCAATGGGTCTGGCTGATTAAAATGACTTCAACCATGAAGAGTTAAACCGCCACATTATCCGTCATGACCAAGTTTCCGAACCCCAAATATAAGGAAATGTCTAAACGCAAAATTCAAAGTTGTATCTGATGCGCTCGATTAAAACGACATTGATATTGAAAAGTTTCAACGTTATTTATACCTCCATACGATTGCGGAGAGAAAAATTCTTCCGGGCAAACTCCGCGAGCTCGATCGGCCATGGGAACGTATATTTTTTTGTTTCTTTTTTTGTTTTTACAAAGCTTCCAAAGAAGGAGATTCATTGCTGCCAGCTCGTAGATATTTACCAAGAAGGTTTTTGTGTAGGTGAAGAAGGGTTGGCGAAAAGGATGAAAAGCCTGTCGGAGGTCAAAGAGTGTTTCGCGAGGGATATAAACACACGAACGAAAGTACACTCTCTCTGTCATTTTCTCTTACTGTCTGACTTTTCCCCTTTCCTGTCTCCGTTTCTCTCTCCCACTCTCTCTGTCTCTGTCTCTGTCTATTTCTTGCGAGAAAATGACTTGGGGGTATTCCACAAAACGCCATATACGAGCACGGAGCAATAGGAAAGCACAGCGGAAAAACGAGAAACACGGGCTTCGTCTAGTGAGAAGACGAAAAAGCACAAGAGAGAGGGAGGGAGAGCAAGAGCGAGGCTGAGGGAGAGATCACATACTTTGTCCGTTGGAAGCTCGCCATATATATTTTCATTGTGCTCGCGGTCGAGGTCTCCGCCGTAGTCCGAGTACATCGACCGATTTTACTTACTTTCACGAACGATTCTGACACCTGAACACGACCAAGCTTTTCCACCATTCTGCGAGTTATTAATTGCATCTGGGAGCCACGCGAAGGTTGGGTCACGACGTGGAGACGAGCAAAAAACCAGCGCGGGCTGAGAATGATCGATCCTAGGACAATGAAAAAAAAAACCTTCGAGTAAAGGAAAAACGTCTTTCATGCTGCAGTGAAAGAGACCCACGGATGGAGAATTGCCCCATTCGTGAAGAGACGATTGGCATCAGTTGCGGAATCAGCTGACGAACCTTCAACCAAGTGCCCTCAGCCCCGAACGCTACCAACCCATCTGTCAAGGAATCAATTTTTGGCAAACCGCAGTTCATATATATGCTCAGCCGCTTTATCCGAATGCAATTTATCGAGAAGCTGGAAGTCGCCAATAATAATGTTGGCTCGTAGCGTGTATCGGGATGACGAAGTAGGGAAAAAAGAAGAAAGACTGGTGTGGAGGAGGCTGACCTGGCAGGCCTCAACTCAAACGAAACCTCAACGAGTTCCGACATCGCACAACATGATCGAAGTGGAACGACAACTGACGGCTGGGTGCTTGAACGCCGCTGTCTTTGGGATGGAAAACAGCTGCCTGTATGAAGACGCGAGAGAGAGAGAGAGAGAGAGAGAGAGAGAGAGAGAGAGAGAGAGAGAGAGAGAGAGAAGGCAAGGTGTACCTAATCCTCTGGAGTGCATAACAGGAAGACGTACAAGCGGTCACGGGGTTGATGGTAGGCGGTTTGTACACGCGAATATCACTTCAACCTATCGATTCTCGCCTCTCTCTTTCAAAGCCTTTGGGTACCGGTAGCCCAGGGCTTGGTAAAAGGCAATTCAGCCGGAACCTAATGGATATGCGTATATGTGTGTTTGTTTTTGCGTGTGACTGTAGTCCAGAACGCGAAAGTATAAACTGCAGACGAGAAAGCCCGTGCTAGGCAGAAAGCAGCACCTTCAAGTAACAACTTGACAAGGGTCAAGGCTTCCTACTTGGAGGCTTGACGTGTATCAAAAAGCATCGGCTACTAGATATATACCGATAACGACATTACCTGCGCTCGACCGATGTCCAAAAATACCTGACATACGGGTACGAAGCAAAATCGACAGATGACTCGAGTCATTTGATCCTTCGGTACATCAAGGGGATGAAGATTGCACCAAGCACTGCCAGATTTATAACCGAGTGTTCAATCAATGGAACCGCCCCTTATTTTCGAGAATCCCACAATTATGATAAAATGATGTTTTACGACCGTCCATCAGAGCTGAAAGAACTGCCAATTGATGCAATGGTGTACCATTTGGACTACGTGATTTTCTTGAACATACAATCGTGGATAATGGTTGACCGTAAAAAATAATCACGGCCATTGATCATAGCCTACTACAAGGACGAAAAAATTCCGAGCTACGAGTATTCACATTTTGGAAGAGTATTACCCAATCATTTCCGTGCAAACTCAATTCCGAACGTTTTTCAGAACGATGAGAATCTCAGATTCTTACGAGGACCCACGAACGAGACTTTTTAATTTACTTGCGCGTGTCGAATTTAGGGGATGATTGAAGCGAGGGCCACGCGGCTATCCGAGACGGGGGTAGGATCCGGATTGTTGTGTACACGTCGTTCGTGGGCGAGCTCCGGATGATCCTGAGTGTGATCGCCTAACGGGGAATGGCTGTATGTGTTTCGGAACGTGACGAGCCGAAGAAGGGAGAGAGAGCGAGGGAGAGTGCGAGAGAGAAAAAAAATCTCGAGAAGGGTGAGACACCCGGCACCTGGAGTCTAATGGCGCACTACCATCGCAGCAGGAGCATCGAGGGCGAGCATGAGCCATAGACTCTCCTAAGATGAGGCATCTACCTCTAAACGACTCTTGTGCGTTTATAGGGACCATCTGTACAGCGTAGACGGTACGGACAAAAGTTGCGGGATACGAGCCCGACTCAAGCTCGTGCTGTTGGGATTAACGTTATTTTTGTTTTTCTTCACCAACCGCACGGAAAGTAAACTATAGCTGATGAGGATAACGGCAGGGTACTAGAAGTAATGGGTGTACACGAGGGGCTAGAGGCGAATCTACTTACTAGGATCACGAATGGCAGCAGTACTGACAGTAAATAGAAAATAAACGATCACGTAGCCCTTGGTCCACGTGTGAAGTAGGATTTTGTCGCTCATTAGGTACGCACGTAATTCGGATATCGAATTGGAACCCCATCAATCACATTCCTCGAACATATGGCAAATAAAAATCAGATTTCCTTTTGATCCTCAACGGCATTGATTTCCGTAAGTGTAATCACTAAACCCGAAAGTACCACTGACTTCTATCATCATGAATCATTTCAGATTTTCGAACTCTAGGTTTACAATACGTCAAGTCAGAGGGGAGGGGGGAGGGCGTGCTGCTGTGACCGTCGTTTCTGGGAGTTGTCCGATGATCCGGGATGCAAATAGAATCAGGCGGATCAAAGAGCGACGAAAGTAGGTACTCCAACGGATGAAGCCTGTATCATCAGCTGTGATTCCTAAAGAAGGAGCTCGTACTGGCGGTTCTTCTTTGACAATCAGGGCAGGCCTGCGAGATCGCACGAGTTGGCCGATGATCAATCACGGGGTATAAATAAAGGAAGGAAGATTACACGGTAAATTACACGTTGCTCGTTTTTCTCGTATATCGAGGAACGTAATTCGATAAGCGGAAGAAATATTGGTGCGAGTGAAAAAAAAAATTGGCCGGCGACAGGGGAGAATAGCGAGTAATAATGGCCGATGGGAGAGGTCGTAAAGTGAGCTGGAGATGGAATTGCAAAGGGAGAGAGCCAGAGAGAGAGGGAGAAACCACGAGCATTCGTCTTTTAATTTGGCTTTACCCTTCTCGTTGCCGAGGATGCCTGCGGTAGGCCAACGGTTTATGTTACACCGGATGTGGGATCGGTTCAATGAAGAGCCGGAGCTACGAGATACAAGAAGCCGGCTCCTAGCACGGTTCCCAGTGATGCCTGCGGAGCACGAGAAGAGCCGAACAGGACCCCCGGGGAAAGATCTCTTCCCGACGAGGGGTAGGAGCCGCGATAAGCAGCCCTGGCTCCTACATCAGTCAACAGCTAACTTTAATTAAGGCACAGGTGCGTCTATGATCTCTTGTCCCCCTGTGCTACTTTTTCTCTCCCTCTCCTTCTCTCTCCCCGTCGCTCTCTGCCCTCCTGAGCCCCCAGAACGTGTGTACCAAAATGCCATGCTCATCATCAGATAAACATCGGGAAATCGAACAATCCTGTGGACTCAGATAAGAATGTCCACATCGAAGAATCGACCAAAGGGTCTTCTTTTCATCGTACGACTTTTTTCATTGTGACATCAAGGCGGGTTGAGCCCCGGTGGCTTTAGACAGCCCTTCGGTCAGACATTCACAATCCAAGCTTCAAATATATATGTGTGTCAATGTGTACATACTCATACATGTCTGAAATGAAGTGGTAGACACACGGGAGATCCGCATGCTCGAGTTTAACAGATCTCAGCGCGGCAAGATTCACGGATCTCATGAGAGAATCCTCCGGAGCATAATATCCCATTCGCAGTATAGCGAGAGACGAAGACGAGAGCTTGCATACCTTTGAGCGGGTGGATCACATTGATGCATGTATTCATACCGTTAAATCCGCAGGCGTTTTCAATGGGAAATGAGATCAGAGAAGGAAGGAAACAGAGACATGCGGATCTTGGGTGTGTGGCGAAGAGATTTTAGGTGTCGTCATTTCGCGACAAAGCGCAATGTTCCGTTGATCTCTCTCTGTCTATAATACAGCCTTGCTCAAAAGCATTAGGCACCCTGTAAGTTTTCTATCCGGACATAAAATCGAATATCTCGGCGAAAAAAAATCGTAAGCCAATTTACCAAACGAGGTTTTGATGCGGACAGAGCCAGCTTCATTTCGCTTTTCTATTTTCGCGATTTTTTTTGTACCCGGTACGTCGTTTTTAACATGCCGGTTTTCACGATTTTCGCACTTTGCAAAATCGCGTGCTGGACTTTGATAAATAGCAATCTCACCAGTTAGTGATGAGATCTTCAAAAAGGACACCGTTAGCTTTAGTTTCAGTTTATTTTTAATTGTTGCGATTTTTCGCAGTTATCTAGTTTTTTTCTTGAAAGAACGGCAGTTTTCCGAAAAACCGGCTTCGTGCGGCGTAACGTTAAAACTGTAAAGTTTGGAATATTTATTCTAAGGAGTAAAAACTTGTATTTTGTTATGTTTGAGTCATTCATTTTTTAAAAATTTTTTTTCCAAAATTTGTCTGTATCGCTATTTTTGGTCGGTAGTCAATGATTTGTCTCGTCAATTTATCGCCGTTACTTTGAAACAAAGATGTTTTAATGAAAATATTAAGAGGAGAAAAGGTACGTAATTGAATTTGTACGTCGTACGAATCAGATGACGTTTTTTGTTAATTTGTATGAGCTCTTCTCACTAATATTCCATTCTGCCGAAGTGTGGCTACTTTGTTCTTTCCGATCTCCTTCGATTTAACCGACTGTCAATATTCATTCTGTTCGAAAGGTGTCATCGAGTGGTGGCTCCGAGGTTCATCCAGGTGGCGGCGCTTCGGAGATTTCAAGATAATCGCTAAGTTTTCAAAGGGCACCACTATGTTTTTTTTCAGAACTTTATCGAGAAATTGATAATAAGTTCTCTCAGCAAATTTCAAGTTGACAGATCAAGATTTAACATGAAAAATTAATGAAACCGGAATTTTAATGTATTTAGCCTAAAATTCATTATAAAAAACTGTGCAATATATTGGTCAACTGACAGTATTGGACGCGCGCTCGGCTTTGGCGATCTCTCGTGTCAAGCGGGGTTGGCCTGGGCCAATACGCGGATGGGTGACCGCTTTGTCAATCGCTGAGTTGCGCACTGACTACCGCGGGGGCGGCAATTCCCCTCACTTTCTCTCACTGTCTCCACTACCGTCAGTTGACCGATAATTGGTCTCTTTTTGCAACTCCAGTCAATCCGCTTTGCGAGAAACGTGCGAATCGATATGGGCTCTGCTGGCGTACATATATTTGCGAATCGATTCTGCAGTCGCGCGATAACCGAGTTTATAATTGGCCAAATCGGCCGAGCACAAAGAGCCCCGAGGGTGTGCCAAGGTGTCTCGCGGACAAAAGAGAAAGAGAGGGAGAGAGATGTAGAAAGGTTTTCGGCAGGCGGAAAAAAAAGAGCCGTCCGGGGAATGTCCGTTTGGCAAAATAATTGGCTTCCACGAGACAAAGCGATCATGACGGATACGCTATATATATCCGACGGAGCATGTGCGGTACTCAAAGCCCAATGTTTTATAGAGCGGGACGAGTTACGGGCATTGAGTGAAGGTCTCAATCGTTTTTCGTTCGTTCTCCATGCCCCCCTTCTCGTTGGACCCGACAAAACGGGGTGCAACCCGCCGGCGTGTGAAAGCCGATTTTCTCGCAGAGGAGAAAACGTAGTCTGATAGCGATGCGATACAGAGTAAGATATATATATATAAACACACATGATGTGAGTGTGCATATGTATCTATATATGTGTGTGAGTATGAGAGGGCAAAGGGCTGCGTGTACCGAATCTCCGGTGCCAGATTACGTTGTTCCCACGAACAACGTTCGGACATCTATTTTACGAAAAAAAAACCAGTGCAAAAATGCTCCCTGTCGACAACGAACACTCGACCGGTATCTTCCGGACACGCAATCTTCATAACTCATCGTCGGGACAACACAAGCCCCCGTGTACTTTTTCTTCTTCAAACTTTCGAGAGTTTCATCTCACTTGAGGATCGAAATGAAGGGAAGATGGTAATAAATAGATTGGTGGATGGAAGTGATAGAAAAAAGCTGTGCTATTCAACTTGATGGCGTTGAAGATTACATAGTTGAAAAGCAACAAAATCGTCATTTTATTTCCCTTACTTTTATTATTCAGTCGAACCTCGATATAACGAATCTCTGGGGAAGTTCGTTATATCGAGGTTTCGTTACATCGAGATCATGTTGTTTAAAATGGTCTTAAAAAAAATTGTGGTATAAATATAGGGATATTTGTTAAAGAAAGAAAGGTTCAAATTAGAGCCATTTTTACAAGCAATTAGCGATTAGGGCACAATGTATATTATTGTGTTGTTGTATAAAGGTTTCGGGTGTTTATCGGAAGGAAATGGACAAATCTTCATTATATCGAGGTTCGACTGTACTAAATTCGTTCTTGCAGATTATTGTAAATAATTCGTAATTCTTTTTTTTAATTAATTAATCCCATTAATATTATTTCATTTTAATTCATTTTGAAAATAAATCAAATTTATTAGAAGTTTCAAGATATAAAAATCGTTAATAATTTAAATTGATCTGCAAAATGGGCAAAATATGGATGCTAAAATAATTACGGTATGGAAGTTTGCACCATTGGAATGCAAGATAATTCTTTTGAAAGTACAAACAAAAAAACTACAGGTGATGTATTATGAAAATTTATATTGCCACCTTAATCACATTTATATTATCAAAATAATGAATTAATTATAGATAATTCATCATTTTTAGATAAATGATGAAAATTTATATTGTCACCCGTAATTTTTTATTTACACTTTTGAAAGAATTATCTTGCATTCCAATTCTACGAACTTCTATATCGTAATGATTTGGTCATGCATAGGTACTCTGCTCATTTTTCAGATTTGATTCTCGAGATCGTTGAAAATCTCCAGGAAGTTATTCATCGAACCTATTATATTGGTCCTACCCTAAATTGTCCCCGAATGAAGTAAATGGACTTCTCCCATTTATCACTACACTCCTTCACGCTATATTTTTATCCAAAACTGACATCGAGCAATTGCCGTTGGAAAAATGAAATGCCACACGAATTACGATCCCCCCGAAGTTTGTTCGCCAAGGGCGTCGAAAGCAATTGGTGATTAAAATTTGTTTCGAATGGATTTACGTTCGAGTCCGTTGATAGTCCGAGGCCCCCCTAGCGGAAGAGCGGGGAGGGGGGGGGCGACGAAAATGTTTCGAGTATCGGGGACTTTCGCGCTTTGCATATTAATTTGATTGAAAATGCGGTGTTTTCTTGGAGACGCGAAAAGGCTGAAACGCTCGACTAGAGGGTGAGATTCACGAGGGGTTAGAAGTCTCGAAAGGTGCGAGGGACTTTTGGTGCTCGATACCGGAGGTATTTTTACGACTTAGACGGAGCTTTGTTTCTTTTCCCCGAGAATTGGGATCTTTTTCTCGCCGATGAGTTTCCTCGATTAAAATACTTAATCCAACCCTTTGAGACGAGTGCCGACCGACGAGAGGAGATTCGAAAGATATTCGTGACGGGATGAAGGGAGATGAGTAGCAGTGGAGGGGCAGAAGAAGGACGAGGGCCGTGGGATCTCGAAGACGGGGAAGCTGCGCAGGGAATTTAATGAAAGAGGTGGGAAGGGCAAAAAATCCAAAGGCGGTCGAAAGCTGGAAGCCCTGGATATTTTGTAATGCAAATACCGCGAGAAGGCTCTGCAGGGTGCGCTCGAGGGTGCGTATGGCCCGCGGCTATTCCCGCGAATGGTATGAAAAAACGAAAGAATGGAACAAAAAAATTAAGGGACCAAAAAAACGAAAATGAGAATCGAGAGAGCGAGAGAGAGAGAGAGAGAGAGAGAGAGAGAGAGAGAGAGAGAGAGAGAGAGAGAGAGAGAGGGAGGGAGGGAGGCAGGGAGAGAGGGAGACAAAGAGGCATATCATCTCTCCTTGTCTTCCACCTTTTTATCTATCCTCCACTCTCAATTCATCGCCGATTTGAAATTCTGTAGCTGTTCTCTTTCCGCGACTTCTCTCACTCGCACTTCCTCTTCATCTTTCTCTCTCAAAGATCACGTCCACGACGTTCCAAGCGGTTTTTCGGCTCGTGCCTAGCAGCGTTCGAGCGAGCAAAGAAAAACTAATTTTCCGAGCTTAATTAAGTCCGGCGTGTGCCGCGTATTTCCAGAAAGCACGCGCTGTCTTTCTGTTCTTTCTCCTCCTTAACGAATAAAGAGAAAGTAATTTTCGGGGGCGCTCGTTGCTTCGGATGTGGCGAAAGTGTGTGAAATTATGATCCGAGCGATATCGCGGGCCGCGATTCGAAAAGAAAATCGCCAAGTATGAGTTAAAGAAGACCGAGTGATGATCGCTAGAGGAATGCTGAGGACATTGAAAATTCTCGCTAGGTTTTTCAAACATTGTAATGCCGAGTGATAATTGTCGGCATTTATGATAGAAGACGAATGAGGTACGAATTAATGGTATTATCAGTATTTTGTTCGCAGGTACCAGTCTGCCAATAAAAGGCAGTCTCTACTTTGCGGTGTGAAAGAATCATTTTTTCCTCGGTCGAATTTATTTATCCGTGCATATAGATCGATTTAAAAAAACGGCAAGAGAAATTTCGAACATTGTTCGTGGCTAGAAGGCAATGCAAGACACTGCTGAATATTCCATTCATGCAGCTGTACACGTTTGTGTGGAAACGATATGACGATAAAGTATCCAACGAGCCGGTCGAGGTTCATCCTAACCCTCTTTTTTTCTCCTACAACGGCCAGCCGCGAAAAGGATACGCTGAGGCTCTGCGGACTTGTCACCCTCGATGAAAGAAATAATTCTTTCGCAAATGCGTTGTTTGATCTCACACTCGCGCTATTGTTCTCCGTACGCTCGGGGTCGATGCAATGGGAGTCGAAAAAGCGGGAGAGCGAGAGAGAGAGAGAGAGAGAGAGAGAGAGAGAGAGAGAGAGAGAGCCAGGGAGAAAGAGAATAGTCCTGATAAAATTAAGGGACCTTTTGTGACAGGGATGAACGCGTGGAGCGAAAGAATCGCACAATGCGTTCGGCGTTCAGTTTCATTACAGTAGAATAGCGCGCGAGAGAAAAATCGAATGTGGACGAAAACTCCTCGCCCCCCCTCTCTCTCTCTCTCATCACTTTCCCGTAATACTTTGACTACTCATCCCGTTTTGGCCAGAGCTCGGAACGACCGGCCCCCAGCATAGCCAAAAACGAGGGCACTTCCTCGCGTAGTAAGCAAAATAAATCAAGAAACGAGTGCACGGCGAGCGACACCGATCCCCGCGCACCAATTGTAGCTCAAGCAAAAAAAAAACCCAAAAACAAAACAAAAAGTTTTTCGTTTTTCGCTACCGTGTGACTCGAAGTCCGTCGTCGATCGATTGGTCCCTCGAGATGATCGTTTTGTACTCATCGACCTGCCAAAATCCCACGGCACTACGTACGGGGCTTCGAAACGCCCAGGGAATTATCGCGCAAGATAAAAATTTCCACACGGCGAAAATCTGTTGAACGTCGACTCCCTCGCAGTTGTTACGTTCCCGTGTGAAAAATTACACGGGAACATTACAAAGATAAAAAAAGGCAAAGAAAATCGATTTTTTTCTGCGTTTTCTAAAGTTAGGTACCTGCGGGTAATAACGCCTAGCTAAGCGATATTTGCGATGAAATGAAAAATATTCAAACTAATCAACGGTTTGTAATGATAATGGAACTTTTATATCAATTATTATAAAATATAAACAAAAATGGCAACTTCCACCATAAACAAAAACAAAATTAAATGTTTTTAAAAACCTCGCCAATAGGCCTTATTTTACTATGGTAGGATAATGAGGCATACGGCTTTTTACGTACTTAAGGATGTATGGCAACTAAGTCATTTACTACTGTTCGAATTGAAACTCACTGATATTGTAAAGAAAAATATCGAGAACTTTTTGAGATTAAAAAAACAAAATTTGCCCACGTGAATGCTGAGATAAACGAATTCAAAGTTGGGTCATTTAACACGGGGAACATAGGACTGTACGTCCAAAATTCCCTTTACATTGGCAAAAAAGGTATTTCCGGAGTACTCTTTTGTAAAAAAAACTTTTGTGCGGTATCGCTGTAATATGCATGATACGGTAAAAATAAAAATTCGACATGTGCCCATATATTTTGCGAGATATTGCGAGTTAAATGGGACCGTTTTCGTATTTCTTTAGCTCGTATGTCGTAACCACGACAACGTCAGGGAAAACATACATCAAATCAACAACTAAATTTGCAGTTAAAAATTGAAAATTCTTCTTTCTGTACCGCATGTTTTACTTTGAGCTGTGGTAAATCTCCTTTTTAGCTTTAATGAATATTACAATTATTTTATTTAGTCTTTAAATGCGATTTTTGCAAATTGCATAATCAGTTCTGTAACGACACTGCAGTAGCTGCCATACATCCTTAAATAATTAATGTGTGTGTGTGTATATATATATGTGTGTATATATACAGACGTTTCGAAGACGAAATTAAAAAAATCGTTGAGAGAGAGAGAGAGAGAGAGAGAGAGAGAGAGAGAGAGAGAGACGCATGGATATATATACGTGTAAACGTATGCCAATGCGACAGAAGCTAAACGAGCCAACAACTAACGAACACCCAGTCGCTTTTGCGGTGATTTATCGAAGGTAATTAAAGGACCCGTGCGTCGCTACCGGCTGTGCGTGCAATGACCAATAGCCAGTGCGTGAGCATCCTGTTAATGTTTAATGCCATTCGATTTCAACAACCCCTCTATACATACAACCGATTTCATAGGTATGGGGCATAAACCTCGACATATATCGGGCCAATTGCAGCCTACGAGGGGCCGACCGCGAAAAACACGTCGGCGTATAAATATCTACAAATATGGTTTTATCGATCATATCCTTCATTCGTTTACGGCAGAATATGTACGAAGAACGACGTTGCAAACGATTTTTGAAAGAACATAATAATAATTCATCAACACTGGTGGATGGGCTTAACTTCGAGTTAAGGGGTTACCCCCACTTGCGATTTTGAAAAAATCGATTTTTTTATTCCATTTTTTTGAAGTATAAGTATCTGAGAATATGTCCTGAAAATTTCAAGTCGAACCGAACAAAATTGACTGAGATATGAGCGTTGAAAGAGAAGAATCCGTTGTGTAAACGACCGGCTAGTCTGCCGTCTGACGCGCCGTCTGGCGCGTTTTTCTCAAAATGGCATTTCTGAAGTCGGTGACCAAGATTACTCGAACACTAATGAACCGATCTTCTTGAAATTTTGCAGGCTTATTTAATACATAAAAATGTAGTCTTTAATCGTTCGATTTTTTTTTCGAAAAATATGGCCGTTTTATAGCCAAAAACGGCCGTTTTTTTTCGTTAAAATCGAACCATTAACTTTGACTGTCTGCCATTTTGTGAAAAATGAATATTTTTAAAAATCCTTCGATTAAAGACTAATTTATACTTATATTTGACTAAATCCATCCGCATTTTTTTTTCAGATGATCCACTTCGCCGCAATGTTGGTCACCGCAAACCGTGTATATAAAAACATTATTTCATTGACGGCCATTTGCCACTAAACAATGTAATATTTTTCAATAAAAAAATTACTGAAAGTTCTTCAAGATGTGTTCTTTAAGATGGTATATTGATCGATTAAAAAAGTTTTGTAGTTTTCTTTTAAAAAATTCATGAAAAAGGCCTTCTTTTTGCGCTACAAGTGGGGGTAACGCCTTAAGGTTAGATTAGTGAATTTTTGGCAAGGAGTGATAGGTAAGGGTTCACGTGGGAAGGGTAATACGTATAAATCGGCAAGGGTATACGTTGGAACGAAGGAAATAGTAAATAGAAATAAAAAAAATATTTATGTATGTAAGGATGTGTAGATAAAATCTGAACTCTTTCAAAGAATTATTTGTAATTATATAAAGTATTCTGTACATTAAAAAAATGCATGCAAAATTTGAGCTCTCCGACTCAAGTAAAAAAGGTAGTGTTCGATTATTCATTTTCCTATTTGATTCACCCAAAAAATTCGCTCATTAAGTTACAAACTTGCAAACTCATGAACTGATTAATATTCTTCAAATCTCGTTGAATATCATCAAAGCTGACCCTTGCGGCTTTAAGGGGGGACGCCACTGTGACGGGCAAAGAAAATTGATTTTTTTCTGTGTTTTCTCAAGTAAGGTACCTGCAGGTAATAAGGCCTAGCTAAGCGAGATTTGCGATCAAATGAAAAATATTCCAATTAATCAACGATTTTTAATGATAATCGAACTTTTATATCAATTATAAAATATAAACAAAAAATGGCAACTTCCACCATAAACAAAAACAAAATTAAATGTTTTTAAAAACCTCGCCAATAGGGCTTATTTTACTATAGTAGGATAATAAGGCCTATGGCTTTTTACATAGGGGAGACCGGGGCAAAATGGTATAGCGGGGCAAAACGGTACCGGGGCAAAACGGCACTGGGGCATAATGGGATCGGGGCATAATGGGATAGCAAAAAATGAAGTTTCTTGGTGCTTGATTTGGGACAAAATGGGATAGGGGCAAAATGGGACACACAAAAATGAAGTGTCGCAGCCCACTGAATTTGGGGCAAAATGGGATGACAGGAAAATTCATGCTTCGGCTCTATGAAAGAGCTGTTGAAACATAATCTAATCTAAATGGTGCTTGTGGTTCGTTTCAGTCCACATATACGCAGATAATACGGACTGACCGATATATTTGTCGACACATATCCGTCGATTTCATGGGGAGCGGCGGTCCTAGTTTCATAAAACAATTTACGTAAAAATTGACAAGAGTTAGATTTTCATCAATGGCTTGAAAATCAGTATCAGTAACGTGCGGTTGGCAGAAAATAAATTAAAAAAAAAACAAAGAAAGATAAAAACAAAAAAAACCATAAATTGCACGCGTCAGATTATAAAAATTACTTGATTATTTAAATAATTAATAACGACAAAGAAATTGTACCAATCGAATAAGAAGGCTCAAATAACAATTTACGTCAAGTTTGGTACAGTTCTGACCGCAGAATCAAAAGTAATTGTTTAACAAACTTTAATAACAAATGGGCCCACTATTCATGTGCCCATGCTGACGATAACTTGATCGAGTCCGTTTGCGACAATTGTGCCGACAAAAATTAGCTTAGTTAAACAAGCAATAAAAATTAAACATTGCCACCGTTAAATTATAGTATCGTAAGTAGAGTGTGACCCAAATATCGTGTAACATTCAATAAAATCTGTTTTCACTCATTTATTACCCCTCGTTTTTTACCCCTGCATTTCTTTCGTTTCTGCATCGAATTATTCCACTGTCCCATTTTGCCCCGATTCCGTTTTGCCCCAATGACGTATTTTCCAGCAGTGTTGATTTTCACTATTCCATTTTGCCCCAAACCCGTTTTGCTCCGGTCCCATTTTGCCCCGGTCCCATTATGCCCCGCTATACCATTTTGCCCCGGTCTCCCCTACTTAAATAATTAATCTGCCTGTTATAGATTTGGTATTTCCAATCAACAATCATATAAATGCACAAATTACATTTTAGAAACGCATATAAACTATACATTCGCACATTTAACAGCCATCAAAGCACTTAAGGGAATGTACACGGTCAACATAACCTCACAATTTTCAAACCCAATTATCTCATAGATGGTTAATTTTTTTAGAAAAAAAACAAAGCATTAGGCTCTGGAGAATTCCCTGACCCCAAATAGGGTTTTACAATCGGCACAGTAATGGCCAACGACTGGTTGCCAGAGAACAAACGATGGCGCGGTAATGGCTATACAAACGGGCCAGATCCGCACCATGCATGGTTGGTAATGGTAAACCATGAATGGCTGCTAAGACTGGGCCAACTATCATACGCCCATATTGGCCCAGCAACAGCTGCCGGATCTTCTGCCGGAAATGAAAAACAAAAAATTGACAAATTATGAATAAAAAAATTCTAGTAGTATCTTTTTTGTTTTCTTCTGCTTTACTTATGTCCATGTACATAGAATAATTGCATTAAAAACGCTTTCTGCATTGTTCAAGTTTTTACCTTTCATCGGGATCGAACCTGCGCCTTTCGTTCTAGTGTCGAGCGCTCTACCCACTTAGCCATTCTAACACTTACAGAATCCATCGTTTGTTCGTTTCTTACTTTGATGCCGATAATTTTATTCGTGACATTAAAGTTTATCGACAATTTTTTTGGTCCATTTAGGCTGTAAAAATAACTCGCTCGTTTTGGGTGAAGTTCCGAAAAGCATACTCCTCTGATCGAGCTGAAATTTTGCACCGAACTTCCTCTCATTATCCTAAGAGAAACCGTTAACGGATTTTTGACGACTAGCAATAGTTTTCCATATATCGCATTGCAAAGTTTATTATTTCACGCCATACGAGTATATCTATTTATCCCATAGATACCCCCCACTCCTTCGGCCGCGCTGCTTCCTGGCAAACAGTGCTCGCCCGTATGTGCATATCACTTGCCATGTGGGATGGGTTTGTTTGGTTTTATTTAATATAGTAGAAGCGCAGTACAATAAATAATTTTCAATATACGATATATCGAAAACTATTGCTAGTCGCCAATATCCTTTTAAAGGTTCTCTTAAAATATTGAAAAGAAGGTCGGTGCAAAATTTCAGCTTCATTAGTGGGATATGCTTTTCGAAACCTTAGCCCTTGTTTTTACGTGTTAGAGTTTAACGACCTGCATTTGCAAAACGCCCCAAAAAAACCATCAATGGCTGGAATAGATCTGGGAAGCCGTTCATCCGCCTACGATACCCCAATGCTGATCGCCATATTATCGGTGCGATAGTATTGGCCCACGAATGGCTGGCATAGATCTGGCAAGCCGTTCATCCGCCTACAGTACGCCAATGCTGGTCGACGAATTATTGGCCGATTATCAGCAAACCGTTTAATGGCTGAATGCTGGCATTTTTGTTACGACAGGCGACCCTATATGGGACGCAGAGCTCAATGATTTCCTTTTGCCCTAAATATTATTTATCTCTGAGAAATCTCTGTTCGAAAATTTCAGCTATCTCTCTCGCACTCATATGTCACGTGGTAGATCTTCTACTTCGCCTTGAAGTCGACGGTATCTTCAAGCGACAAACCGACGCACTCCCCATGGTACGAATTTCCGCATTTTATGTACTGTATCATGTCAGCTGTGAGGTCCTCTTCACAGCCATGACAGTACCAACTCGCTTGCTTTTGTGAACCACGGTTGCCTTCGGTGGTGGAGGTCTTTTTATTTTTTTTTCTCACCTTCATTATTTTTATTGAACAGAGCTTTCGTGACCGGAGTTCCTCTGTAATTTATGGCTTTTTGCCTGACCGTAGGTTTTTTTCTATAACTTTTACTGGTGAGGGCATAAGTTGACGAAATGCCGCTCTGAGCCGAGTGAGCGGCATATTGTCTTCGTAATCGAACTCGAATTACCGTGAACCATACGATAAAAGCTTCCCGTAGGCACTAAAAATGGAGATTAATCAATCAGGAACCAAATTCACACCTTATTTACATTCGTAGCATCTTAAAAGTAATGAAAGATCCATTTAAAAAACAACAAACCTTGTTGCAAGAAGAGAGGGGATAATAAGGCTTATGGTTAAATTTGGTAGGCCTTAATACCCGTCGACTACGTCTGTAAAAAAATCAAAATGAAAAATATTTAGACCATGATAGCTCATTCAAATATTTAAGATCCTAGAAACATGAAATAATAGAGAATTGGACAGCAAATTTATATAGTTAACGGGGTCCTCTAGTTTCTCGGGTCGAAAAAATCGATTTTTTTTTTCTTTCATAAATCACATCTACAACATGTGTAGAAAATGTGTGCCAAAGGATTTTTCGATATTCGAAGTGGTTAACAAGTATAAATCACATGCGCGAACTTTCAAACGCGTTTTTCTCGAAACACCATTTTTCGAAACGGTGACCACGATATTTCAGAAACTCCTGCACCGATCTTGTTCAAATTTATACAGCATCTTTAATATGTTATAAGCCAGCGATTGAACTAGGATTATCATGATTGCTTCGATAGTTTTTGTTTTGTACGAGCGAAAAACTTAAGAAAAAATGAGTAAAAAATAGAATGTAATTTTCAAAAGTGTATAAAAAAGTCAATTTTTGTAATTTCGAATTCACTCTACTTCAATCGCTAGTCTTAAATATGAAGATTAAAATGCCGTTTGGTTTTTTGATTTCGGATAAGCAGAACAGCCACAATCTTGGTCACCGTCAAGCACCTCTTTTACTTGATGTCTTCCTGTCGGCCACTATAACGTTTATTCTATTATATATTTTGACTTCAAAAAATTTGTAAAGCTTATTTAAATGTTAATAAAGATTATGCAAAAACAATGAGATTGATTATTTCGATGCTTTGCCCGTAAAAAATTATTGAAAAAGCCGTAAAAAGCAGCCGAGAAACTAGAGGACCCCGTTAAGTATAATATTACAAGAAATACTTACGATTGATCCGGAACGATTTTTATTATTCGCGCCGCGCGGCGGTCCCTGACAATGTATGGTGCAACACTGGCGGTGGGAAGCGCGTTATCGCGCATACGCTAGCTTGTGGCGACATCTTCATGCGTTATGCGCCTGCGCGTGTAGCCATGAGCGAAAGCGCTGATTCGAAATACGATTTTCGTTCGTTAGGCCTTATTAGCCGACAGGCCTTATTACCCGCAGGTACCTTATACATACCAAAAAAAGTAGAACATATTGCGAGTTAAAATATTAAAAGTTGACCAAGTTACAGATGGTGTAATGAGTGTAGTGTTTTTCTCAAAACGACTTTTCTCGGCCTGACCGGAACTCTAGCTATAAACGTTCGATTTTCAATTTCAAAAAACCACCATTTCCATAATTGCGGTAGCTATCGTTGTACGTAACCATTTTTTTTCAATTTAGTATTTTCGAAGCCCCCGAAAATAAGTAAAAAAATTCGCCAAAACTACGCCCTATTTTCAACGCCCGCCAATTTGTAAAAAAATTTTTTTTGGAAAAACGGAAAACGATGATGGAAAAATCATCGTTTTTACACAAACTACCGCTATTCGAAAAGTAAGGTTGATACGTAAAAATCCACAAGGGTAAACGTTCAAACTCAGGAAATAACATATATGCATATACGTTGGAGACGGCAACGAATTCGCGTCAAGATGTGGATTATAAATTTGCGATATAACGAAAGTCAAAATTAATTATCAGTTGAACGAGCTTTCAGTACATCAATTCAATGTGAAGAGTTTAAAAGTCAAATCTTCGGAAAATAGCCTTCAATGAAGTGAAATGATCTCGACGACCAGTCTCTTTGCTTTCCCTTTTCTCCTGCCGTTTTTCTTATTTCACTCGAGCAGTTTTCTCGCTTGTCGCTTAGCGATCGAGACCTCACCTCCTTGCAATCACGCTCGGCGGTTCATCGATGTGTTGCCAGTATTCAAATTGGTTGCACTACGTACGCTTCGGCATATAAGTTATCATCTAATAATAATAATCGTAGAATGTTTGGAGCAAAGGAATTAAACAATAGATGCGTCGAGAAAGAAGGCTCGCTCGAAAAATTGCATTTGTGTAGATACGCAAAAGGAAAACCTCATTGGTCAGGAAAATTTAGTGTGAGCTTAAATAGAAAATTGCAACAATTATAACGCGATTTTTTGTGAATTATTTTATTTTTTTTATTTTATCGTTGCTTATTATTCATCAGTTGCTCGTCGATTCAAATTGAATTTTATCATCGCTTAACCGCGCACCGAAGGATTGGGAACCGCCTCGAGGTGCAACTCGGAAAAAGCAGCACTTCGCAGATGCATTTAAAAGTCCTTTTTTCACCCTTTTCTCCCTTCCTCACCCTTCGCATGAGCTACATGCGAAGATGTGCAGCTCGTACACATTTAAGCAAGCGAGTGTCTGAAACGGAAAATATTTCAAACCCTTTCTTGAAAGGGCCTCGAAACGGCTTTTTCATTTTTTTTCTATTCGACGACACGATTTTTGTCTCAGTCGAGAAGCATTTCGGTTCGTACTTAAAAAAAAAAACAGATCAAGCATCCCGATTGAAAGGGATAATCAAGAAAAAAATGAAGTGTAGGTACGACTATCTGCACGCTTGAGTGAAAAAATCGGAAAAAACGAATTTGCGACAAGAATGGAAAGAGAAAGAGAGAAAGAAAGAGGGAAGGAGCAAGAGACGGCGTCGCGACGCACTGCCCCGGGTACTTGATGTAGAGACACTTCTGAAAAGTGGCTGTCCCTGTTGCCACCACCTCGCATGATTTACAGGTGCTGAGGGAGAGCCCAGACGACGACTCCGAATCGCTCAGACGATAAGGGAAAAAACTCGGGACGTAGAGAGAAAGTTGCGAGATGTTATGTGGCCGGTTTCCGGTCTGTGAGCATTCCCGCAAGTTTTCCCGCGGGATCAAAACAAGAGCCCCGGTTAAATTCTGACGTCGAGCCAGCCACAACTTTATTCTCGTTTTATCTCGAAATACAGTTTTTTAAATTCGTTTCAGTAATATTATTATTATTATTATTATTATTATTATTATTATTATTATCGTAATTCATCCGATTTAATTGCTTCAGGAAATCCACCTTCTCAGTTTTCACTGGGAAACATTCACCTACCCCGGTGGGTTAGACTCGATCTTATTCATTTATTATCAAATTATTATTCAAGTGTTATTTAATTCTTCTCCAACCATTATTCAATTATTTTTCAATTATTATTCAACTATTATTCAATTGTTATTTAATTATTTCATTTGCAAATTTGTGATATATTGTTGAATGATTGTTAGTGTGTTGTGTAGACATCTCACTCGACTGTGGGAGATATCGTATTGCAAGGAGGTACGACAAATTGAATGGAGATAATTATTGCTGCCAAGGTTCGGTAATACGTTTTTTCCCAATGCTCTATGTGTGTTCTATAAAATAATATGTGTACGGATATTTTATCGTGAAAAGAACATGAAGCGGAATGGTCGACGAAATCTCCAAGGCTCGAACTTCGCCCGTTCTCTTTCAAATGCAATTTTTATCGAAGTGCCGGCTGGAAACTCGGGGCAGCCGAATTTACGAGCGCTACACGAGAGCCTGATTTATAAAACCGATCGGATAAGGATTACGGGCAGGGGCGCGGATTTGGTTTTTCACGTCTTCCGGTCAAAGTGCTTCGCAGATCAGGAAATCATGGAGAGAAGTTAAAAAGGTGTTACATTATGAGATTATTGTTATTTTTATTATTATAATATAAATACAAAAATAATACCGTATATTATTCAATGAGAGCTTATTATGTAATATAAAAAAATCGAAAAATATGTATTTCAGATATTTCTATATCTAGAATAAATTTAAAGATATAAATCTAAAAATTTATTTGTGAATATTACATTTAGAATATGAGATATTATTATTAGATGGGGACATTTATAATCAACACGAAATGTATATCATCGTGATTGTATTAATATGTACATTTATAAGAGATTATTATTCAAGATATTATTATTATTATTATATAATATTTAAAAAATCATTTATAAATATTACATTTATAATATGGAATGTTATAACATGATATCTCCTATTTTTAATTAAGATATTATTATTATTATATGATAGTATTTATAATAAATACAAGATATTTACTCAAATTATTGGTGGTTATATTAATATAGATTTTAAGAATAATATAAACGTTTTAATTTTATCACTATGAGAACAATTCGGATGTTATGAGACGCAAAATAATAAAATGAATAAGAGAGTCAATAAAAGATATTAATTGTAACGCCTTTCTGGACAAAAACACTCTCTCATTGATTTGATTGCCTTCTAATCCAGTCTCTCTCTCTTTCTCTCTCTCTCTCCCATCCCTCATGCAATTCTTATCGGATGAAAATGTGCTTGAGTATATTGGATATTGGGTTACGAGTGCGCGAACAAAGTAAATCGATGGAGGATAAAGCACCGAAAGAGTAAGCAGGGAAGGGCTCCGACACGGATCGTATTAGAATTTGTAATAGTCGCGCGTGTGGTTGCCCGGAATAGGGGGCAGAAAAAAGAAAAGGTTCCGGAGTTCCGTGGCAATCGTTTCGAGTACAGTGGAGAGTGCTTTTCCAAGTCCGAGCAAGCGATAGTCGTGACTCACGCGCTGCTCTCTTACCGCAGGAACAAGCCAACTTTCTCACTGACCATTAGAAGCAAATCTACGTTGGTAATTCTCGCTCTCTATCGCGCGTCTCCACCCACGAAGGGTGCGCGCAAAACTTTATCGGCGAAACTTGGGCTTTCCGTCTTTGCCGAACTCACTGTTCCTAACTCCCAATTCCTAACTCCACCCGTTGCTCAGCAGTTTTACGAATCCTACTATAAATATTCATCGAACCGGGACATTTGAACGAAACAAAAAATCTATGGATAACAGATTACACTTTTTTCCATTTCTGAATGTTCGTTCAAAGGGTGGAATCCCTTTATAACGTAAAGAAAAGCTTATAGCTCCAGGCGTCGTAAATTGATCGGTGGGTCATTTAGTCACAACATTTTTGAGTCTTGAAACATGACACGTGTTTTCCTAAAAACCCCTTTTTCACGAACCACGTGCAAGATAACTCGAAAACTATTCGAAGGAACATTTTTAAATTTTGCACACTTTTAGACAAGATAATTGCCGTCTATGTAAGCCTAAAGTTCCTTAAAAAATATTTTTTTAAACTGCGTGTTCTTAAAAATATTTATAGTAATAATTACGATGAAAAATGTAACATTTTCTCAAACATGTATCATTTTTTCGAACTTTCAATTTTCATTGGATTTTTTAGGTTTAGGTATAGAACGTGTGGGTCTTCGAATTCTAAAACTTCTTGGCTGTGATGTTTCAGATCAATGCACCAGACCCTAAGTCATACGCCGTGGAACAAGTCAGCCAGCAACCGTCTCTGAAACAAGTATCTCTCAGCCGCCGTTTTTAAATATTATAAGAAATGGAAAATTGAAAAATGTACATCCAATTTTAATTATATAGAATAAATAGTTTCAATAGAAAAAAACCTTGAAAATTCGCTTATTTTCGGCTGCCTGAAGTGATCTCCCCTTAAAGGATCAGATGCAGGCAGAATTTTCAAAAAATCGATTTTTTTACATTTTCTTGAAGTATGGTGTTTCGAAAATATTCCCTGAAAATTTCAAGTCAATCCGATGAATGGTTTCCGGGATTTCCTACAATTAGTGAAGGCATGTAGACGTGGCAAACGTACAGACGTGGCTGACAAACACGCAAACGATAATACCCGGGCAGGCAGAATGCTTCGAAGACAACAACAAATTGATATTTTGGAAGCTTCCACATCGGCAGAAGCCCTATTGTATGGGCCAGGAATTGATGATTCGATGTAAGTAATTTTTTAATTAGTATTTCTATACATAAATCAAGTGTAAAATTGGAAAACTCTTTCAGAAGTTTTCAAACATGTATTACTAAAAAACTATGAACTTTAGCAAAATTTTATGAAGAATACTTTCGTTTTAAAATTGCCCAAAATATTTTTTTTTAAATAATGCATTCCGAAAAACTTTAATTTTTTGAAAAATTGTTTGAACAATCGGCTATCAACAATTGAAGGCTCGACTTTTCGGCAAAAATTGTGATATTGGAATTCAGCGGATCAAAATACATAAAAAAAAGTTTAGCTTCATCCATCGAGCTCAAAATTTTACGAACATATAATACAGTATCCACATCGAAAATCTTTAAACGCGTTTTTCTGCAAACTATGTTTTTCAAGTCGGTGACCACTATAATTCAAAAACCACTCGATGGATTTTCATGAAATTTGGTGTACTTATTGATAGCATTAAAAACTAGTCCTTAATCGAAGGTTTTTCATTTTTGTTGAAAATTTCTATTTTTAAACAATAAACAAGCGATTTTTTTTATCGAAAATCGAAAGTTATCTGTCGGAAGCCGCCATTTTGTTATTAAAAAAAAGCTTCGATTAAGGACTAGATTTATTATTAAACTAATGATTTTTGTTTTTTTATTTCAGATGATCCAGTAAAATTTTATGATGGTCACTGCAAAGCACTACATGCCGAAGGGGGTCCGACAAAGATGGCGATATTGTTATAAATAATCAATATTTTTCTTTGAAAATTCGTACAAGTCAAGTTGAAATATAACATAAAAAGTCTGTGTAACCACTTTTGTAAAATAAACTTAATTACTATGAAAAAAAATCATTGAAAATGGTCGTTTTTTCACGCCTCTGACTGCATCTCACTCCTTAATCGATTTATCGCTTTGATTTTTATCCCACACTTTTGACCTCCCTGTTTTGGGTTCCAGAGATCCCCCCAACTCCCTGATTTTTTCCAAACGCACCGCAGTTGCCCTGTGCCCTTACGAGGGCTCAGGGAAACTGTGTAAATCATCGACCCAGGCCAAAGCTGTTCGGCAGGAACAAATCAAAACTCTTTAGTTTTTTAATCTCAATCTCCGTTTCAGTCACCAATGCATCTGAAGATCGTCAGTTCGTCATCGATGGAACATAGATCCAAAGGTAAAAAAATAATCCGTTGTCCTATCGGTCCCGAGAGTCGAGGAAAGGTCCGCAAAATTTGTCACTGCGCTGCGTGGGTAGTAGATCTTGGACCGTCTCCTATCTCAAGTGTGGCGCAGCTGTCCGATCGCCAAAAGCAATCAGCCCTTCATCGGTGCCACGTTTTTCATCCTAGCCCTCTCACGTTGACCAACTCCCTCTGTCCTCGTGAGAACCAATCATTGAGCGCTTTATTGGCACTTTATGCCAATCGTATGATCACCTCGACCTTCATATAACACGTTGTCTATCCTATCGACCGCGTGGTCTACAAGATTATCGACAATTTGTCAAGATCTCTCGTGATCTGAGCGTTTTTCCTCGTGTTCGTGAAAGAGGGAGAAACAAACTTTTTGGTTAAAAAATAAACGAAGGTAGCAAACAGGAGAGCACAAATTTTGAAGTTTTCTGAAAATGCTTGCTTTATGAACCAGATTCACCTCATTGTTCTTCAATTAGTTTCCTTCACGCGTTGAAAAAAATGCGTAGCGTATTTTTGTAATAAGTAGTATTGGCCACACAAAATTGAGGAAAAAAATAAAAATGCTATTTGACTACAGTAGAATGAAGGTAATTTAATTCCGAATACGAAACACGCCTGAAATCCTTTTTTCGTCCATCCCGTCATCGAGAAAAAAAATGATCAAAGATGCATTTTAATGTGAACAAATGGAACTTAAATTCATTAAAAAGAGTTTTTCTAGGCGTGTTTGGTATTCGGATTCGATTATCTTCATTCGGCTAAACTCCAAATAAAATTTTGATTTTATTTTCAAAATACCATTTTTTCTGGCAAATACTTCTCATCGCAAAAAAAACGGAACATTTTTTTTTTCGAAGAAGACTTGAAGAACCCTTGATTATCACATTTTTCTCGATGGAAAAAAACACATGGCCACCTCATAATTGTTACCTATATATATATATATACACACACACACACACACACACACACACACATGATCAGATGTAAATATGCAATACGTCTGACATTCACGATCGTCAGACGTTAAAAAAGCAGTAAAAAGCGCAGATTGGCAAGTGCAGTGTCCTTTTCCTCTGATTCGAGGCCTTTTCATCAGAAGAAAAGAAGGCGCGAGAAGGGTGGTAGTTTGGGGTGCTTGACGATCAAATTAAACAAATGGCTGCAAAATTGTAGTCTTGTACTCGTTGATGTAACGCGAGAGCGTGAGTGGTGCGCGTGGATGTCTCTCGTCGTTTCTGCTTCCATTAGGGAGACTCGATGAGCTTGGTATACCGAAAATCCAAACGGAAAATTCGAGACAGGAGCATAAAACGCGTCGTCTCACGTCGCCTCGACACTTTCGCACAGCCCCTTCGTCTCGTTGCAGAAATTACACGCTATGGTAAAGCAAAGAGGAGCGAGGGGGGCGGGGTGAGTGGATCTGAGGATGAGAACGATGACGACGAGGACTTTCATCAGTGTGTACATCGTTCTCTTTCCGTCTCTCTCTCCCTCTCTCCCTCCGCCATTGTGTCCTGATCCAAGATTGATACTAAAGGACAACTTTGTATCAGAAAGGGGCTCGCTAAAGACTCACCCAAAATATACGACGGCTTCGACGCGAGCTCGAACTCGATTGCACCCTCGGAACCACCCCTGTCTCAAATCCATGAAATCCCGCAGAGAGTCCGTAATAATCGTAAACCTTTTCATTGTCGAAATCATTTATTTTCAGCTCTTTTACGATTCGCGATACCATTTGCGACGAACTTTTTGTAAAGTTCGTACTGCGATATTGCTTGAGGGTTACATTTGATACAGGAAACATATGTGAAATTTCCATCGTTAGAATGCAACGAAAATCCAATTTCATATTTTTATTCTCTCATTTCTATTTCAATGTCAAATCTTTTTTGCAAATTTCAACTGCAGATCTGCCAATGAGCATCTTAAAAAATGGTTGAGGAATTCGGGTGGCTATAATTTGCCGGAAGCAATTTGAGAATGTTGAAAAGAATCATTTTATTGCACTCCAACGATGCGAACTTCAATCCCATGGAACCATCAAGTATAAACACACCATATATACGTAACTAGATAAGCAAATATACACCAGATGACAGAGGAGGAAATGGCTGGTCTATGGCCTGAGAACATTCGACCGACGTCAAAATATCGAGACGTCTATGACGACACGGTTAGAGGGAGATAAACTAACCCCCGTCGCGGGAGTAAGGGATGAAAGCTATGGCTTACGAAGAGACGATTATTCTGAGCGCAGGGCCACGACACATCCCTCGGATATGTATAGACATAGCAAAGAGGATGTGCGGAGGTAAGCCACGGCCGAAACACGCAATAGGGTGAAAACGTTGAAGGGCGATGGGGGGTGGTTTTCGTGTATCCACCAGTGTACCCGGTACTCTATAGAAAGAGTGTATGTGTGCGTGAAAACGAGGGAGGGGGAGAGAGAGAGAGAGAGAGAGAGAGAGAGAGAGAGAGAGAGAGAGAGAGAGAGAGAGAGAGAGAGAGAGAGAGAGAGAGAGAGAGAGAGAGAGAGAGATGGGAAAAGCCTATTTAGTGCACCGCGCATAGAAGCTGTGTCAACGTTATTATACCGCAGATTCCCCAGGGAGTTGTAGTATAATATACCTACGTCTGTGTCCTGGATCACGGACGCACTGCACGCTCGTTTTTGTACACACTGAGCGGTATATAACGAGACAGCGAATAGATCGGGGAAGTGGTTTCGTTTTTTAAATATTAATAAGGCCACGCAAAGCTGAGTGGCTGCGCAACGTATGCTTTTCCTTCAGTTTTTTAAAAATAAAAACGAGTCTTTAGTAAAATAAGCCCAATAACAATTGTAACTTGAATGCGTTGAGTTGAAGAAAAAAAATAACTTTTTCCACCAGGATTTAAAATAATGATGGTAAAATTGTATGGCATTGAAGTTTGCATCGTTGGAAATCAACAAAACAATTTTTTTCGTATTGCCTATTTTTTGGTACATTTAGCCGAGACAAATCACTGTACCATTAAAAAAAATCCTTTTACCAGAAATCCGTAACGTAAACCTTAAACAAAGAGTTGAGAAAGTAATAAAAATAACCAAATGAAAAAATAAAGAAAATTTTTCGCTGATTCAGGCTATGAAAATCACTCAAACTTTATTTCCGTATCCGTATTGGAGATCTGCGACTTCAATGTACGAACAAAATTTGGATAATAATAAAAATAAATCAGAAAATGAAAACGAATTTTGCGTTGCGACGAATGGCATTTAAAATACACAAAGGAAGAACCACTTGAATAAGGTAAATTGTTGATTCACGGCTGAACAATGACGTATCGAGATGAGCCACTAAAACACTGTATTTCCGATTATTGGTTGCTTTAAGAAATAATTTGACAAATTACTTATTGTCTATTTCTTGGATAATCCGGTGGCATCCTCCCAACACATCCATTCCGGCAAATGGCTTTCCGTGTAATACGCGTACGATTTTTTTCGAGATTTTGTCTTTGTATCGGTGATGAATAACTCCGGCCCGTTTGTTGCTAATGCCGCAGCCACAATTGGGAATGCTTTCCCTAGAAAGATACTGATTGTGCCAAAGTTGAATGAAATTTTCGTGGCCAAGAAGATAAGACGTTTGTGAGACAAAGCTCTGGCGACCCGATGTGTGGAGTTACGCTAAATATGGCCTTTTACGTGCTGACGATATACACATACATACATACATACATACATACATATATATATATTCCGACATATATACACCCAGGGTGTCTCGAAAGTCACCTCGGAGCTTTACAGGGTAGGTGATTCGCAAATTTCTGAAGAAGAAAGTCCTCGCTCGTTTTTGGCTCCGACGCGTCATTGCTTTGATATTGATTAATTAACGATAGCCAATACGATGCGCGAACCCGACAAAGCACACGCGAGTGGGGAGCGAGCGCGTCCCCACCACACGGGCTTCATTGGTTAATTAATATCGAGCCAACGATACATCGGAGAGCAAAAGTGCTGAGGACTTTTCTCGTCAGAATCTCGCGATCTACCTGCACTGTGGAGGCCTGATGTGACCTTCGGGACACCCTGTCCATATGTGTTGTTCTCTCGGTTGCGAATCTTCGCTCGAACCGACAAAAAGACCCGCTCCGTATACGCTTGCTCAGAGAGAAAAACACGCGAATTCTGGCAATGGAAGAGAGAATAGGTCTCGTAAAAAAAACAGCAACCATGTATAGAACAAAACAGTAAAGGGGCTAGGGATGAGACGGCGCCTTGGGGGCTTCGTCGTTTGCCGTGACGCTCTCTCCCCGATGCGTGTTTCCGATACTCCCGACTGCTACAAACGGATAGACGTAAAATCGGAGGGCAAAAAAGGAAAGCGCGTGTGACAAGAGACAGGCGGAAAACAGCAGGTGAAGAAAACAAAGCGATATCGATGATCCTGCGGATTGAATTCGATCTGTCATGCGGAGTGGGGGGGGGGGTCCTTCGGCGATATCGTTCGTTACTCGTTTTCGACTTCTTCCGCGTGACGAAAGTATCGAAAAAACACTGCCCTGAGCAGTTTTTATTTCGGAATGAGCGTTCGATGGCACTATGGGGTGGAATAATTGCCAAACGTCAATGTACGAATGGAATAAAAGTTTTCAAGAGGCCACACGAATTTTTATTTCATCCTAATCCAATATGACCCGAATTTAGGTTGCTCATAGTTTTTTCCATTTGTATTTTTTTCTGTTTATTTTGGAGATAACTTGACTACATTCGATTGGCACGGTTTTTTTGCTGACGCACAAGAAAAAGTGCTCTTTCGACTGACAAAGATATGGTTATTTTTTATCACTCTCAATACAGAGACGGTTTTCCCCAAGTCGGTAGATACACGGTTAAAACATCGCGAGACGATCTTCCAGCCTGATTAAGGCGGAAGCCTCTCGAGATTGCGCTTCTTATCGATACATATGAGGTGCCGAAAAAAATCGTACCTACAGAAATAGCAACGGAGATAAGCCGCGCAATGTTACGCGAAATTCCTCGCGTGTATGAATGGCATGTGTCGATATTTTAAACGGATTAGTTCAGTTTCACAATCCAATTGTGACAGCAACGTATTTATTTATTTTTGTACTCCCGTTGCGACAACGTTGTTCATTTCTTTCAGAAGCCTCGCTATGACATCAAATGTATCTGTTTCTCTTGACAGCTGTGAGACGATAGAAAAGAATTTGTTTATTTTATCGCCTTATTATGTCGATTAACTAATTACAGTAATTAATTAATTACGAGTTCAATTTATAGAGATCGACGAATGAGTCATGTCAAAGATGAGAGCACGTCGCTACAGCAATTCTACCCGAAAACAATTGACGAAGAAAGCTTATTAATTAATTAATCAATTCATACATACATATATAATTAATTGATTAATGTAACGAGCTTGTTTCGTCAATTGTTTTCAGGTAGCAACGTGATCTTGTCTTTGAGTTAAGGTGTTTTTTTTTTCCTTTGCTCGAAGTATACATATTGAAGAATATGTACCAAAACTTGCAAGTTAAAATATTGAAAATTGACCAAGTTACAGACAATTAAATGAGAGCAGGTAGCGCAATGATTTACGTATAGGGGAACTCGGGGTAAGATGAATCATAATCCAAGCTACTAAACCGTGTGTGCGAGCACAGTACTCTCGTTGGAGTTTGGAGGGGTGGCGGGGAGGTGAACGAGGTAAAACACAATATCGATTTTTCGACTAAACGATCTCATTTTTGTGTAAAGTTTACCATCGTTTCAGTTCGTTTGAGTTGCTGATATTGATTAGAGACAGGCAGGTAAACACAATGAAAGTACTAATTATTAATATAATAAGAACGCTTTGTCAGAAAATTTCAAGGTTATTGCGTGACTTTTCGTTAATTCGTTAACCGTCTAATAGGGCAAGATAAATACAAGGTAAAGCAAAGCTGCAATATTTTACAACGTACCGCTATTTACGTTAGAAAAAGCGAAATGACACTGGTAAAGCCTTTGGTTCCTCTTCGACCGGTGTTTCCACCAGGAGAAGAAAAATAACTTATAAATGATTAAAATGATATGGAAGTAAGATTATTTCAACTAAATACTACAGAACTTAGACGAGTGGCTTATCAAATTCCTGGTATTGATCATGAAACGACTTTTATATGCGAAAGATGCCAATAATTCGTGTCCATCATTCTCCCAGTGCTGTTTCATTCTGCCCTGCATACAGGGTAAGATGGGAAAAATGAAGGTTTAATGAAAAATATATATTGTATGGTAAAAGTCAGAAAGACTGATTTTTTTCTTCCAAAATTAAAAGATTAATAAATGTTGATTAGTTTAAAAGAATAAATCAAGCTGACTGACTCATATATATATTGTTTTATTTGAACATGACCTTAGCGTTATCTTGGCCCTACTTCCCCTACTGAAACTTTCAATCGCGTTTTTCTCGAAACATTTTTTGTCGACCGGGCCGAAATCATAAGTTTAGCTATAAATGTTCAATTTTCAATTATGAAAACCATAATTCCCATAATTGCTGTAGCTATCGTAGTACGTATCCGTTTTCTTTATTTAGTATTTTAATACCCCCCCCCCCCCCCCCCCGCCGAAATAAGTACAAAATTTCGCGGAAATTACACTTTTTTTTTCTTTTTTTTTTCGAAAAACTGCCCGAATAATGAGAACTACATTGAATGAATTAGAAAAAAAAAATAATTTTTATTCTTCACACCAATCAATGTCAATTTATCGATCCAGCCGCTAGACCGCATTTGTTATACAGAGGCTCTCTTATACCTCAATGACGTTAATTTTTTTTTCATAACAATTTACACGACATAAATTCAATGTATGTTGATAACATACTTTTCTGCCAAATCACAAATAAATTATCTAGTAGACAAAAAAAATCGTGAAAGACCTTCTTGCGGCTCGTCACAGTGGTATCCTCCCTTCAATTATCGAATTTTAAAATTATTGTATTACTATATTTCAATTATGGAAATGAATAATTAAGGGTCGAATTAAAATGAGTTCAATCAGAAGAGATCAAACAATTAATTTAAGGAAGAAAATACATAGGTAAAGTAATTCTACGTAAAAACAGTTGACGAAACGAGCTTCTGGTATTAATTCAATAATAAATTAATCAATACATCCATACATAATTGATTAACTGAGACAACATTTGAGTTGAAATATTGCATTTTTAACTTATTGAATGAATTAATTGATACAACAAGCATGTTTCGTCATTTGTTTTCAGCTAGAATTACTTTAACCACGTGTTCTCGTATTTGCGTTAAATTATTGAATTTTACGAAAAGTCAATACGATGAATGTCACGACTTCGAATTGTAATCTCGCAGTGATGACTCTTCCGATAGACTGAGTTGTAAGTGATCGCTTTTCGGCTGATTGAGATAAACTAATTTACTATTATTTCGATACGATCGCCGGGTGGCACTCGTATCTAATCTGCCTTGGTCTAGTACCTGCTAATCAACCACGATACTTCGACCTGTCCTCATCGTGGCCCGTATAAATAAGCAACATTTCGGCATTTCCAGCACTATCAGTTTCTCCGTCGACGAATAGAGCGCAAGGATGAAGCTTCTGTTCGCGTTTTTAGCCCTCGTGGCACTCTGTCAAGGTGAGTCGTCGTTCGATTCTTCAAATACTTCTTATGTGTTTTACCTCAATGTATCCACCTGTGGACGATGAGTTAAGCATTTTCATCATTGTTGCAGTTCTTTAAATTCATTTTCTTGTGCCCTTTCGCTCGATAAATAATTGCAATTCCGCAGGTATCCCTATGAGCTCCATTGGCGGCAGAATCGTAAATGGAGAAGACGCCAAGGAGGGTGAATTCCCGTATCAAGTGAGTGGCGAAAGATTCTCGTTCTTCAAATGCACACTTTTCTATGATAGTTTCGAAACGAACGAGATTAATAACGCAAAACGAATCACGAATAGATACGATTTATTGACGGTTGATCAATCCGGTTACTTATGACGGCACCACGAACAGAGCAAAGATTATTACGACGCCTGTGTGCGGAACGATAGACCATTGCAATCAGCATGTGTTTATGGAGGGGGGGAGGGGGCGCATCTGATTCCTTTCTCTCGAAACTCTAAATACTGAATGAGCGATATCTGATAACTCTCCCGTATATGGGTGGTTCGAAGTTCACATTGGTGTAACGAATTTTTTTATTTATTTTATTATTTATTCCTTTTGATTATTATTGAAAAACTCTTTTTACGTATTCAGCCTCTCTCATGAGAGTCCCAATGGAATTTTTACCGTTTCTCGTAGCGCAAATGTGAAAAAAAAAATATCGATAATTTGAGAATATTTATTTTGGTTGCATTCTGGCGACGCAAAATTCGGGATCATCGCGTATGCGCAATATTAAAACTTACGATTTGTTCACTTACATCATATATATTTGGGTGTCCGGAAATTGCTTTTGGTTTCTAATTGTGAAATAAGAAGCAAAAATACTGAAATAAATTTCGGGGCAACCCAATATACACAGGGCTACAGGTTATTGGTCACGATCTCGTAAAAGGGTTGCATGGCAGGTTTTCCGCCATGAAATGACCCAGTAATGCTTTATGCAAAAGTGAAACTTTTTTGGGATATTGTTAATTCTATTTGTTTATTTATTTTAATTGAGGGATAGCCACCTATGAATTTTTAAAAAAATACTGTATGGAACCAAACTTTTGAAGTATTTGTAGTTTAAGAACACACAGTAACAAAGAATTAGGAACAATAAAATAAGAATAATTATTAGACTTGCGGAGTTTTGGATCGCTAATTCAAAAATGTTTGCAAATTATTCTTATTTTATTGCTTATAACTCCTCGTTGGCGATTTTAAAAAAGTTTTAGATTATTTTAGAGTTTTTATTAGAGAGAAAATTATTTTAAAAAAGTTTGATTCCACCCGACTGTTTTTTAAAATTGATTTGTAGAGTACATACCGATCTCTCATTAAGGATAAAAATTAATAAAAATAATATCTCGAAAATGATCATGACCAGTAACCAGTAGCACTATATATATATAGTATATATATATACTATTAAAAATTTTATGAATTAAGAAATGGATACAAATAATAACAATAATGATTATCATTTTTATATATCTCATTTTTATTCGCTATTTATTTTTTCTATATATAATATGTTTACGTATTACTCTCCACTGTCAGTTATTATTAATATATATGCAAATGTGTATATATATAGATACATTGTTTCCTGAGGTTGTATACCCTGCGGGTTTTTACATATTACCCTTCTCAAAACATTGATAAAAAAATTAATGCGTCGTACTCGCGTCTGTTCAGGTATCGCTTCAGATCAGGAACGTGGACTTCCACTACTGTGGGGGCTCGATCCTCAACGAAAATTACGTTATCACTGCAGCCCACTGTGTCGTAACGTACGTATTCACGTAATACGAGAAGGGAAAAAAAGAAATTTCCCCGGAGGTTGTTAAAAAGAAGGCCATCTGGAGAATCGAATCGATGATTAACGGTAGAATAAAATATGCCCGTTTCAGCCACGACAAAGACGACGTGAAAGTAGTTGCCGGTACACTCAACTTACTGTATCCGCAATCGACTCGCTACGTTGAGAAAGCTATCGTTCACGAAGGATACAATCCACGATACTCCTGGTCCAACGATATTGCCCTGCTCAAGTTGGAAACACCGTTTGTGTTCTCCGCGACGATTTCGCCGGTACCTATGCCTGCGAAAGCTGCACAACCCAAAGTGAGCGCGGTTGCGGTCGTTTCCGGCTGGGGAAGCCTCTGGGTGAGTTAGGAAATTGACGACCGATTCATGTCCGATATTGGACGATACTGGACCCTTGTTTGCACACTCGATGGTGTCAATATTCTTGTTTTTTCCCTTTCACTATATATATAAGCGAAAAAATAAGATCGTATATAACGATATATATATATATATATATATATATATATATATATATATATATATATATATATATAAAATTGTTACGAAAAAAAACCTAACTCCTTTAAACAAAATTACTGGGCATCACGAGAATTGATGCCAAATGTAAGCTGTCCAACTCAAGTTCAACAAGGAACATCACTTCAGTGTCCGCCTTCGATTTTGTTGAAACTTATATATTTGATAAAGCATTAAACTATATATAACTATATATTAACTATATGAAACTATAAGGAACTATATAAAAAACTATTAGACGCGTATTTTTTGTCGGCGAAAAATGTTTTTAAGGGTGGAAACCACCCCTCAAAGAAAGGCGTGTCGAGGGGTGATTTTACAGTTTCACCCACAAGCAGTCCACTGATCTGAATAAAACAACAACCATATCACTTCTAATGTAAAGCGATGAACAATTCACTGTAGAAGTATTTTAAAAAATATTAAGGGGCCTTTCTTTGAGGGTTGGTCTCCCACCGTAAAGCTGTTTTATTAGATGTATAAGTTTCAACAAAGTCGACGGCGGACATTAGAGTGATGGTGGAAGCACTTGATAAATTTTGTTCCTATTTGGTTTTTGGTTTTTAATAATTGGTTTTTTGGTTTTTAATTTGGTTTTGGTTTTTGTTTTATTATTAAAATTATTTGGTTTTTAATAATAATTATTAAAAACCTATTTGGTTTTTAATAATTGCAAAGTAGAATGTGCTTATAAAATTGGTAAAATATTATATTGGAATAATTTCGTCGTTTTAATGAATGTTTTTTGTATCGTACATATGCAATCCGCGATTTATTAGTGGCTCAAAAATTGTTCTAGGCCGTTTCACCCTTTGATGTTGATTTTTTTTTCCAAAAAAAGAAGTAAACGCTGCAACTGCGAACGGAGACAAGAAAATAACCAAATTTCTGTAATTTGGTTATTTTTGCTTCGGGAAATGCGGTTTTCTTTGGTCGTCTTAATTTTTTTCTAATCTACCACAATCGCAATTAATTTCACTACAATCCGCTAGATACCCAAATCTTCGAAAATCGTTTGTTTTTAATTGAGATGGGAAATACTCGCATGCCAAGTTCAGAAAGGTCCCATTTGATTCACGCGGAACATTAGCCAGCCATTAGTCCGTCAGATCGGTTAACACATTTTTAAGGCGAACTTTGACAGCTTTAAAAAAAGCTTCCAAATCTCGATATTATGATTTTTACACAAATTGAAACTACTCGGAAACGTCCATTTTCAATTTTCATCATATATACATTTACTTATCCAACAACTGTAATTGATGCAAAAAAATGCCTCTGCACACCCATAGATGGAAACGATGAAGATTATTTCCTAGGCTCGGCATTCCTACAGATCGCATTCCATAAAATAATGAGGCTCGTAAAAAATTCCTTCAGGTCGGTGGACCCTCCCCGATGATTCTTCAGCGAACGGAAGTTGAGATCGTTGATCAAGAGTATTGCAGCCGCGTGAACGGCGCAGTGGGACTGCCAGTGTACGAGCATCATCTTTGCGCTTACAACCCCCACACCATGACAGGCCCGTGTCACGTGAGTCTTATTTATAATTCCTGTCATCGTGAAACCCTGGCGCTGTAACAATACCTAGCAGCACTCTGGGCTACTTCAGTCAAATCACATTCGTCCAATCAAACCAATTCAGTGTCTTCAATGCATACTTTGCATTCTCAGACTACCATTTGTCAATTGCTATTTAGCAACGTATATCGGCTATTTTCGGGAGCTGCATTTAGAACTTGCATATTGCTTAATGGAAATATGAATGGTTGAATTCCGATCAAGTTTCGTTTGATGCTGTTGCAAATAATGAAAAAAAATATTATATTTAATGGTTTTTTAAGTCTCATTCCGAAGTAAATATAGCCCATTTTTGTGAGCAATAGTATTTGCCAGGAAAAATTGAGCATTTCGAGAAAAAATGTTTACTTTATTGGCAGCAGAATGAAGATGAATAAAATCCGAGTACGAAGCACTTCGGAAAAACTTTTTCATACATCCCGTTATCAAAAAAAAAATTACTAAATAAGAATCTTAGAGTGGATAAAGGAAATTTAATTCCATAAAAAAAAACGTTTTCTAGGACCGTTTCATATGAGGAATTTAATTATTTTCATTCTGCTGAACGGAAAATGGACTCTTAAATTTTATCAGAATGCTCAATTTTTCTGGCAAATCCTACTCGTAACAAGAAAACGCTATATTTTTTTCAAAACGTATTTGGACCCTTAAAAAACACATGGCCCCCTTATAATTTCCACTCTCTGTATACACGTTGTTTCACGCGCATCAAATTGTTTTCGGCTGCTACCATTCGCAGCCCCACTCATGCATTATTTTTTTCAACTGTCAGGGTGACTCCGGTGGTCCTTTAACCGTCGACGGTAAACTAGTAGGTGTCGCATCCTGGGTGGTAACCTGTGCCTCAACCGTGCACCCCACCGTCTACACGAGGGTGCCTGATTACATTGATTGGCTGCACGAAAACGCGGTTTAAGCAACGAACCTACCCTCATATGGTACCGGCTACATTTTTTCCGCCACTCAAAATTCACTCCCGCGTAACGAAATATCTGCTTGACCGCGACGATTTTTGTCCATCCATTGTTGCAACGGAGAGTTATTCGAATAAATAAAGCCACACATACACATCGAGTGTTATTTATTTCTAAGGGTCCGGCCTCCGCGTCCACGTGGCTCTTTTGAGGCTGTTCCAAGAGCACTGGAAATGCTCATAATTTCACCAGGTCATTTTGTTAAGGTTGTTATTGGGTTTAGCCGTCGGGGGTAAAGTACGAGGGGAGCGCCCTATGCTTATGCACGGAGCCAATTGACCAACTGTTAGCTTTCAAATAATCGTCATATTAAACGTGCGTTTTCCAACTATTTTTCTACATCTATTTGTAAAAATTTGCATTTTTGAACACTCGGTAATGACATTAAGTGTTTTCATTACTTTGTATAATTATTTTCTATAACTTTTTCTTGCTCAATTAACGCGAAACAAATTGGCAACGTCGTAAATCGTGGTATATCATGATGCCCAGGATGGCAGAAGTATCGCGAAGTTAGAGATATATGCGCACTGTTCGCAACCTCAATATCGGCCCAAGGAGCTGTCAAAAATGAATATCGGTCGGAGTAAAAAAAATCCGCTGGAAAGAAAAAGTGTCTAAAGCTGTCTATAATCTCGAAGAAATCAAAAACTTTAATAATTTACCGATATTCTTAAAAAAATGTATATAAACTGAAAAAAAAATTCGCTCTCTCCATCCAAAATTCAGTTGGTTTAACAAAATTGTATCTTTAACTACGTTCAACTTGATTTTCGATTGGCATAACAAAACAGTATAGTTGGGCAGTAACCAAAGATACATTCAAACTATCTGCTTATTTAGCATGACTGAGCAACTGTTAAAACAACAAAATTTTAAGACAACAAAATGCATTTTGCACATTCAACGATTCTTTTTTCTAAGTGTATGAAAAAAAATCCGCTTTATTTTGTATTTGCCTAGAAATGTGCGGAAATGTATAATGTCCGAACATAGTTACCCGTGCGGAAATTGAGTTGGGGCTGTGATCGGGCCCCGATAATATTTCCCTAACTTTATTCGGGCCCTAGTCTGGAAGCCACATGAGGGCCGTTAGAGGCCGGTCACACTTTGTCAACAAGGGCCCTTAAAGGCGCAACGACCGGGGCCTTATAAGTTGCCTCAATGGCGCCTCATCAAAACCATTTTAGCGCCCTGAAAATGCCTCAACGGCGCCTCATCATAACCATTTCAGCGCCATAAAATATCCGTATAAGTGGATATACGTGTATGTTAAATGCGTCAGGGTATATCTGTATTTGTTTTTATGTGATGGTTCATGTGCATAGGTGTGGGCGTGAGTACATGTGTATATATGTGTGCGCGCGTAGAAATGTGATTGCGTATTTGTATGGGAGCCTTTATGACAAACTGCCATGACAAAATTAATACAAAAAATAATCCATTCTAAGGAATGGATGTGTAGTAGAAATAAAAAAAAATATATGGGTCTGCTGAATCACTAGAATCTATTTCCATTGAGGAAAAGATCTGGAAAACAAAGACCAATTTATTTACTTATCCTACACAGTCAGATAAAGTTTATGAATGGGAAATATCAGCGAAGTCTTCAGAAGAAATAATTTTCCTTATGATGAGTATTGATCGGAAATTAGTTGCTATAAAAATGTCGAGAAAACCGGTTGGGACTGTTCACACTTATGCGCTAGCATTACTCCATGTATGAGTGAAACCATGAGTAATTGTTTGTATCTGTGTAAAAGGTTTCTTTAATTTTATAGATAAATAGTCTGATGTTTGTCTGCATATTTGTGTTCATCGTTGATTTTTTATTTGCTAATGCCCTTACGCTTTTTCCCAATTTGCGTTCGATAATATTATTTGATCGATGTATATAATCGATTTGAATAATTAAAATACCATCAACCATGTAGCCTAAGCTATTTATACTGGTTTATCGCTATAATAGTCAGATCTGGGCCTACTGTGAAAATCCCTACTTGTTTATCCCTATACTGGCCAAGCCGGGTCCTTTTGTGGAAATCCCTACAGGTTTATCCCTATAATGGCCAAGCCGGGTCCTTTTGTGGAAATCCCTACACGTTTATCCCAATATTGGCCAAGTCTGGGCCCATTCTGGAAATCACTAGGAAAGCCCTGAAAGGCCCTTATTTTTATTAGGGATGCCCTATCAGTTTTCCGCACGGGTATCAAATTAATATTAAGTAATTATCACTAATTAAGACCATAAGTACCAATAATATTCGTTGTTAATTATCCTGACCGAGTAGTTTGAGGTTCCCTGGCATAATTACCGAATGCCGATAAGATAGGTACTATTTGTGCCGTCTACGACGTTGCCATGATTGCACAGTCTAATAGTTTGTGTGCTTGATTTTCGCACAAATTCGCTATCAAAAACGTCAATAATTTTATAACAATACTGTGAATTCTCATTTTCACGGTACCCAGGGTTAGTCCGATAATTAGTCGAACCGTACCTTTTTTTAAGCTCCGTGGTAACATTCACTTAGCCGATATTAATAATATACTGAAAGATGATCGGGTGTTTTCCATAAGCCTAATGTAATTAGCCCACGAAATACGTCGAGTTGCCGACTTTTTTTTTTCTAAAAAAACGGAACTGTAGTTCGTATTCAAACTGCACAGGATGATAAGCAGAGGTTATGAGGGTCGAGAAAAAAATTCAGCTCGGTGGTAACATGTTACCACCGAGCTGAATTTAAGGTTGTTATGACTTAACCCCATAACAACCTTAAATCAGTCCTCTCCACGCCCGATCTCCCCTGCAATTTGCTATTCCAGTATTGCTCTCCTTTCGTCTCAATGCGCCTGTCACTCATGCCTCTGTGCCCTTTGACAATCCAAAAAGTGCACCTGTGTCGCGATCTTTTTGATCCGCAAATATGACAGTGTAGTCGATCGCTCACTGGATAAACGTATGAAAAATAAAATCTTGGTCATTTCTACGGATTTTTAAACCCCAACAGATGATAGCGATTATCGCTCAATCTACTACAACGAACAATAAACACCACCGATATATCCATACGAAGATAACGAGATTAATCGACAAAGAACGCGGAAAATGAATTGATTCAGGGACCGACGAAAACATTATAGCTAAAATATACCGCAAGTCAACTTATCTAATCTCGCATCTAGCGTACAATCGTAGCGATCAATTCGCAAGTGCATATAAATGCATGCGTATCTCTTTGAGAATACACTCGTTACTCAAGACCTGAACCGTGTGAACTCGAGCAACGATGAAGTCGATCATTCAATTACTAGCACTTGTGGCGGCCTCGCAGGGTGAGTTTTCAATTACGGAAAGTATACGACGATTTTTGTGGCCTGGTATTCAAACAATGGCTGGCATTCAAACCTTTTTTTCCGGTATTTCCTATTCGAGTGGTTAAATAAATGCGTGTTTGCAAGGTGTCCCATTGTCTCCAAGCGGAAGGATCGTCAATGGACAAGATGCCAAAGAAGGCGAGATTCCCTACCAAGTGAGTCGCTATTTTTTCTTCAGGAGTCTTCTTACTTTAGACGCTAAAAAAAGGCTATTTTCATGAATTTATTCGATAGGTTTATATTATAGATATTGATATAAAATTGTTACACTTAATAAATACACTTTCGAAATACATAAAAATTCATTTTTAAATGTATTTATGTAACCCAAAGAAACTTTAAACGCGTTTTTCTCGAAACAACGTTTTTCGACGGCTTGTTGATAACATCTTCGAAACTACTGAACCAATCCTTATGAAATGTTAACCAGATATTCTTTACAACTATAGCTATAGCGCATATGAAGGATTTTTTTAAATTTTGATATTTACTTTTTTTTTGCCAAAAACGGTGAAAAAAAAACGTTTTTTTTTTTGTTTTTTTTTCGACAAATGTCCGCCATTGTGTTATTTTTGCATATATCAAAAATCGTATGATATGCACTATAGCCATTAACATACTGAATCTAAAACCGTTTGATTTTTTTTATTTCGGATAATCCATCTCAGAGATTTCATCAACAGCGCAGCCCTACAATTTTTTAGGACATTTTTTAAATACCATTTTCGTCTATAAATAGTGACTTACAGCCTTAGGTTACTCTAGAGGCCGAAAAATAGGCTTTTTGGGGATTTTTTTCAGAAAAACTACAAAATAAATCGAGATTACAAGAAAGGGTGTTTATGATACATATCAGTGACTGTATACAATAATTTTTTTGTAACGATTAATTTCAAAATGGCGGCTGTGCAGCGCTTATCTCAAAACTGCATTTTTTAAGTTGACCGGAAACATAACTCAGACAACTTTCAACTAATTCACGTGGAAAGTTGAATATATCTTGAAAAATACATTGTTTATGGAAGTAGGTAGGATTTTTTTTTATATTGCAAAGTTCATTTGTTATTAACGATTTGATAGACAAATTTTTTGAAAGTGATAAATTTGCCTAAAAGATCGTCACATAATTGTTAATAACAAATGAACTATGGAATATAAATAAAAAAAATCCTACGTACGTCCATAGACAATGTATTTTTCGAGATATATTCAACATGTCAAGTAAATCGGTTGAAAATTGTCTGAGTTATGTTTCCGGCCAACATAAAAAATGCAGTTTTGAGATAAACGCTGGACAGCCGCCATTTTGAAATAAATAGCTTCAAAAAAATTATTGTATACAGTTGTATACTGATATGTATGATAAACACCCTTTTTTGTAATCTCGATTTATTTTGTAGTTTTTCTGAAAAAAAAACCCAAAAAGCCCGTTTTTCGAGGTCTAGAGTGGCCTAACCCCTTAAATAAATAAATACATTTTTTAATGTATATCAAAAGTGTATTTATCGAATCAATATCTATAATATAAACGTATAAAAAATGAATGAAAATAGCCTTTTTTAGCGTCTAAAGTGAGAAGATCCCTTAAATTCGATTCAAAATAGGAGAGGCTCCAGAGTTAGTGTAAGTTATGTCTTGCACTGAAATGAACGTTCCGAGATTTCATCAACCGCGCATACCATTTTTTAAGACATTTTTTTAACTACCATTTACGTCTATAAATAGTGACTTAAATGAATAAATACATTTTTAAAATGTATATTGAACGTGTATTTATTAAGTGTAACAACTTTTATATCAATATCTACAATATAAACGTACCAAAAAAATTCATGAAAATAGCCTTTTTAGCGTCTAAAGTGAGAAGACCCCTTAAATTCGATTAAAAATAGGAGAGGCTCCAGACTTACACCCGTATTCATAGTTGTTCCTTAAGAAATAATACCTCCTTGTTCTTTGTTCTGAACAAAGAATGAGGAATAAGGATTCCCCAAAGTACATCTATGAATAGTGTGAGTGTAAGTAATGTCTTACACTGACGTGAATGTTCCCTTGGCGTTTGTCCATTTTAACAGGTATCCCTTCAGACTGCGGGTGGCCACTTCTGCGGTGGCTCGGTCCTCAACGAAAAACACGTCATCACTGCGGCTCACTGTGTCGTAGGGTAGGTATGAGGGAAAGCAGGGAGGATGGCAAGTGAGACTTGACGAAGCGCGTTTTGTCGGTACTTTTGACATGTCCACTCGACTAACTGCGGGATTTTCGAATGCAGACAACTACCGACACGCGTTAAAGTGATCGCTGGTACGGTGGACTTGAGGACGCCCGCATCGACTCATCAGGTTGAGAAAATCACCGTTCATGAGGAATACAGTCCCGCGAAGTCTTGGTCAAACGACATTGCGCTTCTCAAAGTGAAAGAACCGTTCATGGTTTCGAAGACCATTTCGTACGTGCCACTACCTGTACAGAGTGAGAAGGTGCCAGTTGGCGCAATTGCCGTCGCTTCCGGATGGGGACGCATCTGGGTGAGCCTCTCTCTGACGTTTTTTCTTCACTTCTCGTATGAAGTTGCATAATTGAGGTGTTCTCATGATCGTCTTGTGCTCCTGCCAATGACCTTTGAGGCGTTTGTCATTGAAACAATATTCTCGTACAAAAATTACGCCGGTACAAACATGGAATGACGTTTGTTGCACCGTCTCGTGTTTTCAGCAAGGAGGCCCCCTCCCCGACAAGCTTCAGCGCACCGATGTCGAGATAGCGACTCAGGAGTACTGTAACCGAGTCAACTCCGAGGCCGGAATTCCGGTCTATGCCAATACTCACGTGTGCGCTTACGATCCTAATGTCTCCACAGGGCCTTGTCACGTAAGTCATTCTACTCAGCCCTAATTCTCTCCCAAGTCACTTTTTTGCGTAAACGATAATTCCTCATGGTCTTGAGCTGAGTTGAGCTTTTGTCTCCAATTGCTGTAGGGCTTTGTTGATTATTTCCCAACAGGGTGACTCGGGTGGTCCGTTGGTCGTCAATGGTAAACTCGTCGGTCTCGCATCATGGGTCGTGAGTTGTGCTTCGCGCGTATATCCAACCGTCTACACGAGAGTGCCCGAATTCATCGACTGGATCAAAACCAACGCGGTCTAACCGCTGATCTATCCTACCGTAGAATTTTCGCTCGGACCATCAGGTTACTTAATTTGGCAGCATTCACGGATGTCACCATCAGGCGCAAGTGGTTGATTCCTTTTTACAACTGCCACCAATGGCTCGTTAACTAAATAAATACATCAATTTTCCTACATTGTCTGTGTTATCGTATCGTTATTTGGTGTCTGCAATTTCGTTGCAGCAACATACTCGACAATATCCTACATCGCGATAAATAAATTCCCCATATTTACGTTTACTTGGCTACGACGAAGGTGCCCTTTGGGAGATTTTCATGGATCAGCCAACCAGACATTTTCCAGACTGACAAGGAACATCACTTTGGTGTCCTCCTCCGATTTTGTTGAAACTTTTTTATGTGGAAGAGTATCGAAAACTAAGAGACACGTATTTTTATTTCTATCCGCGGAAAAACGGTTTTAAGGAGTGAAACGCACCCTCGACAATAGGCGTGTTTTTCGTTTTTCGTCAATAACGTTATCGTTCTCACCTCTAATGTATAGTACACTAAAAAATAAACATTGTTGTAATTTGAATTTTTTTTTATATCTCGTATCGTTAAAACGTTATCAACGAAAAACGAAAAACATCCCCATTTTTTAAGGTGCGTTTCACCCCTAAAAACCGGTTTTGCGCCGATAAAAAAAATACGTGTCTCTTAGTTTTTGATACTCTTCCACGTAAAAAAGTTTCAAAGAAATCGGAGGAGGACACCAAAGTGATGTTCCTTGTCAGCTTTTTCCCCCGTAGGTACTTTAGAGCGCCATCTCTGCTAAAAAAGACAGTTTGGTCGAGCTGGCGGTTGTAAAAGCTGGCACGGATAAGGCTGTATCGATCCGGTTGGGGTGTTGGACACCTTGTACGGTTACCGAAAGCTCATGGGTCGTCAAGGCAGAGAGCTTTTGCGTCGTGGCTTGGTACTGGTGTCTGCTGTGACTGAACCGTTGGCGGCGGTCGGTAACCCTATACCGGGTAGAATTTCGGTCGGTATTTTCTCGAAACTTCCCCCGGCCATCTGCCCCGCGGCTGTAAAGCGAGTTAGGGGCGAGAGGGAAACAGCGAGAGAGAGAATAAATAAAAGGCAGGGACGAAGGGAGAAGGTAGCAGAGCTTGCGCAGAATGCGAGAAAAATGTCGTGGAGCTTTCGCCATCTATGTGGCCCTTTTCACTCCATCAGTGCCGAGCACTTATCGCCGGAGGGACGAAGGGAGCTTCGGAGGTTCGCCACTCGAGCTCAAGTGAGAGAGAGAGAGAGAGAGAGAGAGAGAGAGAGAGAGAGAGAGAGAGAAAGACCTTTGGAAGCTTTCATTGTGTCACATTGAGCCAACTCGAGAGGTGGCGCTGCGCCTTCAAAGCCACAACGAAGAAACCATCTACGTCAAGCATCAACCATATCATATCTTCTCACATACATGCAACCATACATGTGTACGTCGTATACCTATTTTTCTTTCCACATTCTCCACATTGCGGTCCGTGAAGAGTCTACAATCACCGGCGGTTTTAAAAGCCGCTGGTCTGAATAATAATAGCGGCGATTGGCCACTCGTGACTTTATAGGCGAGAGAGCTCACCTCGGGATGCCCACACTGTCACGATACTGTCACCCGGGGCACTTGAGCGCCCAACACGCTACGATCCAACTGAGTCCTCCTGTGGCGGAGCTTCGTGAACCTCTCACATCGAGGATTAAGACTTGGCGACCATCGGGCTCTGTCTCTCTCTCTTTCTCTCTTTCCCTCGCACGCCTGGGCCATACGATTCCTGACGGCTTGTATTTCAGTTGGGGAAATTACGTTACAGGACGAGTGAGGGCTTCGCATTTTCTCGCCTCTTTGCCTTTTTACTCTCGCCAAACTGCTTGGATCAGCAGCGATCGATCCTACCGGCACTTGGGTCATGATTTTTCTCGACTTCCGGCGCTCTAATCACGCTCCAAGCCCCTAACAGTAGTGGGATGAACTCGATCTTGTCGTTGACTCAACGACGATTATTTTTGAACATTTACATAGCGAAAATGACATTGCGGAAAAATATTCAGTGACCACTTATTGTTTATTTAAATAACTTAAGAATGCATTCAAAGAACGGTGGGTAGAGTGAATTAGCCCGAAAGAAACTTTTCTAAAAATAAGTTTGCTCAAAAAAAACTTTCTGTCAGACCATCTGGATGGCGATTACGTAGCGACTTATTCCGACCCTTGCGGGTCTATAAGGAATACAGTTATTTGGGAAGCCCCAATCACAATGGTGCTAATGATAAGCGTAAAATGATTGAAGCAAGGGCTCAGACTGCTTTCCGTTACGTTTCAATCCGACAAATGAAATGCTCTTTTCATGTAGACAATATTTTCGGGAAAAATGCCCCTGCCAATTTGTCCAAGATATTGTGAGAGAACTGGAGATATTTCGGAAATGCACGAAGCGGAGGCAATTTACGTCTCGAGATTTGGTGAACATTTTTGGCGGAAGTATCATGTAACCCTGGGGCCACGAGAACGGGGATGGACAGAAACAGCAAAGGAGATGAAGTAAGAGAGAGAGAGAGAGAGAGAGAGAGAGAGAGAGAGAGAGAGAGAGAGAGAGAGAGAGAGAGAGAGAGAGAGAAGAAACGAAGCATGGAGAGGGTGTTACGAACTCAAGATCACTCGAGAATAATAAATTCGCGGAGAAATATACTAGCGACATGACTTTCACTCCGGTCATTGCGAGCAGTGGATAAGAAGCATTCCTTCAAAGACATATCACCTTTTTTTACGATGATGATCCACTGTGACGCTCTTTTTTGACTATGCTATTGACGTTTGATTTTTATGGTGCTGAAGCTGGCCTCGCTCGTGACGAAAGTTCTTGCTATTTTTATTCCTTTATTTTTACTAGTGTCTATTAATATTATTTCTATATTTTTATGATTATCCAATTATTAATATTGTTTCTTAATTTAAATTATAAACTACGATTTATTATTATGTCTTTGTTTTCAGTATTACCTATTATTCGGTATTATTATTTATTTGTGTTATCTATCATCTATTCTTATAATATCTTTATTTTTATTATTATCATCCAAAATCTTTTCTTCCTATTTAAGTCTCAGACCTCTAATAATGATTTTTTTAAATATCTGAGTGATTTTCGTAGCCCAGATCTGCTGAAAATAATTTCGGCAAAAAAAAATTTGCAGAGCATTCCAACAACGTAAACTTCGACATATTTTTTTCGAAAACGCGCGATAGCCTGTGGCTCGACATCCTCGTGGACGACCCTTCGGTACGAGTGATTCGTCTTGGAGAGGAACGAAAGAGAAGCAAGACAGGGGAGAATCATTCAACTCTGATGAATCAGCTTGACGAGCTTGTTTAGGCATCTTTTTATTTTGGCCAAGACCGAGAGCCCCTCAATTTTGTTGATTACATGGTTCTCGAAGTGTCCGTAATTAGCTCTTTACACGCCGAATTTTTTTTATAACTTTTTCGTGTAAGAAGAGAGAGAGAGAGAGAGAGAGAGAGAGAGAGAGAGAGAGAGAGAGAGAGAGAGAGAAGGGTGCAAAGGGAAAGGGGGCGTACCTTGGTTCGAATGAAAGTGGGTTAAAAGCATAAACTGACAAACTACCCGAGAGTAACAAATTATTTTCAGATGATGAAATATCCTCGTCGGTTCTTCTGTCACCTCTCTCTCTCTCTCTCTCTCTCTCTCTCTCTCTCTCTCCCATCCTCTTTCGCTTTATTGCGCTACGTGAATTCGTTAGAAGATTTAATTAAAGGAAAATCTTCAAACTCTCGCGTTTCTCTTTTATCACAAGGACATTAATCCGTGTGCATACTCCTCTTCTTCGCGAGACAACGAACGACGCAAGTCGAACAATACGACCGAGTCAAGTGTAAAGTTCTCGTTCAAGTATATTTCGATCGCCCGCCCGTTTTCCATTCGTACACATAAGAAGTTTATGACGCTTCATTAACTCGCGAAGTTTCCAATATAAATTCCGTATTACTTGCTGCCAAGGCAAACGCAATTACTGCATCGGTTTTAAATTATCATTATACATTTAGCCTGAGTCAGCGCTAAAACGCTCGAACACGCGCTATCGCACACTTTGACTAAGTGTGCGGCTAGACTTCAAGGGTTTACACCTAGTCGAAATGTTTGAAAATATCGATTTCTGTTTTTTGACGGATTATCAAAATATAACATTTCAAAAATATTCTACAAAAAGAATTCGCGGAGCGGGAGGTGTCGCGAGCCGGCGAACTTTAAACGCGTTTTTCTCAAAATGACTTTTTTGGAATCTCCGGCCACGATATATAAAAATCACAGCACCGATCAACTCCACGTTTTATAAGCTTCTTTTACATGTCAAAACGAAGGTTTTTTTATGCATAATTTTTTATCAACGAAAACAGAGCATTTTTTCACCGGAAATCGATACTTCCAATTTCGACTACGGCCATTCGTTCAAAAATCAATAGAATGGAAGTTATGTGAGTTAAGCTGTGTGCTGTTTAGAAAAATTGTGTTTCGAGAAAAACGGTCGGCGTCTCGCACACGGGCGAGCCACTGCCACCACAGACCCACACGGGCCTGCAGGCCTTTTTCTACAGGTACCAAACTTTTTCCCCCTCATTCTTAATGGTTCAAAGCATCTCTTGAGACAATTAAAAAAAATAGAAAATTTTTCAGTGGTGTTACCCCTTAAGGGGTTACCCCCACTTGCAATTTTGAAAAAATCGATTTTTTTATTGCATTTTTTTGACGTATAAGTATCCGGGCCCATACAGAAGTATGGGCCCGGAATAGATGACTCTATGTGAGTTTACAAAAAAAAATATTTTCTTCGTGTAAACTGAAATTGAAACTTTAAACGCGTTTTTCTCAAAATGGCATTTCTGAAGTCGGTGACCAAGATTACTCGAACACTAATGAACCGATCTTCTTGAAATTTTGCAGGCTTATTTAATACATAAAAATGTAGTCTTTAATCATTCGATTTTTTTTTTTTGAAAAAAAAAATGGCCGTTTTATAGCCAAAAAACGGCCGTTTTTTTTCGTTAAAATCGAACCATTAACTTTGAGTGTCCGCCATTTTATGAAAAATGAATATTTTTTAAAATCCTTCGATTAAAGACTAGTTTATACTTATATTTGACTAAATCCATTCGCATTTTTTTTCAGATGATCCACTTCACCGCAATGTTGGTCACCGCAAACCGTGTATATAAAAACATTATTTCATTGACGGCCATTTGCCACTAAACAATGTAATATTTTTCAATAAAAAAATTACTGAAAGTTCTTCAAGATGTGTTCTTTAAGATGGTATATTGATCGATTAAAAAAGTTTTGTAGTTTTCTTTAAAAAAATTCATGAAAAAGGCCTTTTTTGCGCTACAAGTGGGGGTAACGCCTTAATGTAAAGGAAAAAACAATTGAAAATCTGCCCACGTTTTCCCAGATAAAGTTCACGGAAATTTCTTTTTTTCGGCAACGAGGTAGGCGTAACGCGTTAAAAAACCAAAAACCACAACCTATTTTTCGACTGGGCTGAGACGAATTGTTGTTGGAAAAGTTTTCGAGCCCTTTGAGCCACACGGCTCTCCTCTCCCTGTGGCTTTACGCATGTGAGTTCTAGCCACGGGTTCAAATCCACAGAGTGCAGGAAATCCCCGGTTTGATGAGAAATATATATTCGTGAATTGAGAAAGAATTGAAGCTTCGTACATCATGGAAAGAAGATCGAGGATTCACGAGACATGATCTCTTTACCCCGCTCTCACCCTCTCTCACTGTAACTCTTTGAATTTCTTCTCGACGTTCGCCGTACGACGGCAGAAAAGAATCTTTTATACCCCTCGTAGCCCTTCGCGCGGCAGTGGAGTAATCACGTGAATAGTCAGACAAGGAACACGAGTACCTGTCATCGACGTACCCAGGAGAGGTACCCCCCTCCACAAAAAGTTGATCCGAAATAATGAAATTCAAATAATCAATTAATTTTATCTGTTTCACCTAAGCAGGCATACAGAAATAATTTAATAAAACTTTAACTATTTTCTTCGTCGTAATTTCGTCGTAACTAATAAAAACGTAGCTATTTCATTACGTAAATAAAATTAATATTCGCATTTCCCAATTAAGTTAACTGTGGGCACAATAAATACATTATATTTGCCGGCCGATACGCAACCAGAAGAATACTGGAAGATGAACATTCACTACTAAGCAATAGGTAATATCATTGTATTAATTTTTTAATTGAATATGATCTTTTTTCAATTGCATTTTTTTAATTGAATATAAGAAACGGACAGGCTTGCATCGATAATTATCAAAAAATCATAATAATTGATACGTCAGCCTTAGAGGCTGAAGTGACGGTCGTGAAAAACACACTTTCATTTAAAAATAATTAAATAAATGCTGGAAATTTAAGAGATCACATTAAAAGGAGTACTGCCCTAACTTAGGTATATAAACTTTTCCAAGCATCAATAGTACTCCCAGTGAGCTTCGCCGGCTGTGAGAGGAGTTTTTCTGCCACGAGGAGGATAAAAATGTGGCTTAGAAGCACAATGCTTCAGGGACGATTCTCCCATATGTCACTGCTGAAAAGAGATGATGAAATTGTGTAAAAAAAATCCAACTTCAAAAGTGTTAGGCCGATTTGCAGAAAAAAATTGAAATCTAATATCTATTTAATTGTGTACCTACTGAAAGCAAAGTTTGAGGTAACTGGATTAAAGATAATGAAAAATTAGTGGTTTATTTTGTAAGTTATTGCTAGAGTTTGATATTAATGTTAACACAAACGTGTGATTAAAGACTTATATTTGATGTGTGTTACGTGATTATCGACTATTGTGTAATTTTTTGTTAAAAAAACGATAATTCTGAACCGAGATGGTGAGGAATCGGCTTCGATTCGGCCCGTGAGATTTCCAAGGTCGTGGTGGAAAGAAAGAAGGAGTTTTTTTCACTCGTTTACGTTTCGATCCTTGGTTCGGATCCTCTTCAGAAACTTTATTTATTCTACAAATTTCGCGATACAAATTATATTAATAGAAATTACAGATTTTTTTTATAAAATAATAATTGTATTTATTGTTATAAATAAGTCTTAGATGTGTTTTAATGATTTGTGTAAATTTTGTGTTAGTTTTTTCTCATAATTTTTCCAATCATGTTGATATTGTGTGAGTGATTATTTATAACAAGTTATTGTAAGAGAGATAAGAATTATGTTAGATAACGAACCTGAATATTGTCAATATTTCTAGTTTTCTTTTGGTTTGTGCTTGGAAGATGGTTGATGTTGACAGTATGTTTGATGATGAAATACTGTCTTGTGAGGTTGGTTCGGAGGGTTGATTTCGAACCGTTTTTTATTTTTCAATTGATGGTATAATCGTTTTTTGGTGATTGTATTATCTGTGAAAAATTAGTATGGTGAAAGAATCTTTATTTTGATCTATTGCCTTGATTAATGAGATATTGTGTGAAAGTGGTAATTACCTATTGAAATAAACTAAATATATCCTCACAAGCACAAAGAAAACTAGAAAAAATTTTCCGGCCGAATCGAAGCCGATTCCTCACCATCTCGTATTATCAACACGGCCGCACACCACTCATACTCATTGATAATTCTGAACGAAACCACTTTTTGTCAGCCCCCCCCCCCCCTCCCGCCTTGACGTATAAAAAATCGATTTTTTCGCATTTTGTCAAAATACACATATTTGCGAATATGTAAAAAAAATTCAGGTTGAAATATTAAGAACTGAGCAAGATACAGACGATTGAGTGAGAGCAGGTAGCGCAACGATTTATCTTTACGCAACTTTCGATCGCGTTTTTCTCGAAACGACTTTTCTCGACCTGACGGGAATCATAACTCTAGCTATAATTGTCCGATTTTCCATTTAAAAAATTGAAACCTTTTGCATCTTTTTTTTTATTCAGTATTTTTTAGGCCCCGAATATCATTAAAAATTGCGCCAAAATGACACTTTTTTAACACTCGCCATTTTGCAAAAATTTTATATTTTCATGTTTGAGACCACCCATTGTCAAGTTATCGATCCGGCCGTTGGACCACATTTTTTATACAGAGGCTCTTATATAACTGAATAACGTTCTTGATTATTAAATTTTTTATATAAAAGATTACACGAAATAAGTTCAATGTATGCTTAATAAAATACATTTTTTTCAAATCCCGGAAAACGGAACCCTATTAATGACAGGCTGCTATCTGTCCGTCCGTATGTCACGTGTTTCTAGCTCCTAAACGGAATGAGTTACAGAACTGAAAATTGGATATTTTGTGTAGAATGTTGACCCAAAACCCAATATTGAAGTAGAAATTCAATTAAATTATTTTTCATGGGGGTCCCATGCATAAGAAAAGCAGAAAACAACCGTTTTACCCTGGCATGTGGGGTGTCATTTTTAAAGCTCATTGAGTAGAGTACAAATATGTATTTTTTTCTTTTTTATCTTCAAAAATAAAGAATCGGCGGGCCGTCAAAGTTGTCAGGTTTAGACCATTTTTGTTACGGGGTCTATTTTAAAAACTAAACTAGTTCGGAATTTGGAATTTCTGTATATTGTGTACTATATACAGTATTTAAACAACAAATATTGATAACGCCGATTCATAATGTAGTATATATAATAATTTATTGTATACATAATACAATAAATTTATAATGAAAATATATAGAATTATTGTTATTTAAATGTTTACGATACCAAATGACTTATTTTTGGAGCCGGTGCCAGCCAAGAAGAAGAGATTGACGCCACGGAAGAAACGAGATTGCAAATTTAAAAAGGACCGTACATCGTATATTTCATTTATTTTTCTGCGAAAAATGTGACGATATTGGCAATTGGCTGGTACTGACTCCAAAAATAAGTAATTTGGTACTGTGAATATTTAAATAGCAATAATTTTATATTTTCATTATTAGCTTACAGCAGGAGTATACAAAGCTTTCTGCAGCTATCACCCCATATGGTTTCAGTTTAGTACTACCTAAGAATTAGGACAGAACAAAAGACCGTACATAAACACCTACTTTGAAAAAACGATAATTGGTCATATGTACGGAACCCTAATAGAACAAGACCCGACTCGCACTTGGCCGAGTTTTTTTAAATATTTCAGCTCCGGACCGCTATCGGAGACCCTGCAAGACATTTTCAAAAATCCAACTTCCGCACCCTTACAGATCGCTAAAAGTAAAAAAAAAACATTGTATCTCCTGCGGCAAATATATTGTCATTTTTTCTACTTCCATTATTCATTCTCAGTCTCCAATATCGTCCGCAATGTTTCGCGAACCAGAAAAAGCCTGGTGGAGAAAAGTCACCATTTGGGGAATAAAGTATACAGGGTATGGGATGTTTCATTCGATGAGCATATACATTTTCGAATCCAATTTGAATCCCAATTGAATTTGGTTTTATTATCGTATATCGTTTCAAGATTATAGGGGTATTTGAGAATAGGGGTAATATCGACTGGGAGGACGAGCTGGGCAGGTTCCTTGGCAGGAGTTGCCAGGCGGGAGATTGCAACGCTTTCAGGATGGCGAGGTCACCATCCGCAGGTGAGTCTTCTCTCTCTCTCTCTCTCTCTCACCCTTTGATGGTCCAGGCCAAGCAGCGGTTCTCAACTTATTCCCCTTCTCTCTCTCTCTCTCTCTCTCTCTCTCTCTCTCTCTCTCTCTCTCTCTCTCTCTCTCTCTCTCTCTCTCTCTCTCTCACTCACTCACTCTCTCTTGCTCATCGATCGATGACAGAGCAAGTCTCTTTTTCGGAGCGGAAAAAATCACGTTGGCGATAAAAAAAAAGGAAGCCCGGAATGGCTTGAATGTAGAAGAGACACATTTACAGAATGGACATGAAGCAGATACGCGGTGGTTGAAACGTGTTCCAGTCAGTGGTAACAGTGTCGCAGGAAACGTGCGCCGAGGTTGCTCGCGAGGTCTACGACCTTTCGATTCACGCGGAGCGCCGATATCCACTGAGGTTATCGAGCCCTGGTATCGCTTCTTCCAACGTGATTCACGTCATTTGTCACGTCCCTATTTATAGATACGTTATTTCGTACCTTTATCTGAACTGTGCTCGCTTTTCAAGCGCATTGAGCTTTCAGGTGCCGGGCGGCGCACGTCACTCCAATTATTCAGCGCACGTGTAACTCGCCGAGCTTTACGTCACTGCGAAATAATTGACAAATCTTCGAACGAGGGCGATCTCTCGAGGACGTATGGGTCCTGGCCAATACTCCGATGGGTGACCGCTCAGCGATAGCTCGCGTGCTGATCATCGACCCGCAGGCAGGCACTGAGGTTTCCCGACCACGAGTGAAAAGTATTTAAAGTTTCTCAAATGTTGCGTTCCCGCTTCGATGCTAATTTCGATAAAAAGTTCTATAAAAATATCTCAATCGACGAATGGCTCCGCTGGGGTGAACCGAGCGTCGGGAGGTGGTTCCGATCAAATTGCCAATCGACTTCTTCGATGTTCGCATCTCAGGCCTCCGCACTCTCGTTCGTCTCGCTCGGTCCGAAACTTTCACAGAGAACTTGGAGGACCTTCGGCGACAAGGGGAAAAAGGCCGCGAACGAGGAGAGACCAAAGCGAGAGCAATTAAAACGAGTAGCCGAGAATAAGTCGCCGGTGCAACGAATTTTCTCGTTAAATACTCGACAAGATGATCGTGGCGTTACGAAAAGTAATAACTATGACGATAATGGAATCACGTAATTGACAATCGTTCGACTTCTATTGAAACGCACGAGTCTACGATTCAATAGCGTTGAAGTTTGCATCGTTGGGATGCAACGAAAGTTCCTTTCAATTGCTGATTTTCATTATCCGAAATCAAATTTCGCAAATTTGTTGCCGATTGAGTAGCTGAAACCGAAAAAGGAAAAAATGTCTTTAAACTTCAAGGTATTGCCTGTACAATGACGTAGGGTTTTCTAAAAAACATCAAAATCTAACAAAATAGCGAAGTTATGAAAAAAAGTATGTTTTCTTACCGATAAAATGGTCGTTTTTTCAATGCCAAATGGTCAATTTTTATAAAATCAAAAATATTCTACGTCATTGTAGAGTAAATATATTCAAGAGTACTCAATTCAAATTTCAAGTCAATCGGATAATTGCTCTTCGAGTTACAATGTCAGCAAATTTGAAAAATCTCATTAAAAAAAACGCGTTTAAAGATTTAACTATCGATTTTTGCAAGATAAAATGATAAAGATACGGCCTCGAAATTTTTGCAGGATATTCTTGAAAGTATAAACTGTCGAAAAACGCAAAAAATTGATTCTTTGAAAGTGTCACACTGATATATCCCCTTAACAATCATTTTTTCGCCTCCGTATTGTGGTGTCTCGATGCGCGGAATCAATGTCTAGGACTGTCGTCATATAAAATTACAGTAACGATAATGAAAAAAAATGACGTTGAACTTTGCTTCGTTGGAATGCAACGACTAGTACATTTGGTACCAAGGAGACAAAGTGGGACTTTTACGCGGAGCGCGATGTTTTGAACAAATTACTGAAAACATCGCGCGAGGCGTAAAAGCCCCTGTCTCCACGGCGCACACGATTATTTAAATAACAAAACCATATTTTTTCGAGCTTTTGTATTGTTAAATACAAAAGGCAAGGGGGCCGGGTTGAAGTTTCGAAATTTGGATGATCAGAACGCTCAAAACTCCGAAAGAATTTTACACTAAAGACCAATCCTCTGAAAATCTGAACACTCAAAATAATTCGACTGTGGAAGTGTTAAAAGTTTCAAAATTTTCAATAAATCGACGAATTATTTCAAGAATTTTATTTATTAAAAAGTGACTACGACAATTTTGAAATTTGTCTAGACAATGTTATGTTGTCTTGTTGACAATGCATTGTTATCTTGACAAAACTTGTAATTTCGGAACATTAAAATTAGGAATTTAAAACCGTCGGAGCATTCAAAGTTCGGAATTTCAACCCGGCCCCCATGTCGAGATCATGCCAGCGAAAGTCTACACAGATGACTGTAAATGATATAGAACGTATAACATTGTCTAAACAAATTCCAAAATTGACGTAAAATCACTTCGTAATAAATAATAAATTCTTGAAATAATTCGTCGATTTATTGAAAATTTTGAAACTTTTAAAACGTCCATAGCCGTATTATTTTGACGGTGTTTAGATTTTCGGAGTTTTGGTCTTTCGTGTAAAATTCTTTCGGAGTAGTATTCTTTCGAAGTTTAAATCGTTCTGATCATTCAAAGTTCGGAATTTCAATCCGGCCTCATCTCGAATTTCGGAACATTAAATTTCAGAATTTTAAACCGTCGGAGCATTCGAAGTTCGGAGTTTCAACCAGGACCCGCTGCAAGCACGGGCAGAAGGTGTATTGCATACGGAAGCTGTATCGCACATGGAAGCTGCATCGTACGCGCCACCCGGGGGTGGAGGGGGCGGAGCCCTTCCGTTCACACCAAAGGTAATTTTGAAATGTATCAGCATATCTAAATATACTATCTTATTAATAATTTATAACAAGGCGTTCACCGTTCACACGCACGAAAAAGCGAGGAAAACATAATTGTGTTCTACCAGAGTACTTTTCAAATGCATAATTATATTTGAATGTACTATTTGTAAAGACAATTTCAGAATCAATAAATATATGTTATTTATCTCGATACAAGTTTGTGACGGTGTCAGGTGAACGTGACAGCTGTTCCACAACGGCGTTCAATGACCATGAGCGTGACAAATGCATACGCGCAAATTTTTAAGGTCTAGGCCTTAAAAGACCTCTTGTAGGTCCTGTTTACACGCACGAAAAAGCGAGGAAAACATGGTCGTGGTGTATAAAATCAATTCTTTTTAAATGTTCGAATTTTGTTTGTCTGTGAAAATTACCCAAACGTTTTTAAATAAAACGTTTCAAAATAAAGAAATTAAAAGTGGACAAAAAAATCGTTGCATTCCAACGATACAAACTTGAACGTCAAACGATTTAATATGCAGTTTCGCAGTTGGGGGTGCCCTTTCCTCCACTCAGATCAAAATTTAATTGGTCATCGACTCGGGGAATCGGTCACATTTTGGAGCACGATTGTTCGTCAGCAACTCCACAGGAAAGATATTTCACGAGACGTCGCGCTGGCTTGTTTGTTAGATTTGGGCTTCTTGCCGTTTTTGGTCGCTTGTCGAATGTCCCGGATTGATAATCAGTCCCGTCAACTCAGTGACGCGTGATCCCCGTCAGGATTTATGACGATGCTCATCAGGAAATACTCAATATACAGAAGTTACTACTTCAATTATTGCCTCACTGGATCTTTTCGTGATGGAATGACGGATTCCATCTCCCTAGGAGGGTAAAAAAATTGGATTTTGCGAAAATATTTTTCGTCGATAGTATAACCGATTACCTATATTCCCTGAAAATTTCATTGGAATATTCCTATAACTCAATGAGCTACAGCCTCTAGCAGTCGGCCTGGGGAGCGGTTGCGGCACCATACTTCAAACACTAAACGCGTTTTTCTGGGATCACTGTTTTCAAAGTCGGTGGACATGATATTTCGAGGACCACTTGATGGATTGTTTCCAAATTTACAGGAGTAACGATGAAAAACATTTAAAGGTCGTTGACAATCTTACTTTTTTTAAATCGATCTTCATTTTCTAATAGTTACGTAAAAATGACGACTATTTCCATCGATTTTGTATGCTCGAGTTTCAATTCTTCGCCACGGTGCTAAAAAAATTATGTTTAAAATCGACGATAGTGAATGACTCGTATTTATTGTCAACTTGAATAACCCGTTTGGTTTTTAGATTTCGGATGGACCGTTTAAGCTGGAGAGTGTCCTCCGCCAAACGTCGCGAAAAAAATGTCATCATCTGCCGGCGGCCATGTTTTTGCTGTTTTTCTGTATTTTTGGTGATTTTTATCTGAGTGCTCTCAATATATGTATCTTTGTATTTACAAAATGCATTTCTTGATCACCAACCGTTTCCCAGAGAAAATCGGAATTTGGCGATTTTTTCCGGGCTTCTTGGTAGCCCCTTAACGGATATTTAGCTTTGCGAAAAACTTATTTTTTCAACTGTACGGAACATGTATTTTGTTAAATATATTTTTAAAAAATAGTTTTCACAACAGCCTCAGTAGATGATCATTAAGGAAGACTATCAGTCTAAAGCCCGGAAAGGAGGGGGTGGGGGGGGAAAATGTCGAACGATCGATATGCCGATGGGCCAAAATGTCGAATTCGAAAATGACGAATGTTCGAATATAGATAGATCAATCTTACTAGAGCCTGTGAAGTCGAAAATAACAATTACGAATATGAACATCTCGGAAGTTGATATATAGCGAAAAACAAAAATCAGATTTAATAAAATATCGAAAAACATAAAATCGATGGGCCTGTATGCATAACACCAAATAATTCGAGACGACAATTCTCCGAATTAAAAAAATGGCGATGGTTCACAATGCAGAAAATCATTAAAGCGGACGGCCAAAAAGTCGAGTGGTTGAAATCGCGGAGGGTCAAAATGTAGAACGGCCCGAATGGCGAATCGAGCAATACGTCACTTGCGCCTCAGAGTGAAGCTGCGAGATGGCGCTGGCGGTCTGTAGGCTAAAATATCGTAAGACAGTCATCCCACGTGACGGGCCCCACCACGTTCGCCATTTTGGCCGTTCGACCTTTCGGCGTTCTACATTTCGGGCCATCGACATGTTGCGTTTCGATATATTGCTTTTCGCCATAGACGGTATTACGCATATTAGGCACTCGCTATTTTCTGTTTCGGAGATATGGGTGTTCTACATTTTTCGATTCTGTATTTTTATGTTCCGAATTTCAGACAATCTGAATATTCGTTTTCGAATAAATTACCTCTCCAATAAATAATGGTTCGATTTATAGTCATTCGATTTTTTTATCAGTCGAAAGATAAAATTTCGAATGATTTAACCTTCGTTATTTTGAGAGTTCATAATTCTGTCGTTTCGAAATGTTTGTCGTTCTATATTTGGTCATTCGACATTTTTACCCCCACCCGAAAGGAGGTGAACTTCGACATATTTCGTTCGAATATTCGACGAACTGAATACCCAATTGATAGAATGAAAATTCCGCTTAGTAGCGTTTGTCCTACGCATATTCGACTATGTTTGCTAATTTATTCACAAGATTTTGTAACAAAATGGCGGCGCTAAAGCTGACGACTCACCTTTGTCTGATGTCCTGTGGCCAACATTAGTACGACAATTCCTCACTGATTGACTTGAAACTGTTTTCAGCTGCAGAAAATTAATTTACATTGAGGCACGCAGGAAATTTTCTATACGTTAAAAACTTTTTCCAAAGGAATTAGTGTCGGCGATTTTTCTCCACGAAAACAATCTTTTTTTAACACGCACCATTTAATTAAAAAAAAACATTTTTCAATTTTCCTACGTACTGCTAAGACAAATCTTACATAGAACTAAAAGTATTTTTCATTTTCGTTTCAGGTAAAAAATTGGAGGAGACAACGGTAGCTCGCTGCATGCAGCTTTAGCGCCACAATTTTGTTACCAGATTGTAGTGAACAAATTTGTAATGATACTTGTAGATATGTATAATAAATGCCACTAGACAGAATTTCCATTCTATGAACTATGTATCCATAAAAATTTGTTGAAATTCACCTTTTTTCCGGACTCAAGACTAGTCACCATCATGACACATACACACATGCGTCAAATTGTCAGATTCACGCGAGCAGCGCCACGGGCAAAGGCCACTCAAGGAAGAATCCAAATCTCAAGACCGCGGTCTGGATTCCGCGAAAGGGGCCGGGTTGAAATTCCGAACTTTGAATGACCAGAACGCTCAAAACTCGGGAAAAAATACTACCCCGAAAGATCACAACTCGAAAGAATTTTACCCAAAACTCCGAAAATTTCCGAAATACTCCGGAACATTAAAATTAGGAATTTTAAGGGGTTACGTAGGTTTCGAAGCAAAAAAAGCATATTTTCTCTATTTAAAAAAATATAATATATAAATTATTTTATTCAAAATGTTAAGCACATAAAAGAGCAACGATTCAAAACAGTTATCGTATACAGTCACTGATATGTATGATAAACACCCTTTTTTGTAATCTCGATTTATTTTGTAGTTTTTCTGAAAAAAAATCCCCATGAAGCCTATTTTTTCGGCCCCTAGAGTGGCCTAACCCCTTAAAACTTTGGGAGAATATTCTAGACATGTTGTACTATTAGATAATATATATTTTTTTTTATAATTTTAAAAAAATTTTAAACCCACGTTACCCCTTAAATCGTCGGAACATTCAATGTTCGGAATTTCAACTCGGCCCCCGCAAAACGATTTCAAGACGAACATCACGTTTCCGGGGTCGAGTAAAAAAGAAGAAAAAACCCTGGCGAAGCGTCCAGTTCAAATGTCATACACGTGCATACATCCAGATTATTGCAGGGTGATTCGAGAGGATTTTTGGTCACCGAGAACAAGTTCGTCGGTCTCGCACGATCTCGAGGCTCTTGTACACCGGCAAAGGGCCAACGACCGACGTCGAAATGACTTTCGCGCGGGAACGGGAGCGCGTCTACGAGGAAATCTGCGAAATGCCTTGCTTGGATCTTGGCCAGAGTCGTCTCCAACGGAGAGTAGACGACGTAGACCACCCGGAAAATCGAATTGGCCATTATAACACTGCCACGTGCATAATCGCGCGTACCTGTCTGTAGTCAAAGTCAAGTTTAGCCTCTTGAAAATTCAAAGCAGAGATTTCCCTGAGGTATTCTTTTTTTATCTACAATCCACGTGATTATCCGAGGAAAGACGAAAATTTGATCGCACGAGAAGCCAACGATATTTTCGGTCGTTACAAATATCTTTAAAGAGGGAACCAGACCAGCATGCCCAAATTATCGTTGCCACGTTTATCGTATCCAATAAATCAATCGATTTATTCGTTCGATAAAAGAAGATTGATGGTGTGTCGAATGTTATCTGATTGAAGTTTTTGTAATTCGACGCGCGTCTCCGAATACTGCGACACGCTTTTCTACCTCGACTCGGTCAAATAATCATATCGAATTATTTCGATCAGTCATTTCAGCTGATTTGTAATCAAATAATTTAGGGAGCTGCTGAGACGATATTTATGTGTGTGTGGGGGGGGGGGGTGTACGTTGGAACTCAGGAAATTAAAAAAGTATCCAATATACACCAGGCAAAAGAATTAAAGGATGTTGAAAAAGTCCGCCAATTTTAGGGTCATTTTCAAATAGCTGTAACTCCTCGAAAAATGGTCGTACAGCAAAATAAAAAAAAGCAAATTGAAGCTGTGAATATCTAGTTTTGAGATCTTGAGCTCAAACATTTTTCGCGTCAGCCAATTTTTAGTAGCCATCAAAAAACCAAAGTAAAAAAATTTTCAAAATGTTTGCTCATCTTTCACAGTCTACACGGACTTTAATACTTTTTTTTGAATGATCGGATTGAAAGGATCGTCTAGCTGGATTCTTCCCCTTTAACTTGAGCGGTGGAAGAGCTCTGTACGATTTTTTCTCGCTGAGTTATCGATGTTCAAAGCAAAAATGACACTTTTGACTTTGATGACTGATTACTCGGAGACTAATGATCGCACAGAAAAAAAACCAAGGGTTTTGGAAACTTTGAAATATTTTCTATAAGATGCTTTTATCATTTTTTGTCAAGATTTTTTTTATGCGGGAAAATAGATTTTATAAAACGCGAAAAATTGCATATTTACGAATATTCTTTTAACTAAGGATTATTGTGCCAATGTCGAATAGATTTAAAAAAATCGGTTTTTTTATGACCCCAAAGTATCCGAAAAAAGCCCTGAAAAGTTTAAACCTCTGCGATTTTTTTTTTCATTGTGTTCCGAATGATCGAAATTGTGGTTTTTGCCAAAAATCGATTAAAGGCTAAACCTACCACCTTTTATTCGTCTTTTTTTTGGCACTGATCCGAATTTCCGGTGCTAAAGAATGTTGATTGTTGAACAACGGGAACAAATTTTTGTTTAATGAAAAAAAAAATTAACAAAAGTTTTTTTTTACAAAACAATTTTTTTTTTAAATCGAAAAAAATGGTTAGATTTTTTTTATAGCGCTGAACGTTTTTTATGATACGACGAGAGATTGGAGTTGTTTGTTTGGGTTTTTTTAAATTAATTTTTTAATAAATTTTTTTTTCATTAACCAAAAATTTGTTCCCGGTGTTCAACAATCAACATTTTTTAGCACTGGAAATTCGGATCAGTGCCAAAAAAAATGTGATTCTCAAAAGACGAATAAAAGGTGGTAGATTTAGCCTTTAATCGATTTTTTGCAAAAACCACAATTTCGATCATTCGGAACACAATGAGAAAAAATGGCAGGGGTTTAAACTTTTGAGGGCTTTTTTAGGATACTTTGTGATCATAAAAAAACCGAAATTTGTTTCGATGTATTCGATATTGGCAAAATAATCCTTAGTTAAAAGAATATTCGTAAATATGCCATTTTTCACGTTTGTTTAAATCCATTATCCCGCATAAAAAAAAAATCTTGACAAAAAAATTATAAAAACATCTTATAGAGAATACTTCAAAGTTTCCAAAACCCTCTGGTTTTTTTCTGTGCGACCATCAGTCTCCGAGTAATCAGTCATCAAAGTCAAAAGTGTCATTTTTGCTTTGAACATCGATAACTCAGCGAGAAAAAATCGTACAGAGCTCTCCCACCGCTCAAATTAAAGAGGAAGAATCCAGCTAGACGATTCTTTTAATCCGATCATTCAAAAAAATTTATTAAAGTCCGTGCAGACAGTGAACGATGAGCAAAAATTAAAAAAAATTTTACTTTGGTTTTTTTTGGCTACTAAAAATTGGCTGATGCGAAAAATGTTTGAGCTCAAGATCTCAAAACTAGAGATTCACACCTTCAATTTTCGTTTTCTTATTTGGCTGTACGACCATTTTTCGAGGAGTTACAGCTATTTGAAAATGACCCTGAAATTGGCGGACTTTTTCAATATCCTTTAATTCTTTTGCCTAGTGTATATATATATATATATATATATATATATATATATATATATATATATATATATTTTACTATATATATATAGGGTTTTTGGCGCGTGAGAGACACATTTTTTTGCGGGATTGGGGGATCATTCCTTACTTTTTTCACCCTTAGACCCTATGTCCTAATTGTCACGGTAATTAAAACATTATAAAATTTTTTTTTTAATCACCTGAAACTTTGCCTTTAAATTGTCAGAACTTTTCTGTTTGTGGTTGTAATAGCACGAAATAACTTTTGTCGTATTCTGCAATGTATGCTTATTATAAATAAATCATTATTTGATACATTTGGTTTCAAGAAAATTACTCATTCGCTTCCAAAGTCATAAAAATGCCTAAATGTGTGAAGAATGTCAACTTCTGAAATAATTGTAAAAAAAACTGAAAGCTATTTCGAACTTAGGTTTCCCGAGTCGAAATTTTCGAGCCGCGTTCAACCCACAAAATGAAGGCGAGCAGAAATCGGCGTGAGCGGGTTATTGGGTATCTAAAGGAGGGTACAATGTTTGAAAGTACCATGCGTTAGAGCCTCCGATGAACCTCCGGCATGGCAGAAAGTAGACTTTTTGACTCAAAGGAGGTCAGGGAGGGTCACAATTGAACCTACGGAACCTCAGGTGGGCCTACTTCGAGCGCTCCCGCAGAACCTACTGCCCCCCCTTTCGGCCTACTGTACACTGCTAAACAAAAAAATTAATTTATATAGAATCTATTTAAATAAAATAGGTTTTTTTCCTTGTCTCCCAGCCTACTACGATCATATTTCTTTCAAATATATTTATATATGTTAATAAAGATGAGATTCAAATTAATCTTCATTTGCTTACAATGTACACTGTAAAGCTTAGTGTACTATATGCAAAAAATATTTCATAAATCGAAAATAAAATGAACGCATTATTTGAGAGCTTTACTACAAGGATTTTTCATCGTAATTCGTCATTCCCTGGCCTTTGGAAATGATTTTTTTCGAAGAAAATATTTGCCCTATATGCGATTTGAACCTAGTCCTACCTACTCATAACTACGCGCCGCTGCCCCTATGCTACCGAATGCTTATAACATTTTGGTCGCTGATATGGCATAAGAGACCAAATGAATACCTCCAACTATTTGTTGTATCACATAAGCTATAGATTTTTCAAACACACAGACACACACACACGCGCGCGCGCGCGTGTGTGTGTGTGTGTGTGTGTGTGTGTGTGTGTGTGTATATATGTTTATTTATAGAAAATCAATCTATTTAATATAGTCCAATAACTACATATTTTATTTGATTCTAATAAATCTGTGATTCGGTTTCATCAGTTTAACATTTTCATCTGTTCAAAAAAACAATTTAGTCAAGTTCACTGAATGGATCTAGTTATTTTTTTTTAATTTACCTTAAATAAAATATTTGTAGAGTTAAGCATTTTTCTATTTGATTGAACTAATGGTCCATCTTTATTGTAACACTCATATCAAAGGGGCGGGGGGTAGTGAAGGTGGAGAGAGAGGAATTATATATATATATATATATATATATAAAATAGGCGGGGGGTAGTGAATTCCTGTCTCTCCACCTTCACTGCCCCCCGCCCCCTTGATATGAGTGTTGCAATAAAGATGGACCATTAGTTCAATCAAATAGAAAAATGCTTAACTCTACAAATATTCTATTTAAGGTAAATTAAAAAAAATAACTAGATCCATTCAGTGAACTTGACTAAATTGTTTTTTTGAACAGATGAAAATGTTACACTGATGAAACCGAATCACAGGTTTATTAGGATCAAATAAAATATGTAGTTATTGGACGGTATTAAATAGATTGATTTTCTATGAATAAACATTTTTAAAATCAATCATTTTAATAATGGAATGCAATAGGAAAAAATTGGTTCTATGAAAAATCTAGTTAATACAAATTTAAAAAAAAATCAAATAGACGCGGTTAGTTAATATCATAATATTTAGCGGGAAAAAATAAAAATATGCTTCATACATACACGTGGAAATATTTTTTTAATTTTCGACGTGCTAAAAATGAAAACAAGGAAAAATCAAACATCTTATTTGAAATCGACGGTAATCGGCCGTCGCCATTTATCAACTCATTATTGAATAAACAAAAAAAAACAAAACGAACAAAAACAAAAAGAAAAAATCGAATGAGGTTGAATTCTAAACCGACAATTTCAATCCTTCAGAACATGAAATAGACTATAATTAACACCCTATCGTTCCATATAGAAATCAACATTATATGTTATTTAGATATACACTGCCAGCTAAAAGTTTTCGGACACTCCACATAATCGCAAAACTTTTGATCGCTGGATAATTGCCAAATAATGTTAGAGTAATATAATTCATTTCATTTATTATTTCACGAAGATACTATAAAGATCTATATGATTAAGTAATTTCACAGAGCTTTATAGTATCTTCGTAAAATAATTATTATTCTACCATAAGTTTGCAATGATCCAAAGTGATATTAAGTTTTGCAGTTATCTGAAGTGTCCGAATACTTTTGACTGGTAGTGTATATTCGAATATATTAACGCAACCACATATTTCGAGTATTATATATATATATATATATAAAGTATTATATAATATATACCGTCGCTTAAATGTTTGGATACACCAGTCGATATTTCTTGCTGCACTAAAAGTCACATAGCTTCATAAAAAAAAGATAACCAAATTTACCGAACGGCGTTTTGACGGGAATAAATTCAGCTGTATGTTGCTTTTCTGAAATATTTTTTTATCATTTTCTTTTCGACCCGGTACGCACTTTTATGCGTGACTGATTTTCGGCTTTTTTTCGACCATCAAGAATTGAACGCATGACTTATGGAAAAAAATTGTTACGTTTATCCATGATGAACTTAAACGGGGTAGCAGGAACTTCATTTGCGTTTTTTATAAAGTTTTGTACGATTTTTTTCGCAATGTTATTTCATTTTTTGCTAAAAAGACTAATTCTAGATAATGCAATGTAACTCAAGAACTAGAGGGCTTAAGAAGAAATGTCAAGAACGAAAAACGTCGCGTAAGCTTATACTGGATAGACTGGCATTTGTTAAAGAATTTTCCTGTGAGATTTTTTCTCACAGGAAAATGCCTATTAATCCGATAGAATTGGAGTAAGACTGTATACACAAGCATTCTTTTATCAATTGCCTATAAAATAATAATAAATCGATATTGAGCAAATTTGATTGTTTTCGCATATTAATATTGGACTATTAATTTGATAAGGGGACGATGTATTTTTATTAATTTCGTATTATTTTCGTCATCGAACGGGTTACCGATCAGGTCACAATGGAATGATGATGGAGGAGATATCGAATTTGGGCCGAAAGCAGGTTAGGTGGGGTCGAGGCAACAGTTTGAGATTGAAAGCAGGTTAAGGAGGCCTGTGCTCTGCACGTTTCACCGAAACTGGGGGTCGAGAGAAGGTTTGGGAGGTCTAGCAGAGGCTACCTTGGGCCAAGAGGAGGTCTCTTCATGGCACTGAACTCGACACATGAGGTTTCGTAGGTTCAACGGAGGCTGGCGACTTATGTATTACAAAAGAAATGGGTCCTGCGAGGGTTCAGAGGAGGCTAAAAATTTCGACTCGGGTTGTGTTGAAAATTTTTTTAGTTTATACCCTTTCCAACGGTATGCTACATATCATATAAATCATTCAATATGTAGTCAAAATGAAGAGAATAAGTTTTTTTAAATAATGAATTGAGAAGTTGATATTTTTCACACAATTACGCACTTTTAAGACTTTGGAAGCTCATGAGCAATTTTTTTGAAACCCATTGTAGCAAATAATGATTTATTCATGATGAACATACATTGCTGAATACAATAAAAGTTATTTCGTGCTATTACAACCACAAACAAAAAAGTTATGACGATTTAATGCCGAAATTTCGGGTAATTAAAAAAACGGAAAAAATCATATCTTAATTACTGCAACACTTAGGACATACGGTCTAAGGGTGAAAAAAGTAGCAAATGACCCCCCTCCCAATCCCCCAAAAAATTGTGTCGGTCCATGTGTTAAACGCGCTGTAAATATATATGTATGTATATGTACTATTTTTTTCCTGAGTTCCAACGTATTCCCTGGCGGGGTTTTACGCGTTACCGCTAATGCGATGGCTACCTATAACGGAAACTACATTTATGTAAGATTATAAAATTTTTGTATTTTTATTTTTCAGTGCAACCATTGTCAAGTTATCGATTCGGTCGTTCGACCACATTTTTTATACAGAGGCTCTATTATACCTCAATACCGTCGTTGTTTTTTATTTTTTAGAATAAAAACTTACGGGAATTAAGTTCAATGAACGATTGACAACGTATATTTTTTTTCCAAATCCCATTTACCCCGCATTTGCTGTTGGTTGACCACGTTCACACAACCATTTTCTCATCTTCATCGTGAATTTGCCCGATAAAATCCGCGTTTACGAGTGCATCTTACTTTGATACTGCATCTCGGCAGTATGATTTTTCCCCTCCATTTTTTTTACCTACTCAACGAGAAGGGGTTGCTTAAAATATGACTGGAGTTCGTCGGATTTTTTTTCTCACCCATTCCACTCGAGAGGCACTTGAAAATGCACTTTTTTCATTTTGTACAGGCTGAACGGATTATTCGCCGAGAGGCACTTAAGCATGGATTCATTACGGGAGAAAAAGAAAAGGTAAAAAGCTGCTCACAATTTTTATAGCGATCGAGGGGGGGAGAGAGAGAGAGAGAGAGAGAGAGAGAGAGAGAGAGAGAGAGAAGAGATGGAGCGGAGAGATGAGAAGCGGCGAACTTTCGGTCATCACGAGTGCTCCGAACTGTCGCAGGCGTCGATTAATTGATGGTCGGAACGTGTACAATTTTCATGGATTCACGAGAGTAGAAAATGGGTCAAGAGTTAGGAATGTCCGTAGTGTCGCCACGCCGATGTTATCGAGTTGAATCGTTACCGTTTGTACTTACGATAACGAGATTCTCGCACATGATTTTAATCGCATCTCTTTTGTGCGCGTGCGGGTTTTGTCTAATTCCTCATCTCTGGTAGCCCGGAAAAATCGGATATAAATATAAACCTCTCCGATATTTGACAAAGTGGTAATCGTCCAGCAACGATGAAGTCAACTCTGATATTCTTGGCCCTTGTGGCACTCTGTCACGGTCAGTACTTACTTTTGAAAAAAATAGTGTTTTTAATGGTTCTTCATAATTGCTTGCGGGGTTCTACGATCCAATAACTTTAAGGGGCTATACCAGTGTGAACGCTGAAAATTTGGGTGATTTTCGGGAATTTTGTGGAAGAAAAGTACTCGATTAAATGTTTCCGAAAATTATGAAAATATTTGGCTATATTTGACCTAGATTACATAATTTTTTCATAGAAAAATATTGAGATCCCAGCGACTTATGCTCTGCCTTCGGAGGTGCGCTTAAAAAAAGTTCCTCCACTGCTGACATGATTCCGACCGATTGAGTAGCTGAAACCGAAAAAGGAAAGTGTGTCGTTAAACTGGAAGGTATTTCCTGTACAATGACGTGGGATTTTCGAAAAATGTCAAAATCTAACAAAATGGCATAGTTATGAAAAAAAGTCTGTTTTCTTGCCTATAGAATAGTCGTTTTTTTCAATGCCAGATCGTCAATTTTCATCAAATCAAAAATTTGCTACGTCATTATAGAGTAAATATATTCAAGAGTACTCAGTACAAATTTCAAGTCAACTGGATAATTGCTATTTGAGTTACAATGTCAGCAAATTTGAAAAATCTCATTTCGAGAAAAACGCGTTTAAATATTTAACTATAGCATTATATACTTACGAGTGGTTGCTCTTTAGAAGGCTGCCATTCGGGGAGTATTAGAGATACGACCTTGAAATTTGTACAGGATTTTATTGGAAGTATAAGCTGTCGAAAAAGGCAACAAAAAAAATCGCTTTTTTAAAAGTGTCACACTGATATAGCCCCTTAACGTCACACTCGCCACTTCATTATTTCCTTGTGTTGTCCACAGCCACAGTTTCCTAGTGTATTACTGTACCACCAGCCAGTAGGCCGCTGAGCGGTCACCCATCCACGTATTCCTCCATTGCTTGAATCTCTTTTACGTGACTATCGAAGCATATCGTTCCTTACTGAGAATTCTATAATATTCATTTCCGCTTCTAATAGTAAACGACGTCCGTAATTTTTGCTACCTCTATCGCTAGGGAGCTGACATTGCAATTCGAGCTTTCATAGAGCGATTAATCGTGTGGATCAATCAAACCAACCATACGAATTGCTTATCAATCCAACCAGATGTATATTTACGGCATTTTGGGTCAACGAATATATAATGCGAACAAAAAATTCACAATAATTCGTCATTATCGAAGGGCATGAGTGTCCGGTACTCAATCAGCGGATCACCGGATTTGTTTTCATTAGTGAGAATATCAGTATAAAATTCACAGGCTTGTCTCAATACGGCCTCTGATTGTGAACGACAGACGTTATTTTTTCTGCTTCCTCCCAATGATACCGGACCAATGATGCGTTTCAAGCTTTCATAGAGCAATTAACCGTGTAGATCAATCAATGCCAATCGGGCAAATAGTTTCGCAGTCCAAGCAAATGTATATTTACCGCATTTTTGGTCAACAAATACATAATGCAAAAAAAAATAACAAAAAATCGTCTGTCAGTTCGTATTCAGTCGGGCCTACTCGTAAATTTTTTTCCGCAATATTCTGCGCACACGAATACATAAATGGAACATCATACAGGTATCCCAACGTTGATGAGTCCCGCGGGAAGAATCGTCAACGGCGAGGATGCCAAGGAGGGCGAGATTCCCTATCAAGTAAGTGCACTTTAATCTGGGATCGAACGACGACTTGATTTGAGTTAAGGGGTTACGTGGGTTTCAAAGCAAAAAAAAATATTTTCTGTATTTAAAAAAACATAATAAATAAATTATTTTATTCAAAATGTTAAGCAAATAAAAGAGCTAAATTTCAAAAATATTTTTAAAAAATTTCATCAAAAAATTTGGGAAATTCATCCGGTGGGACCTTGTTTCCGGAGACCCCTAAAAAAAGTGTCCTCGTGGTAGTCAGGATAACTCATGATAGCTTTATCTGAAATTAAAAAACCCAATTTTTCTCTTAGTAGATAAGTATAGCTCGTGATTGAACGAAGGATTTTTTAAAAAATTGAAATTTGAATTTTCGGCAGAGTTGTATGCAAGATGGTTCGTTTTTGTAAAATTAGTTGTAATGGAAAAAAAAACCTTCGTACAATCACGAGTCAATGCTATTTTGAAGTGGTGTGCAAAATTTCAATGCGATCGGTGCATTAGTTTTTGAGAAATCGTGTCCACCGACTTCAAAAATAGTGTTTTGAGAAAAATGCGATTAAAGTTTGAAGTAGAAATAAAACGACGATTTTTTTTAACTTACATAGAATCGTCGATTCCAGCTCCATAAAGCAAAGATTCTGCTGCAGCTGCGATGTGCAGGGCATCCTTTTATCCCTGCCTTGATTTTTTTAAATTTTCAATCCCACGTAACCCCTTAAATTCAATTGGCAATGGCGGGAAATAAGTACCGTTCCGAGATTTTGGGCATGTGAGTTGGACGAGTTGCGTTCCAAAGGCGCTCAAACCGCGGCAAAACGCGCCTGACTACAACTGTCTTACTCCACTTGCCTGCAGATTTCGCTGCAGACTACCGCCGGCTTTCACTTCTGCGGTGGTTCGATCCTCGACGAGAAATACGTCATCACTGCCGCTCATTGTGTCGTGGGGTAAGTTCGACAAATGGTCCTGATTGTCATTTATTTGCACGAAATCGTGTTCAAAGAAAAAACAACAACACGTACTAATGAGAGAATTGCTTGATGACTAATGAATTGCAGCAAATCGGCCACGCGCATTCAGGTGGTTGCTGGCACTTTAAGTTTGGATGAGCCCAAATCGGTGCACGCTGTCAGTAAAATAATCATTCACGTTGGATACAACCCGAGGAATTCCTGGATACACGACATTGCTCTTCTTAAAGTGAACACCCAATTCGTTGTTTCGAGCACTGTCGGGTTCGTTCCTCTACCGAAACAAAACGACGAGATTCCAGACAACTCGGCCGCCACCGTTTCCGGCTGGGGACGTCTCTGGGTAAGTTGGGAATCCGAGGGAAAATGTCTCGATCATTCAAACGATGAATTGACGTTCGAGGATAAAAATGACTTTGCTGTAACGCCGCGAATATATTCCTTTTAATTTGTTCTTAGTGTCAACTTCATATTCGTATATTTATTTTTCGCCGTGAAATTGACCATAATGAATTCTAAAATTTCAGGAATCCGGCAAGTCACCTACTAAGCTTCAACGCGCTGACATCAAAATCGCTAACCTAGACCATTGCAGAGAAGCTTACAGAAATGCGTCAGCGGCTCTCAACGTCTATGACACGCAAATTTGTGCCTCCAACCCTGATTTCCAGAGTGGAGCCTGTAACGTGAGTGTTTTTTACATTTTTTGTCTTTGTTTTAGTGCCCGATGGAATGTTTGGTAAGGGAGGCTAAGAGTGTGAACGATGTCTAGGTGCATTATTTCCAAAAAGTGTCACTTTAACTCAATATGACAATCTTGACTAATCAAGTCAAATTGGTCATTTTTGCTCAATATGACAATATTGACTAATCAAGTCAAATTGGTCATTTTTACTCAATATGACAATCTTGACTAATCAAGTCAAAGTGGTCACTTTGACTCAACATGACAATCTTGACTAATCAAGTCAAAGTGGTCACCTTGCCTCAATATGACAATCTTCACTAATCAAGTCAAAGTGGTCACTTTGCCTCAATATGACAATCTTCACTAATCAAGTCAAAGTGGCTACTTTAACTCGATATGACAATCTTCACTAATCAAGTCAAAGTCGTCACTTTAACTCAATACGACAATCTTCACTAATCAGATCAAAGTCGTCACTTTGACTCAATATGACAATTTTGACTAATCAAATCAAAGTCGTCACTTTGACTCAATATGACAATCTTCACTAATCAAGTCAAATTGGTCATTTTTACTCAATATGACAATCTCGACTAATCAAGTTAAATTGGTCACTTTGACTCACTACGACCATCTTGAGGAAATGATGCACCCGAAGACCAATTTGTTTTATTATTGGTGAAATATTAGAGCCAAAAAAAATATGTGTTTATTAAACCCTGTACATGAGATGACTTGAAATCGCGACTTAGCTAAACCGCTTTGATCCGTTTGATCGAAATTCCCAAGACCGTATTCAAGAAAAAATTCACAAATGCACCTACAAATTGTTCGATTTGATTCGTTGCAAAAATTCCGGCCCACTTTTCAAGTACGAATTTCATTTGCATTTATCCTCATCACATTTGAAAATCGTGTAAAATGGAATAACGCTGCAGAAAAGCACGTTTCTCCAAACGAATGGATTGATTGTGTCTGGGTATTTTAGGGTGACTCGGGTGGTCCTTTGACCGTTGAGGGTACTCTGGCCGGCATCGTATCCTGGTCGTTCGGCTGTGCCTTGACCGAATACCCCACCGTTTACACCAGGGTGGCACAGTACATCGACTGGATCAAAACGAACGCTGTTTAAACCAACAAGGCGACGCTACTGGCCTGGCTTCGTTCGTTACATGATTGTTCATTGATCTTGGCTTTAATCTCATTTTGTCGTAAATAAATGTACACAAAAACACATATTATCTGGTGTCTCGTTTCTGCCCGTAAAATCCTCTCGGCGATTACGCGGTCAGACAAATTGGAATCGTGACGAGAAGTCGATTTTGAAAATACGTAGATTGATCGACTAGCCAATAAGTGCGCACGTATATGAGACTCGGAGGAATTAACATGGCTTATAAGAAGATACAAGGTCAATTAACAGCCAAGAAAATCGACTGTCACGTATAGATTCCGTTTTCTTAATATATTGTCTTCACATGTGGAATTTTTTTCACAAAAACTTTGTAGACTTTGTGATTAAATATGCGTGGTTTGCATCGAAGTTAATTGAGGAATTGCAAGGCCATAGCTTTTGAACAATGTGCGCGCTGCTCTTTGGTCTTGTGTTTTGCTTGCTTTTATGACAAATACCACCCGCAATATTGTTCTGATGTAACAAGCGACCACAGTGATATCGAGTAAGAAAAACCTGTATATTGTAATGAAAAATAATAAACTGCAGTTTCTTGTGAAAAATGTTATAATTTCTTCATCTCTATTTTTTCTGCGTGAAAAATAAAATAATAATAAATAATTTTAAAAGAAATGGAAAGTAAAAATTTAAAAAATGAATAAAGAAATTTAAAAAAATAAATAAATAAAATAATAATAAATAATTAGACGGTTTTGCATCATCCATCGAATTTATTTATATTTTGTGAGAAAAAAAACGCCATCACGGGACTCGAACCCTGGACCTCGAGCGCCAGAGCCGGGAACCTTGCCCACTGGGCCCCGCCCGCTGGTTTGACAAAGGTGCAACCGTACCGGTATAGTAGCTACTAGTAGCTACGAGCTAAGCTTTCGAACGTTTTTTTCTCGAAAACTCAAGAGCGTTGTATAAAATCTCTTTACTCAGGTACTCAGGGTAGGTCCCTCTACAACATATCTGAGACTTATCAAAATCCGTGAGTGACAGCCTGTAAGGTCCCCTTGTAAACCACATTTGCCTAGGGTTGGCTGTTGATTAACCACGTTCGGACAAACATTTTTTCATCTTCATCGGAAATTTGCCCGATAAAATCCGCGTTGACAAGTGCAACGTACTTTGATCCTGCATCTCGGCGATATGATTCTTGCCCTTCAATTGTTTTGTTCCCACTCAACGAGAAGGGGTCGCTCCAAATATGACTGGAGTTTTTCTAATTTTTTTCTCACCCTTTCCACTCGAGAGGTTCGTGAAAATGCACTTTTTAATTTTGTACAGGCTCACGGATTATTGGCCGAGAGCCACTTAAAATAGATTCATTACCGGAAACAAAGAAAAAGAAAAGCTGCTCAATTTTCATACCAATCGAGGAGAAAGAGAGAGAGAGGGAGCGGACAGATGAGAAGCGGTGAAGCGGTCATCATGAGTGCTCCGAAATTTCGCAAACGTCGATTAATTGATCGTCGCAACGTGACCAATTTTTATGGATTTACGAGAGTAGAAAATGGGTCGAGAGTTGGGAATATCCGTGGTGTCGCCACGCCGATGTTATCGAGTTGAATCGTAACCGTTTGTACTTACGATAACGAGCTTCTCGCATATGATTCTAATCGCATCTCTTTTGTGCGCGTGCGGGCTTTGTCTAATTAGTCATCCCTGGAAGCCGGGAAAAATCAGGTATAAATATGAAACTCTTCGATATTTGTCAAAGTGGCAATCGTCCAGCAACGATGAAGTCAACTCTGATATTCTTGGCCCTTGTGGCACTCTGTCATGGTCAGTATTTACTTTTGAAAAAAAAATGTTTCTTATATACCTTCTTGAGGGCTCCGACGATCCAATTATATTAAGGCCTTAGGCCACTCTAGAGGCCGAAAAAATTGGCTTTTTGGGGATTTTTTTCACAAAAACTACAAAATAAATCAAGATTGTAAAAAAGGATGTTTATCACACATATCAGTGACTGTATACAATAATTTTTTTGAAGCGATTAATTTCAAAATGGCGGCTGTGCAGCGTTTATCTCAAAACTGCATTTTGTAAGTTGGCCGGAAACATATCTCAGACAATTTTCAACCGATTCACTTCGAATGTTAAAAATATCTTGAAAAATGCATTGTCTATAGAAGTACGTAGGATTTTTTTTTATATTGCATAGTTAATTTGTTATTAACGATTTTATAGGCAAATTTTTGGAAAGTGAAAAATGTGCCTAAAAATCGTCACATAATTGTTAATAACAAATGAACTCTGCAATATAACAAAAAAATCCTACGTACTTCCGTAGACAATGTATTTTTCAAGATATATTCAACATTTCAAGTGAATCGGTTGAAAATTGTCTGTGGTATGTTTCCGGACAACTTAAAAAATGCAGTTTTGAGATAAACGCTGCACAGCCGCCATTTTGAAATTAATCGCTTCAAAAAAATTATTGTATATAGTCACTGATATGTATGATAAACACCCTTTTTTGTAATCTCGATTTATTTTAGAGTTTTTCGGAAAAAAAAATCCCCAAAAAGCCTGATTTTTCGACCTCCAGAGTGGCCTAACCCCTTAACGTCACACTCGTCACTTGACTATTTTCTGTTTTTGAGGAACCTCCCAGAGTGTTGTTCGCAGACACTCTTTCCTAGTATATTACTGTATCGCCAGCGCCTACGCGGCTGAGCGGCCACCCATCCGAGTATTCCTTCATTGCTTAACCCTCTTTTACGTGGCTATCGAAGCAGATGGTTCCGATACCTTCGAAGGCTTCTATAATACCCATTGCCGCCTCTGATATTAAACGAAGAACGTAATTTTTGCTACCTTCTTCCATCGCTATAGGGCTGGGATTGCGATTCGAGCTTTCATAGAACAATTAATCGTGTGGATTAATCAATACGAGCCATACGAATGGCTTATCAGTTCAACCAGGTGTCTATTTATGCCATTTTTGGTCAACGAATACATAATGCACAGCAAAATTCGATGCCGGGTTGAGATTCCGAACTTTGAATGCTCCGACGGTTTGAAAATTCCTAATTTAAATGTTCCGAAATTACAAGTTTCGTCAAGATCATGCCAGCGAAAGTCTACACAGTTGACTGTAAATGATGTAGAACGTATAACATGGTATAGACAAATTTCAAAATTGACGTAAAATCACTTCTTAATAAAAACAATTCTTGAAATAATTCGTCGATTTGTTGAAAATTTTGAAACGTTTAAAACTTCCGTAGACTAATTATTTTGACGGTGTTCAGATTTTCGGAATTTTGGTTTTCCGTGTAAAATTCTTTCGGAGTTTTGATCTTTCGGGGTAGTATTCTTTTGGAGTTTTGAGCGTTCTGATCATTCAAAGTTCGGAAATTCAACCCAGCTCCAAAATTTCATATCAATTCATAATTGACAGAGGGCATTGTGTGTCCGGCACTCAAACGGAGGATCACCAGAATTGTTTTCTCTAATGAGAATGTCAAGTTGAAATTCTCACACTGACAAAAAAATTCTATTGATATGATCTAATTGCGTCTATTTGATTTTTTTTTATTTGAATTAACTAGATTTTTCGTGGAATCAAATTTTTCCTATTGCATTCCATTATTGAAATTATTTACTTTAAATATATTTATTTATTCAAATCAAAATAAATTCAATATGGTCCAATAACTACATTTTTTTTATCCTAATAAATTTGTGATTCGGTTTCATCTGCTCAAAAAACAATTTAGTCGAATCCGGTAAATGGATTTATTTGATTTTTTAAATTCAAATTAAATAGAATTTTCGTAGAGTCAACCATTTTTGTATTTTATTGAATGGTCTGTCTTTATTGCAACACACATATTAAAGAGGTTATATGTAGAAGGGGTAGAGAGGGTGGAGAGAGAGGAATTATATATATATGTTAGAAAAATAAATACATAGGACGTTATTCGATAAAACTCTCTAATTATCACAATGATATTAACTAATTGATATAGTTTTATGTGATACAGCAAATATTTATAGGAATTCATTTGGTCTCTTAGTCCTATCTGCGACTAAGATGCAACAAGCACTCAGTAGCAAAGGTTCGTAGAAAGTTCTAGGTTCGATTCCCATATAGGTGAAATATTTCCTTCGATATAAATCATCTCAAAATGCCAGGGAATGACGAATTACGATACAAAATCGTTCTCGTAAAACCCTCAATTAAGTATTTTTATTTTATTTTGGATTTATGAAATATTTTATGCATATAGTACACTTAGATTTACAGTGTACATTGTAAGCAAATAGAGATTTAGTTGAATCGAATATTTATATATTCAATTTGAATATAGTCAATATTTAAAAAGAATAGCTGAAACAAATTAAGAAATATCTTTGAAACAAATAAGATCGTAGTAGGCCGTGAGCCAAGGAAAAAACCTATTTGATTTAAATAGATCCTAATTAAAATAAATATTTCTTTTGACAGTGCAGGCTTGCCTGCCTGTAGCCTCCAATTGTAAACGACAGATCTTATATTTTCTTCTTCCTCCCAATGCGACAGGACCAATGTTGCGTTTCAAGCTATCATAGAGCAACTAATCGTGTGGATCAACCAATGCCAATCGGGCAAATGGCTTCGGAGTCCAAGCAGATGTATATTTACCCCATTTTTTATCAACGAATTCATAATGCAAAAAAAAAATTCACAAAGATCGTCCATCAGTTCGTATTCAGTCGGGCCTACTCGTGAATTTTTTCCGCAAAATTCTGCGCACACGAATACATGAATGGAACACTATACAGGTATCCCAACGTTGATGAGTCCCGCGGGAAGAATCGTCAACGGCGAGGACGCCGAGGAGGGCGAGATCCCATATCAGGTGAGTGTAATACAATCTGGAATCGAACGACGCTTCGATTTGAGTTTCATTAATTTGGCAATGGAGAGAAAGGACCGTTTCGAGATTTTGAGCATGAGAGTTGAACGAGTTGCGTTTGAAAAGCGCTCGAACCACGCCAAAACGCGCCTGATTACGACTGTCTTTTTCCACTCGCCTGCAGATATCGCTGCAGAGTACTCACGGCGATCACTTCTGCGGTGGTTCGATCCTCAATGAGAAATACGTCATCACTGCCGCTCATTGTGTCGAGGGGTAAGTTCCACAAACGTTCCTGATCGTCGTTCATTATTGGAAGATCTTATTTGAAAAGAAAAAAAAAGCAAAAAAGAACGAATGTATACAGACTAATAAGAGAATTGTTTGTTGGCTAATGACTTGCAGGAAAAAGGCTGAGAGCATCAGAGTGGTCGCTGGCACAACGAACTTGAAAGACCCTAAATCGGTGCACGACGTTATTAAAGTAATCGTTCATCGAGGATTCCATCCGCCGAAGACCATTCATGACATTGCTCTTGTTGAAGTGAGCACCAAATTTGTTGTCTCGAGCACTGTCGGGTTCGTTCCTCTACCGAAACAAAACGACGAAATCCCGGACAACACGGTCGCCACCGTTTCCGGCTGGGGACGTCTCAGCGTAAGTTGGGAATCCGAGGGAAATTTCACCGATCACTCAAACAATCAATTCACGTTCGAGGATACAAATAACCTTGTTGCCAAATATTTGCGCCATTACAGCAAAGTTTTTTTTATCCTCGAACGTGCATGGTTTGAGTGATCGAGGAATTTTGAATTGAGTTTGAATTGAGTTCAAATGAATTTAAATTCCTCGATTCCTCAATCCCTCAATTGAGTGATCGCGGAATCGAGGAAATTTCTATATAGATTGGTTTTATTTGTTCTTAGCGTCGACTTCTTATACGCTTATTTATTCTTCGCGTTGAAATTGACCACTATGAATTCTTAAATTTTAGAAACACGGCGAGCAACCTACCAAGCTTCAACGCGCTGATGTCAAAATCGCTAACATGGACTATTGCAGAAAAGTTTACAGAAGTTTGGCAAAGGTTCTCAAAGTCTACGACACGCAAATTTGTGCCTCCAACCCTGATTTCGAGAGAGGAGCCTGTAACGTGAGTGTTTTTTGCATTCCTTGTCTTTTTTATGGCAGATGCGATGTTTGGTAAGGGAGGCTAAGAGCATGAAAGATGTCTAGGTGCATAATGTCCAAAGATTGTCATATTCAGTCAATGTGGCCACTTTGACTTGATTGATAGTGCAAGGTGAATCAAAGACAAAATTTTTTTATTATTGGTCGAATATCAGGGCCGTTTGATCGAAATTCTCAAGACCGTATTCAAGATAAAATTTACAAATGCAACTACAAATTGTTCGATTTGATTCGTTGCAAAAATTCGTCCCCATTTTTCAAGTGCGGATTTCACCTGCAATCAGTTTATCCGCGTCGTATTTGGCCTTTGTATAAAATGGAATCACGCTGCGGAAAAGCACGTTTCTCCAAACGAATGGATTGATTGTGTCGGGGTATTTCAGGGTGACTCGGGTGGTCCTTTGACCGTTCAGGGTACTCTGGCCGGCATCGTATCCTGGTCGTTCGGCTGTGCCTCGACCATATATCCCAGCGTTTACACCAGAGCAGCACAGTACATCGACTGGATCAAAACGAACGCTGTCTGAACCAACAAGGCGACGCTACTAGCCTGGCTTCGTTCCTGACACGATTGTTCATTGATCTTGCCTTCAATCTCCTTTTGACAACAATAAATCTACACAAAACGCATATTATCCGGTCTCTCGTTTCGGCCCGTAATTTGGATTAGTTGGAAATGTAACGGCCCTTACTTTGGAATAATTGGAAATGTGACGAGAAGTCGATTTTGAAAATATGTAGATCGATCGAATGGCCAATAAGAGTGCACGTATATGGGACTCGGAAGAATTAGCACGGCTTATAAGCAGATAGAAGGTCGATTAACAGCCAAGAAAATTGATTGTTACGTGTGAAATCGGTTTTTTTAATATACCTACTGTATATACATATGAAATTTACCCCTCCCTTTCTCGCGTCCTTTTCAAATGTACAAAACTAAATTTTTCGTTATTGCAGTAGCTATCGTTGTACTTAGCCATTTTCTTTTCGTTTAGTATTTTTCAAGTCCCTGAATATACGTAAAAATTTCGCCAAAAAAACATTTTTTTTACCACCCGCCATTCGGTGCATTTTTTTTCGAAAAACTTTATATAGATTATAAAACTTTTATAGATAATCTATATACAAATTTATATAGATTATACAGTCACGTGCTTCCGTCGTGAAATGTTTTTCCGCAGTTTCCCTATGCCGATGACAGATATGCATGGTGAATACGATACAGAGGAGGAAGTCAGTTGCGGCTGCAAGTCGGCTGAATGATGGCGGGGAAGCACAAGTGTAGAGCGGTGAACATAGAACAGTTGGAGCCTTGTAAACAGCCGAAAAGGCTGTACAAGTAAAACTTAGAAAAAAAAACTTTTTTATTTTTAACTTTCAGAGCAACCATTGTCAAGTTATCAATCCGGCTGTTGGACTATTTTTTTTTATACGGATGTTCTATTATCCATCAATAACATCGAGAATTTTCCATTATTTTCAAAATAAAAATGTACGCGAAATAAGTTGAATATATGCTTGATAACATACCTTTTTTCCAAATCCAAAATAAATAATGTAGTAGAAAAAAAAATTCGGAAAAGACGACCTTTCTCGGCAGGTCACAGTGGTGTCCTACCTTAACGGGTTATACGCAGTTAGATTTCAAAAAACCGATTTTTTATTGCATTTTCGGAATGTACAAATTCGTGAGTATATTCCCTGAAAATTTCAAATCGATCCAGCGAATATTCTCGGAAATACACACATATTTGTAAGGACGCTCGGAGCGCTACTAAGTTGACTGTTAAAACTTCAAACGGCGTTTTTCTCAAAACGGTGTTTTCAACGTCGGTGAGCGAGATTTCTCAAAAACGGCTCAACCGATCGGTCTACAATTTTAACACAACCTTGTCAGATGTATTCTTCAGGTATCGATCGAAGGAATAAGATTTCCGATAATTATTTCTATTTTTTTTTCAACGATATAACGAAAAAAAATGGGTCGAAAATCGAACTTGTTACTTTCCGGAGCCACCATATTGTCAAAAATTCAAATTTTGACTATTCCTTCGATCAATACCTGGATTCATCTATCCTCCAAAAGAATCTTTTTGGTTTTTTTCATTTTAGATCATCCAAACCGGAGATACTTTGCTCACCGCCGGACACTTTTTTTTAGGGACCTTCAGGACACTTCCTACAGGAGCAATGTTAAGGAATATTTTTGAAAATAAAAAATGCCAATCTAAAGCTAAAAGATGCCACCACAGTGCCTAATACTTTTCGTTTTGCCCAAGTGAAATCCTTTTCCAGAAAACATTCGTGAAAAAACGACTTTTTTGGCCTTGCAACTGCGTATAACGCCTTGAGCTACACTAAACGACATTAACCGAGGGTTGGCTGTTAATTAACCACGTTCGGACAAACGTTTTTTAATCTTTATCCGAAATTTGCCCAATAAGATCCGAGTTTACAAGTGCAGCGTACTTTGATCTTGCATCTCGGCGATATGATTCTTGCCCTTCAATTGTTTTTCCCACTCAACGAGGACGAGTTGCTCCAAATATGACTGGAGTTTATGCAATTTTTTTTCACCCTTTCCACTCGAGAGGCCCTTGAAAATGCACTTTTTCATTGCGTATAGGCTCAATGGATTATTGGCCGAGAGCCACTTAAAATGGATTCATTACCGGAGAGAAAGAAAAAGCAGAATGCTGCTCACAATTTTTACACCAATAGAGGAGAGAAAGAGAGGGAGCGGAGCGATAAGAAGCGGCGGACATTCGCTCACCACGAGTACTCCGAAATTTAGCATGCGTCGATTAAGGCACAACACCACTGTGACCCCCTGTTTTTTTGCCATTTTTCAAGAATTTTTTTTTGTGGGAAAAAAAGAGATATTTGAAAAAAAAAATTTTGTTTTGTTCGTTGTTTATTGAAGATACATAAAAAAAAATTTTCAAATTTTTCACGCCCCATGGTGACGCTGGGAAACCTCCCGCGTCAGGTACTGTAGCCTCTGCAGTGGTTCGCGGCACGCAGCAGAACTCTCTTCAAAGTCGATCTGAAAGAAAAATACCGAGTGTTTTCGTTCATAATATGATATTTTGAAGAGAAGTACATAGGGATTTGAAAAAATATTGATTTTTTAAAAATAGGCACGCTTTTGAAATTAAAGGACGATTTTCGAGCAAAATTTCTCGTCGAAAATAGGCTATAACTTTTTTTATTATTGAGATATCAAAAAAATCCTATGTACTTCTTTAGATAATCTAGTTTTATTGACGCAGTCCAAATTTGAAGTCGATCGGATAAAAATTGCTCGAGTTCTGCTGCGTGCCGCACTCAAAAAAGTGGTTTTGAGAAAAACGCGTTCAAAGGTTTAGATTTGTTAATTTATGCGATAAATTGGAAAAAAAAATGTTTACCTTTAATCAGCGATGCCGGCACCATATAGCTGGCCTTCAAGAAGCAAATCATTGTCCCTAGCATCTTTTCTCGAACTTGTAGAGGCTCTTCTTGCCCCTTTTGCAGCGTCTGTGAGCGAGCACTCAGCCGGGCTCGATCCGCGCTGCGTCGGTTTCAACGCAAAAATTGAAACAATTTGGGCCGATAGTTATCCCCAACGTCTCCAAAACTTTCATGAGGCTTCTCAGGCCATCATTGAATAATAATACCGCGATATCAGCTGCAATATCGACGATTTTTTTGCTCCCGGACTGACACTTGGGGGCTATTGCCCAAACTGATTTGTTGTAGCTTTCGTTGTTGTTTTGCGTGAAGCCGCCCGAACAACGCTGCAGCAAATCGTCTCTGCTCAAATTTATATATCCCGGTATACCTGCCGGCCCTGAGGCGCGCAGCTGCGCGGGACCCCGAGCGTCACGCAGCGCTGCACCGCTCGGAAAAATATTCAATATCTCCGAAAATAATTATCTCTTCGACCTGGGTCCAACGGCATCTTAATCTTAAATGTATTTTAGATTTTTCTAGATGGTTTTCAAAAAATCGATTTTTTGAAGCCGTCACAGTGGTGTTGTCCCTTAATTGATGGTCGGAACATCTTCAATCTTCATGAATTCACGATAGTATAAAATAGGTCAAGAGTTAGGAATCTCCGTAGTGTCACCATGCCGCTGTTATCGAGTCACGATAACGAGCTTCACGCTTATGATTCTAATCATATCTCTTTTGTGCGCGTGCAGGTTTTGTCTAATTTCTCATCTCTGGTAGCCCGGACAAATCGGGTATAAATATAAACCTCTTCGCATTTGTCGAAGTGGAAGTCGTCTAGCAACGATGAAGTCAACTCTCATATTCTTGGCTCTTGTGGCACTCTGTCATGGTAAGTACTTACATTTAAAAAAAAAAAGTGTTTCCAATATTCCTTCGGAATCCCTCGCGGGCTTCTACGATCCAATTACATTAACGCCACACTTGTCACTTGACTATTTCCCGTTGCTGAGGAACCTCCCAGAGTCCGCAGGCGTTCTTACCTAAAGGTGTCTCAAAATGACCTGAGAATTTTAATTGCGCGCCATTTTTTTTTGTGGCGATCAAAAAGTACAAGTTTTGACAGCTGGCACCAGAAAGTATCGAGGTTCAGTCATGATCGAGCAATGCCTAGAAATTGTTATTTTCTGCATTGTCACTGCATAGTTATTGAAGACGAAGTTTCATGGCCGTGTTATCTCGCGCCGTAGCGACGTGTATTGGCCACCAAGATCGTGCGATTTGACACCATTGGACTTCTTTCTTTGGGGTTTTCTGGAAGGAAAATTGTATGCCAGGGATCCACAGACCATTCCGGAGATCAAGGAAGCAATTGAACCCACCATTAATGAAATTAGTCAGCAATTATGCCAAAATGTTATTGAAAATTTCGTCAAAAGTGTGATCGTTTGCAAACAGGGACAACGGCAATTTTTCGGATATCGTGTTCCAACCATAACCTCTCTGTTTTTACCTTATATTAAAGTAAATTTTTTTGTACTTTTCGATTAAATAATACGTTTTATCGATAAATTGAAATGTTAGGTCATTTTGAGACACCCCATAGTATATTACTGTATCGCCAGCCAATACGCGACTGAGGGGTCACCCATCCAAGTATTCCTTCATTGCTTAAGGGGCTATACCAGTGTGAACGCCGAAAATTTGGGTGATTTTCGGGAATTTTTTGGAAGAAAAGTACTCAATTAAATGTTTCGGAAAATTAAGAATATATTTGGCTATATTTGACCTATATTACATATTTTTTTCATAGAAAAATATTGAGATCCAAGCGACTTATGCGCTTCTTTCGGAGGCGCCAAAAAAAAGTTCCTCCACTGCTGACATGATTCCAGCCGATTGAGTAGCTGAAACCGAAAAAGGAACAAATGTGGTTAAACTGGAAGGTATTTCCTGTACACTGACGTAGCATTTTCGAAAAATATCAAAATCGAACAAAATGGCGTAGTTGTGAAAAAAAGTCTGTTTTCTTATCTATAAAATGGTCGTTTTTTCAATGCCAAATAGTCCATTTTCATCCAATCAAAAATATCCTACGTCATTGTAGAGTAAACATATTCAAGAGTACTCAGTTCAAATTTCAAGCCAATCGGATAATTGCTCTTTGAGTAACAATGTCAGCAAATTTGAAACATCTCATTTCGAGAAAAACGCGTTTAAACATTAGCTATCGATTTTTGCAAGATAAAATTATATTTACCGTAAAAACTGCTAATCAGCTGTACCTGGCCCAAACAACGGACCCCCTCTTCCTCGAATAATGCCTGCTGAGAGGCTGAAGCTTTTCACACTACTATAGCCCCTTAACCGTCTTTTAGGTGACTATCGAAGCATATGGTACCGATACTTTCCGAGACTTCTGATGGTAAACGACGACCGTAATTTTTGCTACCTTCTCCCATCGCTATAGGGCTGGGCTTGCGATGCGAGCTTTCATACAGCAATTAATCGTGTGGATCAATCAATACGAACCATATGAATGGCTCATCAATCCAACCAGGTTTATATTTACGCCATTTTCGGTCAACGAATACAAATGCAAAAAATACTCATAATAATTCGTAATTGATGGAGAGTATTGTGTGTTCGGCAATCAAACAGAGGATCGGCGAAATTGTTTTCTCTAGTGAGAATGTCAATATAAAATTCTCAGGCTTATCTCATCGCAGCCTGCGATTGCAAATGACAGATTTGCAATCGCATCCAAGATTTCCAAGATTTCCATTCTTGGTCAACGAATACATAATGCAAGAAAAAATCACAAAAATCGTCTGTCAGTTCGTATTCAGTCGGCCTACTCGTGAATTTTTTTTCCGCTGTATTCTGCGCACACGAATACATAAATGGAACACCATACAGGTATCCCAACGTTGATGAATCCCGGGGGAAGAATCGTCAACGGCGAGGACGCCAAGGTGGGCGAGATCCCCTATCAAGTAAGTGTAATTCAATCTGGGATCGCACGACGCCTCGATTTGAGTTAAATTCCATTGACAATGGAGAGGAAAAAGGACCGATTCGAAATTTCGGGCATGAGAGTTGAACAAGTTGATTTCGGAAGGCGCTCGAATCGGGGCAACGGGCGCCGGACTACCCCGACTAGAAATGTTGCTACGACGCAGACTAGGGCTGCATCCGGCATTTCGCATTCCGTATCACGGCGCGGTCCAAGCCGCCGGATCACGGCTTTACCGGGCGTGAAACGCTTTTTTGCATCCGGACATGACACGGATGCCGGTAACGTAACTGATCAGGGCCTTTACAGGCCCTGATCCGTTTGCCGTATGATAACAAAATTCAAAAATTACGAATAAAAAGTTCTGGGAGTATTTTTTGTTTCCATATGCTTTATTTATGATCCTGCCTACATGATAATTGGAAGAAAAAAAACGTATAATGCCTCGTTAAAGTTTTTTACCTACTCTCGGGATTGAACCTAGGTCTTTTAATTCTAGAGTTGAGCGCGCTACCCATTCCGCCATTCTAACACTTGTGTAAACATTCTTTTTTTCTTTGCATATTTTTATCATTCTAATTCTATTCTGAAGAATGCCAATAATTTTATTCATGACGTTAAAGTTTTATTACGACCGGAATTTGCGAAAAAGGCTTCAGACGATGATTTTGTAAACAAAAAAATTAAGTTGCGCCAATAAAATGTCATTTAATTGATTTGATTAATTACTTCTTGATGACGATAAAAATAAACGAATAAAAAGTGAAGAAAAAAAGCGTTACATTCTCACGATGCAAATTTAAAATTTATTTTCTTTCGTTCGTTGTATCCGTCCATGCGGACGGCGATCGTATGGACGCCATATTACTTTTATTAGAATCTTGCTCAAATTATGCACGCAGAAACTCATTCGTTTACTTTGATGGCTCCGAATAAGGTTATCCGATAGAGATCCAGCGCAGATCAGACATACACTTCGAAGTGCATGGCGGATGTGCGCCTGATGTCTACTGGATTAGCCAACCTCAGAGTACGGATGGGAGAAGGAAAATCGATGAGGCCTTGGACGGGTTACCTTAACGGAGCCATGTCAGGGAAGCGTTACGGGTCGCCTGATGTGGGCCTGGTTAATGCTGCCTTCTCACATCGTTATCTGGGAACTACTGATCCGGCAGACATACGGCGCCGATCAGGCACAGACTTCGGCGCCTTAAGGAGTTACCCCCACTTGTAGCGCAAAAAAAAGGCCTTTTTCATGATTTTTTTTAAAGAAAACTACAAAACTTTTTTAATCGATCAATATACCATCTTAAAGAACACATCTTGAAGAGCTTTCAGTAATTTTTTTATTGAAAAATATTACATTGTTTAGTGGCAAATGGCCGTCAATGAAATAATGTTTTTATATACACGGTTTGCGGTGACCAACATTGAGGCGAAGTGGATCATCTGAAAAAAAAATGCGGATGGATTTAGTCAAATATAAGTATAAACTAGTCTTTAATCGAAGGATTTTAAAAAATATTCATTTTTCACAAAATGGCGGACAGTCAAAGTTAATGGTTCGATTTTAACGAAAAAAAACGGCCGTTTTTTGGCTATAAAACGGCCATGTTTTTTTCGAAAAAAAAATCGAACGATTAAAGACTACATTTTTATGTATTAAATAAGCCTGCAAAATTTCAAGAAGATCGGTTCATTAGTGTTCGAGTAATCTTGGTCACCGACTTCAGAAATGCCATTTTGAGAAAAACGCGTTTAAAGTTTCAATTTCAGTTTACACGAAGAAAATATTTTTTTTTTGTAAACTTACGTAGAGTCATCTATTCCGGGCCCATACAGAAGTATGGGCCCGGATACTTATACTTCAAAAAAATGCAATAAAAAAATCGATTTTTTCAAAATCGCAAGTGGGGGTAACCCCTTAACAAGGCCCTCGAAAATTGCCTAATTCCAGACTGATCAGGTTGTCTTTATTACACCCGTTGTTCGGATTCACTGATGCAGTAGATATCCAGCACAGATCAGTCGGGCGCTTCTACGGTATTCCGGACCGTGTCTTGAAACCTGCCTGATCAGAGATCCGGCTGCCGGAACAACATTTCCAGTCTGGTACAACTGTCTTTTTCCATTTGCCGGCAGGTGTCGCTGCAGACCACTTGGGGTGGTCACTTCTGCGGCGGCTCGATCATTAACGAGAAATACGTCATCACTGCCGCTCATTGTGTCAAGGGGTAAATTTCACAAACGTCCCTGATTGTCATTTATTATTGCAAGTTCTTATTTGCAAGAAAAATAATCAGGATGAAGAAATGGACGCAGACTAATAAGAGAATTGGTTGATGGCTGATGAATTGCAGACAAAAGGTTGAGAGCATCAGAGTGGTCGCTGGCACAACGAACTTGAAAGACCCTAAATCGGTGCACGTGGTTATTAAAGTAATTATTCATCGCGAATACTCCCCCCAGAGCGTCATTCATGACATTGCTCTTGTCGAAGTCAGCACCAAATTTGTTGTCTCGAGCACTGTCGCGTTCGTTCCTCTCCCGAAACAAAACGACCAAGTCCCGGACAACTCGTCCGCCACCGTTTCCGGCTGGGGACGTCTCCGGGTAAGTTGGAAACCCGAGGGAAAATTCCTCGATCAGTCAAACGATTAATTCACGTTCGAGGATAAAAATGACTTTGCTGTAACGCCGCGAAAAGATTCTTTTTACTTTTTCTGGACGTCGACTTCTTGATCGTATATTTATTTTTCGGGTTGAAACTGACCATCCTGAATTCTTAAATTTCAGGAAAACGGCGAGAAACCTACGAAGCTTCAACGCGCTGACATCAAAATCGCTAACATAGACTATTGCAGAGAAGCTTACAGAAATTTGACAACGGATCTGAAAATCTATGACACGCAAATATGTGCCTCTAACCCTGATTTCGAGAGTGGAGCCTGTAACGTGAGTGTTTTTTACATTCCTTGTCTTTATTTTTGATGCCAGATGCGATGTTTGGTAAGGGAGGCTGAGAGCGGGGAAGGTCTATTGGTACATAATTTCCAACGATTGTCATATTGAGTCAAAGTGACAACTTTGACTTGATTAATAGTGCAAGGTGAATCGAAGACAAAGTTGTTTTCTTTTTGGACGAATAATAGAGCCAGAATATCAATGCGTTTAATAAGGCCGAATAATAGAACCAGAAGATCAATGCGTTTATTGGTACATGAGATGTCGTGACTCACCTAAACCGCTTTGATGCGTTTGATGAAAAATTCCCAAGACGGTATCCAAAAAAAATAAACCACAAATACAGCTACAAATTGTTCGGTTCGATTCGTTGCAAAATTTCTTCTCCACTTTTCTAGTACGAATTTCATTCGCAATCAGTTTGTCCGCATCGCATTTGGCTTTTGTATAAAATCACGATGTAGAAAATCACGTTTCTCCAAACGAATGGATTGATTGTGTCGGGGTATTTCAGGAAGACTCGGGTGGTCCTTTGACTGTTAACGGTACGCTCATCGGTCTGGTATCCTGGTCCGAAGGCTGCGCCTCGACCGTATACCCTACCGTTTATACCAGAGTCGCCAACTACGTCGACTGGATCAAAACGAACGCTATCTGAACTAACAAGGCGACGCTACTGGCCTGGCTTCGTTCCTCACGTGATTGTTCATTGATCTTTACTTCAATCTCCTTTTCTTGTCAATAAATCTACACAAAAACGCATTTTATCTGGTGTCCCGTTTCCGCATGTAACATCCTTTCGGAGGTCAGACACCGTTTGGAATTATGACGAGAAGGTGATTTTGAAAATACGGCGCTT
>OX101789.1:39381790-39716272 GCA_944452715.1 Ophion slaviceki | reverse complement strand
ATGCTCTTCACCATCATAGGAATTCCCGGTCACCCAGCGTAGAACGTATGAGCGTTATTTCTGGACGAGTTCTGATACGCAGATGTAGAAAAAGAATCCCGAAACGAGATCTTGTCAACGTGTAAGATTAATCACGTCCGTTGCACGCGATAAGTTGCAACAGAGATATCGTAGTTTTATTTCGGCTGTGACTAACCAGCTGCATACGAACATTTATCGTTATCGAGACATTTGCCGGATAAATTGCGCGTTTACGAGTGCTTTGTACTGTTCGTAGAGCCGCCAACTCAGTGGTATGATATTGCCCTGGAAAACGACAGATTTTCCTGAGATAAGGGTCTAGTAAGTGAGTCGGGAGCGATAAGAATATCCGTAATATAGCGACGCCAATGTTCTTAAGATAAATACGTAACCGATTAACACCTCGATTAAGAAGATCTCGGATACGCACATAATCCCGTTTCCTTTGTGTACATTCGAGTTTTGCGCGTGATGGCAGAAAAAACGAGCATATAAAGCAGAATCTCGGGGAAATTTGACACAGTAGCGATCTCCAGAGGATTCAGCAGCTATGAAGTCAGCTCTGGTGTTCTTAGCCCTCGTGGCACTCTCTCACGGTGAGTAACCACTCTGTCGCTTTTTTTTCATTTTCGACGTTTCTTCGTATGGCTTTGCCGTCTTTTGCAAACGCGTCGCTTTCACTTTTAGCCCGCACTCGTCACTCCACTGTTTCTAGTTTTCGAGAGACGTCCCAGAGTGTTGATCACGCCCACTCTTTCCTAATTGCCAAGTTCTTTTAGGGGAACTCTAATTCGTAATTGACAAAGCGCATCGTGTGTCCGGCACTCAATCAGCGGATCGCCTGATTTGATTTCTCTAGTGAGAGTGTGAATATACAATTCTGAGGCTTGTCTCACTGCAGCCCCCGATTGTTAACGGCAGACGGTTTTTTTTCTGCTTCATCCCAACGCTACAGCACCAATGTTGCGTTTCAAGCTTCCATAAAGCAATAGCGAACGTTTGGCAAAGCTTAGCGCAGATGGCACCACGTAAACATAACGTAAACAAAAGATGCAGTCAACGCGCGCGGTACATTTTCACGGTGTCTGTACTAAACTTATATGAATGGACATAACGGACAATAATTACGGATATTTGACTATATCGGAATTGAAAAATCGGCTTCTACTCTTTTCCCTCTCTGTTCATCCTGTAAAGTTTTTTTTTCTCCAAGCAAACAGGGAAGGTATGACCCCTTTTTCAACATTTTCCGGCTTAGTTTCATCCAAGTAAAGAATGATAATACCAGAAGGTTACAAAATGCAAATATTTTTAGGTTATGATAATTGACTACTTTACAATATACTTTTAGAAGTAAATACCGTAAAAAATATTACGTTTATACACTGAGTTGTAACAAACCCTTCATTTCTATAGTCGGCAGATCTAAAGTGATCAGAGTGTAGGCTTGAATGTTTTGTGGCTGTGAAGTGCTTGCGACGTATAGCAATTTCTCATTGTTTGCGAAGTGTTTAGTTTATAGGGAATAAATGAACGCCTTCGTTTCTGCATTTAATCGCACAACAATGAAGCATTCTTTACAATTTATTCACGACAGATGGATTATTTAAAGAAAATTCAACAGTAGTCGTAGAAACACGGGCAAACCAAAGAGAATCTCACTAAACGTCATGTTCGGTTTACGTAATAAAACAATGTGCCCTCTAGCGGGAGAAATTGGCAGTAAGGTTCCCTATTCATCGTATGGATCAACCAATGCCCATCGGGCAAACGGCTTCGCAGTCCAAGCGGATATATATTTACGCCAATTTGGTCAACGAATACATAATGCGAAAAAAAATCACAAAAATCGTCTGCCAGTTCGTATTCAGTCGGCCTACTTGTGAATTTTTTTCCGCAATATTCCGCGCACACGAATACATAAATGGAACATCATACAGGTATCCCAACGTTGATGGGTCCCGCGGGAAGAATCGTCAACGGCGAGGACGCCAAGGAAGGCGAGATCCCCTATCAAGTAAGTGTAATTCGATCTGGGATCGAACGACGCCTAGATTTGAGTTAAATTCAATTGGAAATGAAGAGAAAGAAGGACCGTTTCGAGATTTTGGCTATGAGAGTTGAACGAGTTGCGTTCGGAAGACGCTCGAATCGCGACGAAACGCGCCTGACTACGACTGTCTTTATTCACTTGCCTGCAGATATCGCTGCAGACTACCGCCGGCCGTCACTTCTGCGGTGGTTCGATCCTCAACGAGAAATACGTCATCACTGCCGCTCATTGTGTCGAAGGGTAAGTTCCACGAACGTTCCTGATTGTCGTTTATTGGCGCGAAATCGTGTTTAAAGAAAAAACAATGACACCTACTAACGAGAGAATTGCTCGGTGGCTGATGAATTACAGCCAAACGGCCATGAGCATTCAGGTGGTCGCTGACACTTTAAGTTTGGATAAACCTAAATCGGTGCACCCTGTCAGCAAAATAATCAGTCACGTTGGATACAACCCGCGTAATTCCTGGATAAACGACATTGCTCTTGTCAAAGTGAGCAAGGAATTTGCTCCCACGAGGACAGTCGGGTTTGTGTCTCTACCGGAATATAACGCCGAAGTCCCGGATGAGGCGGTTGCCGTTGTTTCCGGCTGGGGACGTCTCTGGGTGAGTCCATAAGTCAACGAAAAGCTCGTTGATCATTCAAATGTCATTTCGCGCTTTAAAATAGAAATTATCTAGTCGTAGTGCGGCAGATAGATTCTTCTTTTTTGTTGTACTATATTTACCGATTTTTAATACCGGTATCGCTTGAGGTATTCCTTTCGCTGAGGGCCGTATTTTGTGGGGGCATAAGGATTGAATATCCTTTTAAACCTTTTGAATAATTGACAAATTAGGGGGCGTACAGAAATTACGTAACGCAAAATTTCGCAATTTTACCGTATTTTTATTGTCGTTACAGAATTGACAGATTTGCGCCTGAGCAGTTAAGGCGTTACCCCCACTTGTAGCGCAAAAAAGGCCTTTTTCATGAATTTTTTTAAAGAAAACTACAAAACTTTTTTAATCGATCAATATACCATCTTAAAGAACACATCTTGAAGAACTTTCAGTAATTTTTTTATTGAAAAATATTACATTGTTTAGTGGCAAATGGCCGTCAATTAAATGTTTTTATATACACGGTTTGCAGTGACCAACATTGCGGCGAAGTGGATCATTCGAAAAAAAAAATGCGGATGGATTTAGTCAAATATAAGTATAAACTAGTCTTTAATCGAAGGATTTAAAAAAATATTCATTTTTCACAAAATGGCGGACTGTCAAAGTTAATGGTTCGATTTTAACGAAAAAAAACGGCCGTTTTTAGGCTATGAAACGGCCATTTTTGTTCGAAAAAAAAATCGAACGATTAACTACATTTTTATGTATTAAATAAGCCTGCAAAATTTCAAGAAGATCGGTTCATTCGTGTTCGAGTAATCTTGGACACCGACTTCAGAAATGCCATTTTAAGAAAAACGCGTTTAAAGTTTCAATTTCTGTTTACACGAAGAAAATATTTTTTTTTTGTAAACTTACATAGTCATCTATTCCGGGCATAAAAAAAAATGCACTTCAAATTGCACTTCAAAAAAATGCAATAAAAAAAATCGATTTTTTCAAAATCGCAAGTGGGGGTAACCCCTTAATATCACGCATTTATAATTATTTAGTGTATAAATTGTTAGAGAGAAACGTGACCAGCGTGTCATCTCTATAAAGCGCCGTAAAAACGAGACGATTTGTAGAGTCGTAATTTTTCGTCAAAAGATCGGTAACTTGAAATTTCACCAGTATGCTGGGATGACGAAAATCAGTTAATTTTTCAATATTCGGGTTCGTGAAAAAAATACCTTAATGATTGCTGAGCAACCAATTGTACGATTACAGGAAAACGGCGACCTCCCCCTCCATCTTCAACGCGTTGACATCAAGATTTCCAATGCAGATTACTGTAAAAAGGTTTACGGCAATTTGGGATTCAATGTCTATAACACGCAAATTTGTGCTCACAACCCGAACGTCATGAGTGGATCTTGTCACGTGAGTATTTTTGCCATGCCGTTTTTCAGCGCCCGGAGCGATGCTCGGTAATGAGGGCCTGGAACGATTTATCCCTTGCCATGTTTCCTCGAAAAATGTAATACTCAATTAAGATCGTCAAGATAAATGATGCAAGACCAATCAGAGGCAGATTAATGTTATGATTCGTGAATTCTTAGTTCGTGTCAAGTCCGGTTTTTTCCCTGAACGAGTTGGCCCAAATTCTTTGCAAAGTCCTTTAGACCCGAAAAACTTCAAAATGAAATTATTTGGAAAATCCTTACTCCTTTTTCAAGTGTGATTTTTATTTTTCCAATCGAATGGAATGATTGATTTTCGCTCGTGGATTTCAGGGTGACTCGGGTGGTCCTTTGACCGTCGACGGTAAACTCACCGGTCTCGTATCCTGGGCCCAAGGCTGTGCCTCGACCACGTACCCTACCGTTTACACCAAAGTCGCCAAGTACGTCGACTGGATCGAAACGACCGCTGTCTGAACTAACAAGGCGACGCTACTGGCCTGGCTTAGCTCGTGACATAATTGTTCATTGATCTTCGCTTTAATCCCCTTTTGTCATAAATAAATCTAAACAAAAACGCGTACTATCCGGTGTCTCGTTTCTGCCTGTAAAATCCTCTCGGCGGTCAGATCAAATGGCCAATACGTGTGCACGTATATGGTGCTCGGCGGAATTAGCACATTGAAAAAAAAAATTCGTTCATCCATCCAAAAGGCAGTTGGTTTAACAAAATTGTATCTTTAAATACGTTCAACTTGATTTTTGATTGGCAGAACAAAACTGTATAGTTGGGCAGTAACCAAAGATACATTTAAACTACCTGCTTATTTAGCATGTCCGAGCAACTGTTAAAACAACAATATTTCGAGACAACAAAATGCATTTTACATATTCAACGATTCTTTTTGCTCAGTGCACGGCTTATAAGAGTATACGAGGTCGATTAACAGCCGAGAACATCGATTTTCACGTTCAAATTCTATTTTTTTAACATACTGTATTTGCGTATGGAATTTTCGTGACATTATGTTTGCATATATGTTTAGTGGACGGGATTGCAGCACTCGATTAATACTCGTTGAAGCCCCAGAGGCTGTTTGTACCTATATTTATGTACGTACGGTCACGGATGTTTAGCTCGCTCACTTTCTCTCCCTCTCTCCCTCTGTCTCTTTCGCTCTCTATCCCACTCTCAGAATCAAACGAGTCGATCAGGCGAAAACCTATCACGAGCACGTCGAGAGAGCAACGAGGGTAGAAAAAGGCGCGTCATTGAAAAAGTCCGCAAATGCACGAGAGTATGTATTCGTATTACCCGGCTGACACCGTCCTTATGTGTGCATAGGTATACATATATAGAGATAAGTTTGCGGGGCATCCAATGCCACCTTGACCAATATTTGATAACCCACCTCACGAATTTCGAATTATTTGCAGATACAATTGCATTCACTTTGTACGCATTACCTTACTATAAGTTATCTAATCACTGTATGTCACATACTGTGAATTATAATGAGGTTGAAGTTTGCATCGTTGGGGGGCAATGAAAATGAATATTTCTGAATTCCTTTAATTTATTTTGGCATCTTTCGCCTACAACAACCGCGCAATAACTTGTTAAGATAATTATTTAGCGATCTACCACTTATATAAATCCACCAAAAAAGATTTTGTATATTGATAAAAATAGGGTAATTAAAATGTAAAGAAGAACTTTCGTTGCGTTCCAACGATCCAAGCTTTAAGACCTTCAATTATACGCGTCACTCTCACGCTTTCCACTTTACTTTTAGAAAATCATTTGAAAATCGTTAGGCCTGCGGAATAAATAAAAAAAGCTGCAACAAACTAGCAAAGAAATAGTTCGTAATTTTGGTACTCGCTTTAATAAATTCCGGACGAATTGTTTTTGGCGGAGAAGCTTAATATTCACAGCGGACAGAAGGGATATTTCCTTCGTGAATAATTCACCTCGTTGAAGTTTGCATCGTTGTGCAATAAAAATCCCTTTTCATCTTGTCATTTCTCGATTTTTCTTATCATCCGAAATCTTTCTGGCACCTTTGCGTTATAGATCTCAAAAGAAAAATCAAGACAAAAAAATGACCTGGTCTATTTTATCTCATGAATCGTAAGTGGAGCATGTGGATAGCTGGAAACTTCGTTTCCAGCTATTGTAAATCATCTCATGTAGTCGCTGCGCTGTGACCAAAAATGCACGAAATAGAGGGCGTCAAAGTTGCCAAAAATCAGTTTTTTCCCTTTTTCCTCTAAAAAAAAATATTTTTAACGTCGGCCGAATTACAAAATTCGCACCATTTTCGAGATACGGCGCTTTGAATGTCTAATATGAATTTGTTTTCTTGAAATACCCACAAAATGCTGCGTCAATGCGTCAATGCAAATTCTACAAATGTTGAAGAAGAGTCAACGGCGGGGATGTCAACAGAATTGTTTGAAGAAGACCCCTTCAGCAACCGGCGACCAAAAAGTTCAGATCGAGAGAGAAACACGGAAAGTCCTCCAAAAAATAATTGAATGAAAATTCGTCGTTGAAACAAGAAAATCATTCCATACGTACATTGTAAAATAAATTTGTTAATTCCAATGTCTACGAATTATCATTACCCTATATAAAAATGTATCCCCTATACATTTTGAATTGTCGAGAACAATAATTCTGTCAATTCTCACTACGCTCATGAAGAAAAAATCTTCATTGCAAGTAAGTGTGCCAATAATGTAATTTCATTAATTTCAACGTGTAGGTTTTTTCCTGCTCTACGATTTCAAATTATCTCGACGGCAAAACTATTTTTTTTTCACACTGAAAAAGAGCAGAAATTGATTTTCGTGTCACGTCCTGAGGGGACGTGGGCATATACCTATCGCGGTTCCCTCTTTTTAGCCTACGCCCAGCGCACTAGCTCGGGATGAGGGTGTAAAAGGGAAAAGTGCATGCAAATGCGGGAATGACGCAGTGACTCGATTGATAAATGAATTGATTTACGCAAATGATTGAGAATTCGGGGTTTATTATAATTAACCAATTTGGTTAATTCTATTAAATTAATAATACAAAAATATACATGAAATATTTTGCTTACATTTGCCGATGCGTCGTGGATACGCTAATCTGCTTATAGTCGTAGGGTTTGGGCCTCCGCAGGTAGGTCGGACCCCTCGATTGCGCACGCTTGGTAACAATGATGGCTCACGTCGACACAAAGATTCAACACGTGGGTGTTTATCGCGAGACGAGATTGGAATTAAATTACGATTTACGCAAAACAATACGATGTACACATTCAACTTGGACACTTAATAAAATTCTTGTAGTTCGCGTTATTATAAAATATAATTTGGACGCTAAAGTTCGCGTTCGCTTTATGGAGACAGTTTTTGCAATTGTTCCGGTGAACGTTGTTGCTTGATTTTTGTTTATACGCGATAGAGCTTGAAGGGAGACCTTTTCTCAGCGAGTGATGATGGGACATACTGTTGGGAGACTAGGCCTGAACGAGTGGTGATGGAACACTGACTCCAAGATTTTTCTATCCTAGCTTGCAGAATATTTTGGATGCTGGGATGGTGGGAGAAGAAGTTTCTCGAAAAGTGCATTTTCGTCCTGCGTTAATTTTTTGATTGGTGGAAACGATGTAGGAAATTGACGAGTGCATATGATTGGTCGAGTTGGAAGGGGAAATATTTTTTGAGACTATGATTGGGTGCAGGCTATGATACGTGGGTCATTTGATAAGTACCTAGCCTACAAATGAAAACACCAAAATTTTGCTAAAAATAAAATTTATTTTTCAATGTAGTCTCCTTTTAGTTGAATACACTTGGCCCAGGGGTGTTCCAATTTTTTTAACCGGGTTGAAAAAAATGTTATCTCGTGGTCTGCAAAATAGGCCTCCGTGGCGGCGATTATTTCGTTATTGGAGTGGAATTTATTCCCGGCGAGTGAATTTTTTAGATTCGGAAACAAAAAAAGTCGCACGGAGCCAAATCTGGAGAATACGGTGGATGGGGCAGCAGTTCATAGCGTAATTCGACCAATTTAGCCGTGGCGAGCGCGGAGGTGTGAGCAGGTGCATTATCATGGTGGAAAAGCACTTTCTTTCTCGACAAATGGGGCCGTTTTTCTTTTAACACGGCGTTAAATCGGCTCAATAGTTCGGCGTAGTACTGTCCCGTGACCGTCTTGTCCTTCTCCAGGTAGTCAATAAAAATCATACCTTGAGAATCCCAGAAAACAGTGGCCATCACCTTTCCAGCCGACGGGACCGTCTTCGCCTTCTTTGGAGCAGGTTCACCGGGTAAGGTCCACTGTTTTGACTGCTCCTTGGTCTCTGGAGTATACCAGTGGATCCATGTTTCGTCGACGGTCACGTAACGACGCAAAAACTCTTTTGGATTGCGATTAAACAGCTCCAAACACTGCTCTGAAGTGGTCACACGAATGCGCTTGTTGTCTGCAGTCAGCAAACGCGGCACCCACCTTGCCGACAGCTTCCTCATGCCCAAAGTCTCATGTAGGATATGCCACACGCGTTCTTCTGAGATGCCTACTATCACAGCTTTCTCGTGCACCTTTAATCGGCGATCTGACAAAACGATATCGTGTATTTTTGTCATGTTCTCCTCCGTAGTGGCTGTTTTTGGAGCACCTGGGCGTGGATCATCAAAAACCGACGTACGACCACGTTGAAACTCGTTATACCAAAATTGAACGGTCGCCATCGAAGGAGAAGGATCCCCATACACTGCATCCAAGCGTTCTTTAATTTCACTGCGCGATTTCCCTTCCAAAAACAAGAATCGAATCACCGACCGATATTGTTCTTTCTCCATTCTTTCAAAAATCAACGGACACACTTGCTTTCACACGCTCTCAAAAGAGAACTACAAGTCCGATCCGGCTGAAATTTTGTCAGTAGCCGTCTACAAGACGGTACTACACTATATTGTATTTCTCTTGCAATAGTGGCACCATCTAACGGTGAGGCTAGGTACTTGTCAAATGACCCACGTATGTGTGGTCTCCATCTCGATTCTCGGAAACTAGTCCGCGTCTCGTTATCTGGAGCGTTGGAAAAATATAGGGAGGAAAAAGGGCCTTGGTCGCGTTGCCGCGCTTGCCTCAAGATAGGCTTTGCTGACCCAGGTGTGAGAGTGCATGGGACATACCAGCGTAGTTTTATTGCCGGGTCAAGTTTTCGGCATGAAGGATTTTCTTTTGGAGAATGTATATTTTTGTGGAGTAAGGGTTTGGATATTTTCGTGTGTCTTCGTGTGTTGTACGTTCTTATGGCTAAGGATTTTATCATCAACTGCGTTTGACGGTTGCGTGTAGATATGGTCAAGGCCGATTGTGCTCTCGCGTGGGAAATTATGCGCGACGCTCGCTTCTTATCGATATATTTCGTTTCGGCTGTGGTACGCCTAATTCTAAAGAAAATATAAGGACCCGTCGAAAAATGAGAATGCCGTTATCGATGGGGCTGAAGTTTGCATCGTTGGAACGCAACGAAAGTTCCTTCCAATGTCTCACTTTTATTATTATCCAAAATCAAATTACGCAAATTTGTTCCAGATCGCTAAATAAAAATCCTAAAAAATGTTTGCGTCATTTCAGTAATTCAACTCTGCCGAAGAAAAATAATGAAAGTGAAAAAAAATTATTTTCGTTGCATTCCAACGATGCGAACTTCAGCGCCATCCGTTATCGTGTGTATTGGTTTTCGTAGTTTTCCACGATTTCCATGTGGCATCGGGTAAGCCCGCGTTTTCGCCGGAGTTGAAAAAAATAGGAGAGGAAAAAGAAATAGATAGTGCTTTTTCTCGCGACGTTACATTCGGCAACTTTGGCGCCCTCTATTTCGTGCAATTGTGGTCGCAGCGCAGCGGCTTCGTGAGATAATTTGTAGATAATACTATCACGTACATTTTTTATTTGAACAGTTTTTCTCTACGACCTACCGTTCTCACGAAAAAACAAATCCAAAAGCTTTTTGAGTTTTACTAAAACGCAAAGGGTGGTCCCGAAAACGTGGTTTCCAGCTATTCACATGCTCCACTAACGATTCATGAGATAAAATAGGCTAAGTCATTTTTTCCCGAAAAAATGACAGATTGACTGTACTAAATGCACCGGAAAACGACAGATTTTCGTGAGATAAGAGTTCAGTAAGCGAGTCCGGAGTCATAAGAACATCCGAGGTATGGCGACGTCAATGTTCTCAAGATAAATACGTAACGGATTAATAATTCGATTGAAAAGATTTCGCATACGCATGTAATCACGTTTCGTTTGTGTACATTCGAGTTTCGCCCAATATCTACATCATCTCTGATAGCCGAAAAAACGAGCATATAAAGCCGAATCTCGCCGAAATTTGTCACAGTAGCGTTCTTCAACGGATTCAGCAGCTATGAAGGCAGCTTTGGTGTTCTTAGCCCTCGTGGCACTCTCTCACGGTGAATACCCACTCTGTTTCTTTTTTTTTTCGTTTTTGATATTTTTCTACATAGCCTTGCCGTCTTTTGCGAACGCGTCCCTTCCACTTTTAATTGGCACTTCACCGTTTCTAGTTCTCAAGGGACCTCCGAGAGTGTTGGCCGAGGCCACTATTTCCGGGTAAGGTTCCGAAACCCCCCCCCCCCCATCGATCGAGTTGAAATTTTGCTCAAACCTTCCTTTTAATATTTTAAGACGACCCCTAAAGGGATTTTTGGCGACGCGCAATAGTTTTTGAGTTTGGATTCGGGTTTGTTTGGGTACTTTGTTTGGACGAAACGGAGAGCGCGATAACATATATAGGTATAAACAGAAACGTAGCAGATATAGATATAGTCGGCATGCGTTAAAACAAAAACTTAAAAATTCAATGTCTCGAAAACTATTACGAGTAGCCAAAAATTCCTCTAGGGGTTGTCTTAAAATATTAAAAGGAAGGTTTGTGCAAAATTTCAGCTCGATCGGTGGAGGGTGTCGAAAACTTATCCACCTCTCCTAAGTGCCAAATATTTTTAGGCGAACTCTAATTCGTAATTGTCAAGCGAATGGCTCATCAGTCAAACCAGATGTATATTTACGCCATTTTTGGTCAACGAATAAATAATGCAAAAAAACAATAACTCGTAATTATCGAAGGGCATCGTGTGTCCGGCACTCAATAACTGGACCGCCAGATTTGTTTTCACCAGTGAGAATGTCAATATAAATTTCTCAGGCTTGTCTCATTGCAGCCTTCGTTTGTAAACGACAAACGTTACTCTTTTCAACTTCCTCTCAATGCTAACGGACCAATGCTGCGTTTCGTGCTTTCATAGAGCAATTTCTCGTGTAGATCAATCAATATTCGGCAAATGTCTTCGCAGTCCAAGCAGATATATATTTACGACATTATCGTTCGACGAATACATAATGCGAAAAAAGATTCACCAAAATCGTCTGTTATTCGGTATTCAGTCGGGCGTACTCGTGATTTTGTTCCGCAATATTTTGCGCAGGCGAATACATTAAGGGGCTATACCAGTGTGAGCACTGAAAAATTGGGTGATTTTCGAGAATTTTTTGGAAGAAAAGTACGCGATTAAATGTTTCGGAAAATTAAGAATATATTTGGCTATATTCGACCTATATTACACAATTTTTTCATAGAAAAATATTGAAATTCAAGCGACTTATGCGCTGCCTTCGAGGGCGCCAAAAAAAAAAGTTCCTCCACTGCTGACATGATTCCGGCTGATTGAGTAGCTGAAACCGAAAAAGGAAAAAATGACGTTAAACTGGAAGGTATTTCCTGTACAATGACGTAGGATTTTCGAAAAATATCAAAATCTAACAAAATGGCGTACTTATGAAAAAAGTGTTTTCTTGCCTATGAAATGGTTGTTTTTTTCAATGCCAAATCGTCAATCTTCATCCAATCAAAAATATCCTACGTCATTGTAGAGTAAATATATTCGAGAGTACTCAGTTCAAATTTCAAGTAAATCGGATAATTGCTCTTTGAGTTACACTATCAGCAAATTTGAAAAATCTTATTTCGAGAAAAACGCGTTTGAAGATTTAACTATCGATTTTTGCAAGATGAAATGATATTGATATAAATGATAAAAATGAGAATGATATTCTTGAAAGTATAAACTGTCGAAAAAGGCAAAAAAATCGATTTTTTCAAAGTGTCACATTGGTATAGCCCTCAATCAAACACCATACAGGTATCCCAACGTTAATGAGACCCGCGGGAAGAATTAAGTGTAAGAAGTAAGTGTAATTCAATCTGGAATCGAACGACGCCTCGATTTGAGTTAAATTCGAAAAGTTGAACGAGTTGCGTTCGAAAGGTGCTCTAGCCGCGGCAAAACTGGCCTGACTACGAATGTATTTTTCACTTGCCTATAGATATCGCTACAGACCACCTGGGGTAGTCACTTCTGCGGCGGCTCGATCCTCAACGAGAAATACGTCATCACTGCCGGTCATTGTGTCGAGGGGTAAGTTCCGCAAACGTTCCGGATTGGGTTTATTGGCGCGAAATCGTGTTTAAAGAAAAGAAACAGTGACATAGTAATGAGAGAATTGCTTGATGGCCAATAAATTGCAGCCAAGCAGCCAAGAGCATTGAGGTGGTCGCTGACACTTTATTTTTGAATGGGCCTAAGTCGGTGCACCCTCTCAGTAAAATAATCATTCACGTTGGATACAACTCGAGTAATTCCTGAATAAACGACATTGCTCTTCTCAAAGTGAGCAAGGAATTTGTCATCTCGAGGACAGTCGCGTTTGTGCATCTACCGGCACATAAGACGCCCGGATGACGCGGTCGCCATTGTTTCCGGCTGGGGACGTCTCTGGGTGAGTCCAGAAGTCAACGAAAATCTCGTTGATCATTCAAATGACAATTCGCGCTTCAAAATAGGAATTATCTAGTCGTAGTGCTGCAGATAGATTCTTCTTTTTTGGTTGTCGAATATTGAACGATTTTTTATTCCGATATCGCGGAGCGCCGTATTTTGTGCGGGCACAAGGAAGGCCCTTCTGAATCATTAGTAAATTACAGTGGCGCTTGAGAAAAATAAGTCACGATCAATGATTACACCCAAAGATAAACTGGAATAAAAATATTTGCGCAAATTAAGTAGATTGGGAGATTTTTACTTTTTCTTTAAAAAGTCGCAGCTACGAAAATTCTTTTGCTAGGCACATTTTTCCGAGTTAATAAGTTTTCTAAGTTTCTAAGTTATCTAACGATTAGTTAATATGTTTCCTAAGTTTCTAAGTTGATAAATATCTTCGTTAAACGTTTGGTGACTCGCTGTTTTTATTCTTGTTGCGGAATTTTCCAATTTTTTCGCGTGAACAGTTTATATCGGGCATTTGGAGTTATTTAGTGTATACATTCTTAGATAGAAATGTGGCCAGCATGTCATCTCCATAAAGCGCAGTACAAATCAACCGATTTTTAGTGTCGTAATTTTTCGTCAAAAGCTCGGTAACATGGCTTGGAATTTTACCAGTATACTGACATGACATGTATTTGTACTTGATTATATATGAAAATGAGTTAATTGTTAAATATTCGAGTTCGTGAAAGGAATACCCCAATAATTAATGAGCAACCAATTGTATGATTACAGGAAAACGGTGACCGCCCTTTGATTCTTCAACGCGTTGACATCACGATCGCCAATGCAGATGACTGAAAAAAAGTTTACGGCCGTTTGGGACTCAATGTCTATAGCACGCACATTTGTGCCTACAACCCGAAAGACAAGAGTGGATCTTGTCACGTGAGTGTTTTTGCCATGCCTTTTTTCAATGCTCGGAGCGATTGCTCGGTAATGAGAGCCTGGAAAAATTTACCCCTTGCCATGTTACCTCGAAAAAATTTAGAACTAAATTAAGATCATTAAAGCCTGAGGCCACAGTAACGGGTATAAAATCATGTGCGAATTTAACAAATTTTTTTTCGTATGAAAAAGTGATTCACTCATAAAATTAATTACACATTTATTTTTTTTTGTTTTAAATATATTTTTTCGATGTACAAAATGGCCGACTACTAATATTTTCTATTGTTATCTTTTTTTAGGCGCTCCGCGGCGTGACATTTAGCATTCACATTTTTTACCTAGAACAAAAAACAAAAATTCTCATCAATCTACATTGGAAAACCTAGAGAAGTACGTACGGAATTTAAAAACTATTGTTTGATTCAAAAGTTGTAGGTGTTTGAACTTAAGAAATGAATTTTCAGTGAACAATGTCGTTATAACTGCTCATAAAATGAAAAGTTTTCGATTAATCAGAAATTCCGTACGTACTTATCTACGAAATACAATTAGGAACATAACTTTTTTATTTTCAGTAAATCGAGTGAAAATTGTTGAAGTTATTTGTCACGCCAATTGAAGAAAAAAAAGCTGTTTCGAGAAGTTTCGAGTAGTCGGCTATTTTGTACATCGAAAAAAATTTATATTTTTTCTAACAGCTTGATATTCATACTAAATAGATGTGTAATTAATTTTATGAGTGAATCACTTTTTCATACGAAAAAAATTGTTAAATTCACACATGATTTTATACCAGTTACTGTGGCCTGAAGCCTTAGGATAAATTATGCAAGACCAATCAGATGCAAATTAATTTTATAATTCGTGAATTCTTATTTCGTCTAAAGTCCGTTTTTCCCCTGAACAAGTTGTCCCTAATTCTTTGCAAAGTCCTTTAGAATCGAATAACTTCAAAATGCAATTATTTGGAAAATCCTTACTCCTTTATCAAGTATGATTTTCATTTGTAGCATGTTTATCGGTGTCGCCTTTTGCTTTTCTGAAGAATAAAATGACAATGCAAATAATTACATTTTTCCAATCGGATGGCATGATTGACTTTCGCCTGTGGATTTCAGGCTGACTCGGGTGGTCCTTTGACCGTCGACGGTACACTCGTTGGTATCGTATCCTGGGCCCATGGCTGTTGCTCCGACAAATTCCCCACCGTTTACACCAGAGTCGCCAAGTACGTCGACTGGATCGAAACGAACGCTGTCTGAACTAGCAACGGGAAGCTACTGACCTAGCTTTGTTTCTAACATTATAGTTCCTTGATCTCGCCTTGAATCTTCTTTTTCCATAAATAAATCTCCACAAAAACGCATTCAATCCGCTGTCTATAAAATCCGACACACCATGAATATCTTTTAAAATATTCGCGCTATAAGAGTAACGATGACGTTCTATGTTCGGCCAATAAGTGTCGCTAGTAGCAAAATCTAGTATGGCCGTCAATGAATACGTGCTTGTACGTAGTAAATATTTTCGTGATCTTGAAATGCGAAAAGAAAACTGACGACGTTATTATCTGGTGCTAAAAATACCCGCCAGGTAAGATCTTTTATAGTTCAACAAATTTATTTATCACCTAAGGTCATTGTACTTACTTCACAAATACTGCACAACGGATATTCTAACTCCATAGCTTTGGTCACGTCAAACAAACAAAATCTGCATTCACTTATGGGTAAGCTGATACGCTGTTGCGTAGAAAACCGGATACAAAATCAAATTTGTTGGCTGATCGTTATAGAATGTCTGGCAATTATCAATGAACCTCGACACGTAAGAGCTGCTCATAAGACTACATGGCCAAGGCCATTGAAGCAGCAAAGAATAGAATGGGTTGGCTTTTAGCATCCAAAGCTTTTAACATACCGCAGGCAACACTCCGTCCCCACTATAATAATTTTCCAGTGAATCTTGGTCGCTGTAAACCAACCGTTAACCCAGAAATTAATGTATCTGAGCATAATTTGGTCGACCCGTGTAAGGTGACATAGATATGTCATCTTAGACTGAAGTATGTCGCCTTACACACGACGACCAACATGTGGTTAATTATTTCTCCTCTTTTCCATTCAAGTAACTAATGTCCTGAAACTGATTCTACTTTATTATAATACTAAACTTTCATGAATAACAAAAGAGGAAAGATATAAGTTAGATTATAAGAGAGCGATTTTTAACGGTGTAACAGCTTTGTAAAAAGCCGAAAAAGCGATGCAAATGAAACTTCATACTACTATATACTACTACTACTACTAAACCTTTATGAATGTACGGTTGACTTTACATTTATACGACGTAATTTATTAAAATATTTATCGTAAAAGAAAAAGTATGTTATCTTAAGGTAGTAGTCTCGCCAAGGGGTTTTTCTATAGATTTTTATTTTATTTTGTGGACACATTCAAGATACTATTAAGCAGTGCAGCCAGATCGCGCGTAAAAGTTACCCCCTCTCTCTAGGCTTTTACGCGCCCATCACACAATCATAGTAGCGCGTGTCCGTGAGCGAGCGACGCTCGGACATCTTCGGCCAGAGCCGAGTGGGCTCGAAGTTTCCCGACCGCGCCTTCGGCAGCTACACCAACACATGGACGCTGAGCACGTTCATGTACGGCCAAGCCGAAACGAAGGCTTCGAGGGAAAAAGCAATCTGAGCACGACTCGCGCGTGACGTCACCCGACGACACGCGCGAGGCTTTTAGATGATTTCAATGCTTATATAGCTCTTCATTCTCTGCGTTATTAATGTATACAAAAAAATGTATCGCGCACTCTGATCACTTATTTTTTTAGTTTATACGTTAAGGCGTTACCCCCACTTGTAGCGCAAAAAAAAGACCTTTTTCATGAATTATTTTTAAAGAAAACTACAAAACTTTTTTAATCGATCAATATACCATCTTAAAGAACACATCTTGAAGAACTTTCAGTAATCTTTTTATTGAAAAATATTACATTGTTTAGTGGCAAATGGCCGTCAATGAAATAATGTTTTTATATACACGGTTTGCGGTGATCAACATTGCGGCGAAGTGGATCATATGAAAAAAAAATGCGGATGGATTTAGTCAATTATAAGTATAAACTAGTCTTTAATCGAAGGATTTTAAAAAATATTCATTTTTCACAAAATGGCGGACAGTCAAAGTTAATGGTTCGATTTTAACGAAAAAAACGGCCGTTTTTTGCCTATAAAAAGGCCATTTTTTTCGAAAAACAAATCGAACGATTAAAGACTACATTTTTATGTATTAAATAAGCCTGCACAATTTCAAGAAGATCGGTTCATTAGTGTTCGAGTAATCTTGGTCACCGACTTCAGAAATGCCATTTTGAGAAAAAGGCGTTTAAAGTTTCAATTTCAGTTTACACGAAGAAAATATTTTTTTTTGTAAACTTACATAGAGTCATCTATTCCGGGCATCAAAACAAAACTGCACTTCAAATTGCACTTCAAAAAAATGCAATAAAAAAAAATCGATTTTTTCAAAGTCGCAAGTGGGGGTTACCCCTTAATTTAAATGTAAGAATAAATCTAAATTACAACTTATTTATCTTCTAAAAAATTGTTTACGCTTTACTCACACCCGTCCTTATGCCAAATAAATTATAATTCATAAAAGTAAGCGAAAAAATATTTATATTCGTATTATTGTATTAATTCTCATACTTTCATCAAGCGATAAAGCATTATCCCCAAAAACAAGCCAATCATCCATCCGGCCGCGAATCGTAAGTACCAGAAAGTGCGCAAATTCTACAAGCGATGAGATGGTCCCGTTGGTAGCGTTCCTGGCTTCGGTCCGCAGGGGCCCCTAGGGCAAATTTTTCTCCAAATTTTTCATAATTTCTCATATTTTAGTCATATTTGAGATTTTCGGAGAAAAAATGATTTAAACCATATTCAAGTACTGGTCTATTTCCCAAAAAAACATTTTTTTTACTGAAAATTCATGATTTCTCATCTATTTCTCCGGAAATTTCTCTTTTTCCTATGACCTGAGGCTGCGGAGATATTCGGAGAAAAGTTATAGATGAAAAAAATTAGATTTTCGTACAAAAAACTTATTACATTTTTTGATCCCTCATAATTCTGAGAAATAATGAATTTCCGAAATTTGTGCAAACGTTATTTTCCTTAAGGGGTAACACCACTGTAACGGCCTGCCACGAAGCGTTTTAGACAAATAATACTTGGGGTAATTATTAAGCATATATTGAAGTATATTGCAAAAAAATGTTATGGGAAAATATTACAAAATGACGACACTGCAGCAAATTCTTCCGAGGCATGTTGAACTTAAGGTGCTCTGCGGCACGCAGTATAACTTGTGCCAATTTTGATCTGGACAAAATAATTTTTTTTAAAATTAAATCTCGATGAGTGTAGCTAGTGAACCACATAGGGGATTTTAGAAATATTGATTTTTGAGCAATTGCCGAGTATGTGACTAAAAATGTTCAATTTTTTTTAAGACAGTTATTTGTTAATAAATATTGTTTGAATTAACTTATCAAAAATCCCCTACGTGGTTCAGTGGCTACACTCATGTAGACTTAATAAAACGAAATTCTTTTTTTTTAGATTAAAATTGGCACAGTTATACTGCGTGCCGCAGAGGTTCGACATGCTTCGAAAGAATTTCTGCAGTGTCGCCATTTTCTAATATTTTCGGATAAAAATGTATAGCAATATACTTAAATATATGCTCAATAAATACCGCAAGTATTATTTGATTATCACATTTTCTTCCGCCAAAAAAAATATCAAAAGATACGCTTCATGTAAGGCCGTTACAGTGGTGTTACCCCTTAAATTCTTCATTTAATTTCCGAGATTTTTCCGTGATCATAATTAAAATGATGAAATATTCGGGAAAATTCGGAAAAATTCGGAGAAATTCGGAGAAACTCGGATGTTTGCGTAAAAATAATTGTCCGCAAAACTCCGAATCCTTCATATTTGTTCCAATTCATAGAAAAATTTGGAAAAATTTTGCGGAAGAGATCGGAGTTGTACAGAAAAAAAATTGCACTAGGGGCGCGGGATCGTTCCGCGCGCTCAGTGCTTTTTTTAAAGATTGTTATTACTATTAATTCTTATTTGATTAGTTATTTTTATTAGTTATCATTATGTAGGAAAATATTTGGTTGACGAATTGTAGGATTTCACAAGATAGTTTTAATTGATATAATCCTTCCGGCTGGTCAGGATACTCCTGTACATTGATCAATTAATCGGTTTAACAAATATAGAAAAGTCTTTAGGATGGTTGTCGCGACTGGTCACTTCGAGGTCTGGAGACAGAATGCCCCTCCGTTGTACATTCCTAGGCGCCTCGCCTAGGACCCTTGGGCCTTCGTCCCTTGGCTTCTCCCTTAGCTCCGGAATAAAACAGCCCTCGCATTTATGACGCACTCAAGAGTCTCGTAACCCGATCTCCGACCGAGTCCCGTCGACGCAAAAATAAGAGGAACGAAAAACTTTTCCCACAATTATTATTTTAATTAGTTATCTTTTAGTGTCGAAAAATTTATCGCGCACTCTGACCGCTTATTTTATTAGTTTGTGCGTTAAATTCAATATAATAATAAATCTAAATTACAACTTATTTATCTTCTAAAAAAATTGTTTGCGCTTTACTCACACCCGTCTCTATGCCAAATAAATTGTAATTCATAAAAGTAAGCGGAAATATATTTATATTCATATTATTATATTCATTCTCATATACTTTCATCAAGCGATAAAGCATTATGATAATGCTTTATCGCTTGATGCATATGAGAATGAATATAAATAAGTTGTAATTTAGATTTATTATTATATTTAAATTAACGTACACACTAATAAAATAAGCGGTCAGAGTGCGAGATACATTTTTCGACACTAAAAGATAACTAATTAAAATAATAATGAGAACTAATAAAAATAACGAATCAAATAAGAATTAATAGCATTAATGATTAAAAAAAAAAAGCACTGAGCGCGGTGAACGATCCCGCGCCACTACGGATCGAAGCCAGAAACGTTACCAACGGGACCATCTCATCGCTTGGAGAATATGTGCACCTTCTGGCACTTACGATTCGCGGCCGGATACATTATGATAATGCTTTATAGCTTGATGAAAGTATATGAGAATGAATATAATAATACGAATATAAATATATTTCCGCTTACTTCTATGAATTACAAGTTATTTGGTATAGGGACGGGTGTGAGTAAAGCGCAAACAATTGTTTAGAAGATAAATAAGTTGTAATTTAGATTTATTATTATATTTAAATTAACGTACAAACTAATAAAATAAGCGGTCAGAGTGCGCGATAAATTTTTCGACACTAAAAGATAACTAATTAAAATAATAATGATAACTAATAAAAATAACTAATCAAATAAGAATTAATGGTAATAATAATTTTTAAAAAACGCTGAGCGCAGGGAACGATCCCGCGCCCCTAGTGCAATTTTTTTCTGAAAAAATCCGATTTTTCCCGAAAAATTTTCCGAATTTTTCTATGAATTGGAACAAATATGAAGGATTCGGAGTTTTGCGGACAATTATTTTTACGCAAACATCCGAGTTTCTCCGAATTTCTCCGAATTTTTCCGAATATTTCATCATTTTAATTATGATCACGGGAAAATCTCGGAAATTAAATGAAGACTTTAAGGGATAACACCACTGTAACGGCCTTACAGGAAGCGTATTTTTTTATATACTTTTTTGGCGGAAGAAAATGTGATAAACAAATAATACTTGCGGTATTTATTGAGCATATATTTAAGTATATTGCTATAAATTTTTATCCGAAAATATTACAAAATGGCGACACTGTAGCAATTCTTCCGAAGCATGTCGAACCTCTGCGGCACGCAGTGTAACTGTGCCAATTTTAATCTAAAAAAAAGAATTTTGTTTTATTAAGTCTACATGAGTGTAGCTTAGGGTGATTCGTTTCGGGGTAACTTTTTTTTTCTGACCCATCGTGCCCGAAAACCTTTAGTTGGCACCCAAAAACGAAGTTTCGTGGAAGGGGGGTGTTGTCAAAAAATATTTAGAGGTCGCGAATCAAAATTGAAGGTTTCCCATTTGATTAGCATTGAAAAAAATGTTTTTCTCATTATTAGTGTTACCATTCCGCGAATTTTGATATCGCGATATTTTCCAAGTGGGTTCTCATAGGAAATATGATACTTTACAATAAAGTTCATTGAGCCATGTCCGCAAATTCAACCGTTTCAGCGGTATCATTATTTCAAGTGTATATTGTATGAAAATATCTATTCAAACGGCTGTAACGGCTAAGCTATTAGATATATCGAAAAAAATTCAGATGAGAACTTTGTAGAGAAAGTAATTTGCTACAAAAAAGTCTTATAAGCCGAGCCCGAAAATTCAACTCTTTCTCAGCTATAGGTGGATGAAGTAAAATGAATAGATTTTTTTTTGTTTAAAAAAAATCTATTTATTTTACTTCATCCATCTGTAGCTGAGAAAGAGTTGAATTTTCGGGCCCGGCTTATAAGACTTTTTTGTAGCAAATTACTTTCTCTACAAAGTTCTCATTTGAATTTTTTTCGATATATCTAATAGCTTAGGCGTTACAGCCGTTTGAATATATATTTTGCACAATATTCACTTCAAATAGTGATGCCGCTGAAACGGTTGAATTTACGGCCATGGCTCAATGAACTTTATTGTGGAGTATCATATTTCCTATGAGAACCCACTTGGAAAATATCGCGATATCAGAATTCGCGGAATGGTAACACTAATAATGAGAAAAATATTTTTTTCAATGTTAATCAAATGGGAAACCTTCGATTTTGATTCGCGACCTCTAAATATTTTTTGACAACACCCCCCTTTCACGAAAGTTCGTTTTTGGGTACCAACTAAAGGTTTTCGGGCACGATGGCTCAAAAACAAAAAAGTTGCCCTGAAACGAATCACCCTAGTGTAGCTACTGAACCACGTAGGGGATTTTCGATAAGTTAATTTAAACAATGTTTATTAACAAATAACTGTCTTTAAAAAAATTGAACATTTTTAGTCAAATACTCGGCAATTACTCAAAAATCAATATTTCTAAAATCCCCTACGTGGTTCACTAGCTACACTCATCTAGATTTAATTTAAAAAAATTATTTTGTCCAGATTAAAATTGGCACAAGTTATACTGCGTGCCGCAGAGCACCTTAAGTTCAACATGCCTCGGAAGAATTTGCTGCAGTTTCGCCATTTTGTAATATTTTCCCATAACATTTTTTTGCAATATACTTTAATATATGCTTAATAATTACCGAAAGTATTATTTGGCTAGAACGCTTCGTGGCAGGCCGTTACAGTGGTGTTACCCCTTAAGGAAAATAATGTTTGCAAAAACTGCGGAAATTCATTATTTCTCAGAATTATGAGGGATAAAAAATGTAATAAATTTTTTTTACGAAAATCTAATTTTTTTCATCTATAACTTTTCTCCGAATATCTCCGCAGCCTCAGGTCATAGGAAAAAGAGAAATTTCCGGAGAAATAGATGAGAAATCATGAATTTTCAGTAAAAAAAATGTTTTTTTGGGAAATAGACCAGTACTTGAATATGGTTTAAATCATTTTTTCTCCGAAAATCTCAAATATGACTAAAATATGAGAAATTATGAAAAATTTGGAGAAAAATTTGCCCTAGGGGCCCCTGCGGACCGAAGCCAGGAACGCTACCAACGGGACCATCTCATCGCTTGTAGAATTTGCGCATTTTCTGGTACTTACGATTCGCGGCCGGATGGATGATTGGCTTGTTTTTGGGGATAATGCTTTATCGCTTGATGAAAGTATGAGAATTAATACAATAATACGAATATAAATATTTTTTCGCTTACTTTTATGAATTATAATTTATTTGGCATAAGGACGGGTGTGAGTAAAGCGTAAACAATTTTTTAGAAGATAAATAAGTTGTAATTTAGATTTATTCTTATATTTAAATTAAGGGGTAACCCCCACTTGCGACTTTGAAAAAATCGATTTTTTTTTATTGCATTTTTTTGAAGTGCAATTTGAAGTGCAGTTTTGTTTTGATGCCCGGAATAGATGACTCTATGTAAGTTTACAAAAAAAAATATTTTCTTCGTGTAAACTGAAATTGAAACTTTAAACGCCTTTTTCTCAAAATGGCATTTCTGAAGTCGGTGACCAAGATTACTCGAACACTAATGAATCGATCTTCTTGAAATTGTGCAGGCTTATTTAATACATAAAAATGTAGTCTTTAATCGTTCGATTTTTTTTTCGAAAAAAATGGCCTTTTTATAGGCAAAAAACGGCCGTTTTTTTCGTTAAAATCGAACCATTAACTTTGACTGTCCGCCATTTTGTGAAAAATGAATATTTTTTAAAATCCTTCGATTAAAGACTAGTTTATACTTATAATTGACTAAATCCATCCGCATTTTTTTTTCAGATGATCCACTTCGCCGCAATGTTGATCACCGCAAACCGTGTATATAAAAACATTATTTCATTGACGGCCATTTGCCACTAAACAATGTAATATTTTTCAATAAAAAGATTACTGAAAGTTCTTCAAGATGTGTTCTTTAAGATGGTATATTGATCGATTAAAAAAGTTTTGTAGTTTTCTTTAAAAATAATTCATGAAAAAGGTCTTTTTTTTGCGCTACAAGTGGGGGTAACGCCTTAACGTATAAACTAAAAAAATAAGTGATCAGAGTGCGCGATACATTTTTTTGTATACATTAATAACGCAGAGAATGAAGAGCTATATAAGCATTGAAATCATCTAAAAGCCTCGCGCGTGTCGTCGGGTGACGTCACGCGCGAGTCGTGCTCAGATTGCTTTTTCCCTCGAAGCCTTCGTTTCGGCTTGGCCGTACATGAACGTGCTCAGCGTCCATGTGTTGGTGTAGCTGCCGAAGGCGCGGTCGGGGAACTTCGAGCCCACTCGGCTCTGGCCGAAGATGTCCGAGCGTCGCTCGCTCACGGACACGCGCTACTATGATTGTGTGATGGGCGCGTAAGAGCCTAGAGAGGGGGTAACTTTTACGCGCGATCTGGCTGCACTGCTATTAAGTGATTACCTGCAAAATTGCAAAAGGATTCACCGTTCTGTATTCGAGATATTGGCAATCAAAGATTGCACGGTTTTACATGTGTTCTTATGGGGAACGGTGGAAAATTTCACATTTCATGCAATAACGTCGAAACTTTTCTACAGATTTTTCTTTAAAAAATCTCAATTACAGAGAAATATATGACAAAGTGGGTAAAAAAAATCATGAATTTTAACCGTCTAGTTTCAGAGCTATAGCGATTTAAATTAAGCAGTGTCTAGCGACGCTAGCGCCACGAAGCGACTGGAGCAGTCTAGAGCCGGCGATCTGACAGCGCTGCAAGCATTGCGTGCGTTCATCGGTAGAAATGTATCTAAAGTCGCAGCAGATTTTTTATATTACTATATATATATATATATGTGTGTGTGTGTGTGTGTGTGTGTGTGTGTGTGTGTGTGCGTGCGTGCGTGCGTGCGTGCGTGCGTGCGTGCGTGCGTGTGTGTGTGTGTGTGTGTGTGTGTGTGTGTGTGTGTATGTATATTGCTAGGTCAAAATTAGTAAATGAATAAAATAAAAAATTCGTTGAAACAATAAAAAAACTTTTATTATCAATTCAACGATTCACGATACGATGTCCCACAATTTCGTTGTTCATAACCTCTACATGGTTCTTCTTTTCGTTTTCTCTTTTTGCACGGGTCATAATTTCGACCGCTTTTCTATTTTTGGCGATCGTTTTTCGTTTGCCAAATTTGCCTTTATGTTGCACTTGTTCCATTATTCCGTCCACAGCTCAAATCTTGAATTTCCGTTCATACTAAATATCACGACAAAAATTCGCTGGGCTTGCGACGTTGCCACGATCTCCGCACTTGCTAGACTACAGTAGTGTGTGCATATGCGTATACGCAAAGTGTCTACGCATTAGTAGCCGGAACGGATATCCTCATACAAAAGTGAGCGTTGGGTGATGGAGGGAACTTTGTTATTTTTGGAACTCTAAACATTATATTAGGTATTTTCTTCATTACTTTATACGTTTTTACATCCTGATAAGATGTACAACCTACATTATAAACATATTTCGCAATATTTTGAAGCTTTCGTCGATTGAGCGAAGAATAAACTTTTCAACGCGACTGGCGCGAGACTGCTACCGTAAGCACAACTCCCCTATGGGACTCGGAGGCATTAGCACGGATTATAAGACGTTACGAGGTCGATTAACAGCCGCGGAAATGGATTTTTACGTTCAAATTTCATTTTTTTAATATCTTGTATTTACGTATGGAATTATTCGTGACGTTTTGTTTACATATATATTTAGTGGACTGGACCGCAGCAGTCGGTTGATACTCCTCAAAGCTCCTAAGGCTATACGTTTATATCTGTGCCCGCATGTGCAGTTTTATTCTGCATGAGATAGCGGTCGCCGATACTCAGCTATCGTCTTCTCTCTCTTTCCATCCATCCAACTCGGTCTCAGGATCAAACGAATCGATCACGCGAAAACCTATCACAAACACGTCGAGAGAGCAACGGATGTAGAAAAAAGCGAGTGATTGAAAAAGTCCGCAAATGCACAGGAGCATCTATGTATTCAGATTGCCTCTCTGAAACCGTGGTACTCGAAGTACCTATTCAGGTACGTATATTTCGAGGACGGGAGTATTCGATGCCGATTCGACCTACATTCGATAGCCCTCAGAAATTTAAAGGATTCATGTTTTCCTCGCTTAACGTTCACCGGACAATCTCTGCTAACCTAATACTACGATTATACCTACCTAATCAACATATAATACACTTGTATCTGCTAGTCGTTTCTTTATTTTTTCAAAGTGAACATCGCTGAATTTGATGAATAAAATCGATCATAAGTACCGAACATGTGAGAGCACATTTTGGAGAAACAGTTAAAAATTCTCGGATCCTTTTCAAGAAATACTGCGCTAATTATTTTTGTTAAAAAAAGGCTAAATCGAATATCTCCAAAAATGTATCTCTCGTAATGAATATACGAAAATTCTTCCTTATGTTTTTATCTCTATATTTTTATCATTGCCCGAAATTTTTATCTGCCAATTTGGTTTGTTTATTTCAAATTTAAAAAACCGCAAATACGCTCGACCAATTTTCTCAGTGTAAATTCGTGAAAAAAAGATTCGGGTGATTGAAGAAAAAAATAATTTCATTCCGAGGCTACAAACTTCAACGACACAGTAATGTTGCGAGCACGGAGGACAGCAAGCTCGGTCATGTGTCTGTTTCCGAAAGCAGATCCATTTCAAATGGAATATCCTGTTCGTGTGTACGGGTATATATTGTTGACGAATGGTCTGCGGTGAAGAGCCGTCGAATACAATTTATTGTGCCGCGGTATACGTGTATATCGTCACGTTGCATATGCATACGGACGAGAATGTTTGATGAAAATTTCGATAGACAATCGGAGATTCCGCGATCGTCTGAGCAGCGCGAATAACGCGGTCCAGCGTGTGACCGCGCGCAATCATCCGTCCTCATTCGAATTTTCCCTACCCTCCCACGGGTTTGTGAAAACAATACTGCACCGACGGAACAAAGCGTACTCTCCGCTCATCGTTGGCCGCGTCGAATGAGAAATCTTTCTCGTCTTTTTACATTCGTCGATTTGCAACGGTTTTTTCTTTACACGGTATTTTCTATCGAGTCCATAATCTATCAAAACAACCTGAATATGCAAAGAAAACATTCGGGAAAACAATTTAGATACAGAACTCCTTGTTCCTTATTCATTCCTTGTGCATTCTCCTTACTTTTACGTCATAATCGATAGAAATTTAATTAACACTCGATGCCAATTCAAGAGAGGAGAGAAAGAGAGAGAGAGAAACGGTGAACTTTGTACCCGAAGAGATAGCGATATTGGGGAAAAATATTGATGACACAGCGAGAAATGCGGGGGTGTCTGCAATATTCTACATCACAGAAATCGAGGGAGGAAGAGAAAGACTGAGAGGGAGAGAGAGAGAGAGAGAGAGAGAGAGAGAGAGAGAGAGAGAGAGAGAGAGAGAGAGAGAGAGAAGAGAGAGGGAGGGAGGGAGAAAGTGGAAGAGGGTCTTTGCGAGGAGACCGAGGTAAAATTCCAATGGAGCAACGACCGAACACTTGGAGCCTGGGAACCAATAAATATCGCTCTGAAAAGGAGAAACGATGGAAACAGACTTGTGGACTAGACAGACTACGGCGTATAAACCGTTCAACCAGCCCAACAATTCCAAACGTGCCGGTTGACGACAATTAATTGCTAATTATCTTAGCAACATGATGAACCAATAATAGAGGATGTAAAAATCAAGCCACCGAATTATTATTATTATTATTGTGTATATACCTCACATCGTTATATCATTTTCATGATGTCTCTTAATTAACTCGTTTACGATAATTAAACGCAAACAAAGTTGAATAAATGTTCTGTACCTCTAGAAAAACGAACGTCCACTCCGTTTATTGATATATCGTAAAAGTCAATTTCATATTTGCCATCGTATTCGAGCTTTCACAATTCCCAACAAAAGAGCACGTTCTCCATATTATATTTTTAGTTGTAATATCACAACGAAAAATTGACGTCAAGAAAAATATGAGAAATGTATCGCAATGAAACGTCTATGGAAGTAGAAGAAGAAGAAGTGGCACTCATACGAAAGCGCGAGAATTTCCAAAATTTAGCACACGCCACGGAGAACATTAAGGGCTTACATACACCTGGGTAGGTCAAAAAGATCGATTTTTTAAAAAGGTGCTCATTCGAAGGTACTATCCTTCGAGTATCTACCCTGAAAATTTCATAAGGTAATTCGCAGTAATGACGAAGTTATAGTGTTTTGTAACTAACCGGATGAGCAACGACTAACGGCCCGAGCAAACTTTAAACGCGTTTTACTCGGAACAATGTTTTCAAAATCGGTACCAGAAATATCTCCGCAACTACTGGACCGATCGGGATCAAGTTTTGCAGAGTTATGCTTTACACAATAATCTAGTACTTATGGAGCCGTTTTTTCAATACCGGGAATAGTTTTTCTTTCCATCATAAGTACTGAACAATTTTGAGGCGAAAAATCGCCTGTTGTATCCCAGTGACTGCCATGACCCAAAAAAAAATAGATTTTTAAATTGCGGCTCGATAATCACTAGTTTTATCTATCTACTTTAAGAAACAAATATTTTTGTTAGATAAGAAAAATGGCTCTCTCACGTCTGGTACCGCGAACGCTGTCAACAAAAACACGTGCCAGGAAAACGACTGTAACTTTTTTACCGTTTGAAGTTTTTCAACTAAATTGTCACACAATGTAGATAAAATGTCATACTTCAAAATGTATATCATGGTTATTCAATAAAATTGAGTTTTCTACACAAAAAAAATCTTAAACATAACCTCACTTTTAACTGTCTCAGGTGTATGTAAGCCCTTAAAGGGTTAGGCTACTGTGGAAATGACGAATCGAATTCGTCGCTTGAGGCAACTCAAATTGAAGAGGGAGGTCCAACATATGGTGCGGGAATCGCAGATTGAAGCTTAACTTATTACAATAATAGAACTGCTAGTGATACTTTTAACGCGTTTTTCATGAAACTATGTTTTACAAAACGGTGTACACGATTTCTCGAAATCTAATGAATGGGTTGACTTGAAAATTGATACACTTATTCGGTGTAATAGTAGTTTAGTCGTGACCGACGTTTTTCTTCTTAACATTTTTTAAAATCAGTTATTAATAATAATGATGTCATTTTTCCACGAAAATTCGAAACAAATTGAAAACGTTTTTTTTTATCATTGAAGCTCAAAAAGAAACAAAAAGCTCTGTCGAGTCAGCCAATATTATCTATTTTAAGAAGAAAAAACTCGTTTTTTTGTGTCAAATCGTTGAGCCCCTCACGTCTAAAGATCCTTCACGAGATTATTTATAACTTCTTCGATTATTAATATTTTTGTGTGAAATTTGGTTCCCAGCTTTGTTGATGTACATACAAATAAATGTCTAAACGATTTTTCAATAATCTTACTCATTCCTTTAAAATGACTTTGTTGAAAAAACCCTGATTTTTGGTTCGTCACAGTAACCCAACCGCTTAATTTACAGAAATCGACGATTTCCCTGTGACTGGTATTTTTTTTCATCGTTTTTGAAAACGTTGAAAGGAAGCGTGCAGTTTTGGCGCCATGAGCCAATTTCGCAGAATAATTGTGAATTTAGATACGAATTTACGAAAATGTTATGATCGTGTGGGTATAACGATCGGATGGGATAGGAGGTCAGCTGGCAGCTCAGCTAGATCAATAACACCGCCCACGTTCTCTCGGCGCGTCGCGAGAGGTGGGAACGACAGAGGGAGGCAGAGGGAGGGACTGGAGGGCTCTCGCGAGCGATCCCGGTCTTTCTGTCGCTCGGTACTTTTGCTCTCACGTGTTGCTCCCCACTCAGCATTCTTTTCTGTATTTTATCTTTATAGGGGCATGAAACACGTTACCTTCGGATTTATCACAGCGATGCTTTATTATGACCGATTATGGTGAACTTCATGATCGCGGGCCTGATTTCGTCGACCCTCGGAAACGTCGAATCACAATATTCACACTGCGTGTGACCCTTCGACCCCAGGTAGTGGCGAATTTGCGAGCCCTTTACCGCTTTACCCTCTCGTCAATTATTCAATTGATTCAAAGTAGTTGACACGTTTTTATCGATTCCTGTTCTCAAATTATAACTTTCTACGAGTTGGAAGGTGGGAACGAATTAATGTCGTTTTCACCGTTCCAATGCAGCGGACATTCTTGTTAATTTTTTTTATTCCGTCATTCTTACTACTGTCAGAACTCTTGTTTTTTTTGAGGTTGGAAACTAAATTGTTTTTTTGGCCGGTATCTCAATTTTTTTATACAAACCTTCAGGTTTTTATTTAAAAAAACCTTCGAGGAATTCTTGCACCATAAAGCTACCAAGAAAAACTGGGCATTTCGAAATAATTCATTTTTCCATGAATGTTGAAGAATTCGTTTTTTTTTTGCGGCGACAAAAATTAATTGGCACAATTTGGCTGGTTATAAAAATCTTGAATTAAGACGCGGCAAATGTCTCTCGCTGACTTAAGGCGACCCTTTATAACGTGAAGAAGAGATTATGGCAAAAAATGAACTTCACGAAGAAGCTGAGAGACAACTTTATGGACCCTGCATCGCAGATTAATCAAAATGCCATTCAGTCACAAAATGTTGGAGTCTTGAAAATTAAACGCGTTTTCCTGAAAACCACTTTTTCGTGAACCTTGTACGAGATAACTCAAAAACTATTGCATCGATCATTTTGAAATTTTGCACATTTTCAGATAACATAGTTACCGTCTATGTGAACGTGAAGTATCTTGAAAATAATTTTAAAAAGCTACTTGTTCATAAATTAATGCCACAGTAAAAATTTCATGAAAAATAGAATTTGGTTTTCATACACGTACTATTTTTGGAATTTTCTAGGCTTACATAGAACGTGCGGTTGTTAGAAATCTAAAACTTCTCGGCTCTGATGTTTCGCATCGATGCACTCGACGCTAGGTTGCACGCGGTGGAATAAGTCAGGCGGTAACCGTCTCTGAAGCAAGTGTCGTACATACGCCATTTTTAAATATTAAACGATAACAAATTTTCTTTCGAGAAGTTGAAGCATGTGATAATATGTAAAAAAAAATTAATTATGTAGAGTAAAAAGTTTCGACAAAAAAAAATCTTGAAAATTCGCTTATTTTCGACTGCCTAAAGGAATCTCCCCCCTTAACTGCGTTCATTGATATTCAAATTCCCGCGAAATTAACGATTTTTCATTAGCAAGTATTCCAAATGGTCTAGATTTGATTTCTTTTCCCGAAAAAATGCGCATTGCTTCTGAAAACTTCGAAATTAAATTACCTCCGACCACATATACGTCTCTGAAGATCAGCATCCTTCACATGTCCCGGTGAAAAGCTGGACGGCCCTTAAGACTCTGGCCAAGAGTGAGCCTGTTAGGTCGGTCTCTCAAAGAGGCCCCCTCGAAAAACCCTTCAAAATAATGCACAATTTAAGGGGCTACATCTACCTAAAGGCCCGAAAAAATTGCCAAAGTACGGATTTTTTTCGGAAACGGTTGGTGAAAAAGAAGCGCATTCTTTAAATACGAAGATACATATATTAAGAGCCTTAAAAAATCCCCAAAAGATACATAAAAAGAGCAAAAACATGCCCGCCGGCAGATGATGGAATTTTTTCGCCACGTTTGGCGGTGGACACTCTCTAGCTTAAACGATACATCCAAAATCAAGAAACCGAACGGGTTATTCGAGTTAACAATAAATACGAGTCAGTAAAGATCGTCGATTTTTTAAATAATTTTTTTCAACAACGTGGCGACATATTGAAACTCGAGCACATAAAATCTATGAGAAAAGTCGTCATTTTTACGTATCTATTAAAAAATAAAGATTGATTTTAAGGATGTATGGCAACTAAGTTATTTACTACTGTTCGAATTGAAACTCACTGATATTGTAAAGGAAAATATCGAGAACTTTTTGAGATTAAAAAAACAAAACTTGCCCACGTGAATGCTGAGATAAACGAATTCAAAGTTGGGTCATTTAACACGGGGAACATAGGACTGTACGTCCAAAATTCCCTTTACATTGGCAAAAAAGGTATTTCCGGAGTACTCTTTTGTAAAAAAAAACTTTTGTGCGGTATCGCTGCAATATGCATGATACGTTAAAAAAAAATCGACATGTGCCCATATATTTTGCGAGATAATGCGAGTTAAATGGGACCGTTTTCGTATTTCTTTAGCTCGTATGTCGTAACCACGACAACGTCAGGGAAAACGTACATCAAATCAGCAACTAAATTTGCAGTTAAAAATTAAAAATTCTTCTTTCTGTACCGCATGTTTTACTTTGAGCTGTGGTAAATCTCCTTTTTAGCGTCACTGAATACTACAATTATTTTATTTGGTCTTTAAATGCGATTTTTGCAAATTGCATAATCAGTTCTGTAACGACTCTGCAGTAGCTGCCATACATCCTTAAGAAAGTAAGATCGTCAACGACCTTCAAATGTTTCTCATAGTATCTCCTGTAAATTTGGAAACAATCCATCGAGTGGTTCTCGAGCTATCATGACGCTCGCTCGACCGAATATTAAAAGCTGTAGCTTATTTAATTTTAGCAATATTTCCATGATATTCTCAGGGAATAAAGCTATGAGGTGATACTATTGAATAAAGATATTTTCGGAAAATGCAATTTTTTACCCACCTAGGTAGTTTTAGCCCGTTAAGAAGTCTTAGGACGATTGACAAAATATTACCATTTCATTCAAATCAATACAGTAAATTCTTCGTCATTTACTGAATGTACCCTGCAAATTTAAAAACGATCGTCTTCACCGTTTTCATAAAATTGATAATTGAAAACACACTTTTCAACATAGGGAGATGCCTACACTGCAAAAACAAATATGTTGTTTTTACACATTTTAGGTGTGTAAATGGCTGTAGACTCTTTTTACACGTTTTAAGGGGCTTTACCAGTGTGACACTTTCAAAACATCGATTTTTTTTGCCTTTTCCGAGAGTTTATGCTTTCAAGAATATCCTGTAAAAATTTCAAGGCCGTATCTCCATCATTTTATCTTGCAAAAATCGATGGTTAAATCTTTAAACGCCTTTTTCTCGAAATGAGATTTTTCAAATTTGCTGACATTGTAACTCAAAGAGCAATTATCCGATTGACTGGAAATTTGAACTGAGTACTCTTGAATATATTTACTCTACAATGACGTAGGATATTTTTGATTGGATGAAAATTGACGATTTGGCATTGAAAAAAAACGACCATTTTATAGGCAAGAAAACAGACTTTTTTCATAACTACGCCATTTTGTTAGATTTTGATATTTTTCGAAAAACCTACGTCATTGTACAGGAAATACCTTCCAGTTTAACGACATTTTTTCCTTTTTCGGTTTCAGTTACTCAATCGGCCGGAATCATGTCAACAGTGGAAGAACTTTTTTTTGGCGCCTCCGAAGGCAGCGCATAAGTGGCTTGAATCTCAATATTTTTCTATGAAAAATTCTGTCATATAGGTCAAATATAGCTAAATATATTCTTAATTTTCCGAAACATTTAATTGAGTACTTTTCTTTAAAAAAATTCCCGAAAATCATCCAAATTTTCAGCGTTCACACTGGTATAGCCCCTTAACGTGTGTGAAAAATAACGGTGTAAAAATAACACGGATCGACACGTTCAAACAACACACTTACGTGTGTTATTTTCTTACACACGTTAAACGTGTAAAAAGTGTCGACGGCCATGAACACACTCAAAGTGTGTAAAAACAACACACTTATTTTTGCAGTCCTGTATATACATGGGATGCATCGGAATAATAAATTGAATAACAAAAGCTTTTTATCGTCAAAAAATATGCATTTATTGAACTGAACTCAACAATACTTATATATTACTCTGTAGTATGTATGAGAGGTGACACTGTTTTTCTTGTCTTCGCATAGGCTAGGTTCTCATACAGCTTCACGATGACGGCCGCTTTTCGCTTGTCGGTGATGGCCTCGAAACAAAAATACGTCGCTAAAGATTCAATTCAGCTATCGAGGTTTTGGAAAATAGATTCCAATTTCAGGTTCTTCCACGTGACAAACTCAAAAATGATCTGTAAATGAAACAAAAAGTTAACACCAAATGCGGTCATTAATTAACCGGCTAATCAATCGATGTCAAATCAACTAATGCGTTTCACGCGATGCCGTAACCAAGGTGATCTTTAAAACATATGATCAATAACTCGCAATTCACACACTTAAACTGTGTTGCTTTTTCCCGTGTCATTTTTGCTCGTGTGTTGCTATCAACGTGGGTTGTTTATTCCAATGTGTATAAATTTGCGTCTTGTATGTTGATTCTACGCGCTTTATGTGTGTTGGTCTAAGCGTGTTATTGATGGGGACAGCTACGAAGGTGTGTCATAATTTAAAGCGTAAAAATTGCACACTCCCGTGTGTAATTTCAGCGCATTGCGTGTGTAATTGTCCAAAGGCGTGTCTAGCCTTTATGTTGTGTTACTTCTACATACTTTGAACACACGTCAAACACGCCTAGTTTTAGCAGTGTACGCTTATCGCTAAATGGCAGTTCTACTAATGAACACATGTGAAAAAATGTTAAAAATGTTATGCAAAACCGTCAAATCACTCAATACATTACGACAATTTTGTCATCAGTGTCATAACGCACGCCTCATGTTATCTCATCATAGATATCTCCCTATGTTAAAAAGTGTTTTGCAATTGTAAGTTTTATAGAAGCGGTGGACACGACCGATTTAAAATTTGAAGTGCATTCAGCATATGACAAAAAAATTTACTGTAGAAATTTGAAGCAAATGGTAAAATTTCGTCATTTGTCCGGAAACTCCTTAAAGCGACACGGCGCGATGCCAAAAGAAACGTAATTATCTCAAAGTCAGTGAGCCAACAGCACGAATGGAACCACCCGTGTGGAAAATAGTCCGGGAAACCCAAAGAATATACAGGTCCCGTTACGGCTTCGAAGTGGAATCCCTGACAGGGATTTCCAGAATACTGCCACAAACGGTCCTAGAAAGGTACTCATTAGTTTCCATGATACAAAATAACAGGGGTACGATGGATGCACCAATGAAGGCCCCGACCTGGTGCTGTCAGGGCACTGGCTAATTTTTACAATGAGTTTAATCGGGTCTTGACCAGGCAGACTAATGTGGGCCCAGTGTGGTTCAGTTACAATTTCCATCATGAAATAAATTACGGTTTCATTTGGTTCACCAGTAAAAAGCCTGGTCAGATATAGTCAGGGATCATCACAAAGATCAATTAAAGTTATAATATTAATAAGCGACAAAAATTAATAGTAATTTATCAGTGTTTTATAACTGCCTCATGCAAATATCTCACTCACTTAACAATTCGCTTATCATTTTCAATGAATTTGAAAGAAAAGAAGAAAACGTTACGACTTAAAAATATATACATTTTTATTTAAGTAATCACTTATACATGAAGCAATGTCAGGGCATAAGTATTGAGTTTTCCGTTTGGTTCTAGGGACAATCGCGATGTTACCAATTTTCTCTTGATGCTGGCCAATGTGTAAACTGCATCGTTTAAAGTTTGTTCTGGGATTCTCCATGCTCCAATACTGGATGATTTACGTGGATAATTGTACATGTCAAGCTTATAATAGTTGTAGTTATTACTCTCTCATGTTATTAATTTCAGCGTTCGTAAGAGGCGTGCGCCACAACACTGAGACTGTAACTGAAACGTTGTATTACAGCGCTCTCTCAAGGTGTTTGAGCGATGCTAAAGATTGGGATGGAAAGCGCAGCGCACGCAAGCCGCCAACAGACGACTAAGCGCAGATCGTCAAGTTCCAAAGATAACATATTGTTGCGTTTCCAAAATAAGAAAACCCAAAGATTGGTCTTAAAAAGTATTTTTAGCCATTGAAGTATTCTGAATCGTTATCTACATGATTAACATATAACGTTTTATATTGTTCACATTATCCTTAAAATGTCAGCATATTGTTTTCTATTATAAGAATGTTTGTAAACTTGCTTGCATATATATAAATAAATAAATAAATAAATAAATATATATTTATAAATCTTTTCGGAAAATATGCATCTTTTTTATTACAAGGAAATACAGGGGAATCATAGGGATCTGACGGGGTGAACGTGGGGACTTAACAGGGCTAATTGCAGGGGTATAGTAGGGACGAAATTGGCTAATTCAGGCGCAATCAGGGAATCTAGTATGGCCCCGAATAGATGTCCACTAAAGGGCCCGATTTTAAAAGCGGGACAATCCTATAAAGGTACCAGTCGGAATCCAAACCAGGCCCTGGATAAAATTGGGGACAATTAGTTGGGTCCTTTAGACATCCCGGAAAATATTTCCACACGGGCAGGGAGAAAACTCAGGGCCGTGAAAAACCGTTGGGAGATCGCGCATCGATTTGTAACGTTGAGAAACGAATCACGGACCTGCGTGGCTCAGCAAGTTGGATGAGGCTTGGGGACACAACGACAATGATGAAGGATCCCAAGTGGAGCGGATCGATATTGGTCAGACACGAAAGTCTCCGCGCTACAAATGTCTCTCCGGCGGTGAGCCCGCGAGTTGTTCACCCCCAAGTGTACACGTGACAGTGTGGAAAAGCGACGAGAAGAAGGAGCAAAGTTTTGCACCTCGCGAATTCTCGTCACAAGTTTTCCAAGCACTTCGCAATTTGCACAATTTGTATGAGCACTTTTACCGTAAACTCGTGAATGAAGATGTATATTGTCCTCGCGACAGTATTTCACCCAGCATAATAAAGTTGTACAAGGGTGTGAAGAAAAAAGAAAGAAAAAAAAACAAGTTGAAAGGTCTTTGCTCGATCTACGTGAAAAGGTTTGACCGACTTTCGCGCGGCCTCGGAGATTCTTCTCGCGGCTCTCGTCCTAGCGAGCACTCTTATTCTTGCTCGACGTCCTATCGAGAGTCAACGACGATATTGACAATGCCCTCGAATGCACGTCAAAATGTGGGTCAATTTTTCTTTCTCTTTTACGCCCGCGGCCGACAAACCAATTTTCCTCCCTGTATGCGCTCGCGAGATCCTTCGCCCTCGACGTTTGGACCAACGTTGTACGCGGAACTCGCGCGAGGTCCTCTAATGCTGGCTATTCCATTTGCAAATAGCTCTCCTTCTGAACCAACCACTTTCGTTTTTTGTCACTAGGGATATTCGTCGACACACTCCATATTTACTTTCTTGCACTTTTTTGCCGCTCACTCGAGACTTTTTTGCGGAACGAGGAATAGTGATGCGTCTTCGTTGAAGAGCCATTTTGAAGATCCTTTGCACCACTGTCGTCGAATATCCATGTGAATATCCATAAGTCGAATATCCATAAGTCGAATATCCGTAAGTACGAATATCCATAAGTACGAATACCCATAAGTACGAATATCCATAAGTACGAATATCCATAAGTACGAATATCCATGAGTATGAATATCCATAAGTAGAATATCCATAAGTGAGTATAGAGTAGAAATGAGTGCCACAGATGGCGGTAGGTAGAAATAAGTGAGTTTGTTGGGGTCCGTTTGGGTTCCTCTATACTCACTTTTCCTCTACCTCGCGCCATTTCTGGCACTCATTTCTACTTTGTACTCACCTATGGATATTCACTTATGAATATTCGACTTATGGATATTGGGTTATGGAAATTCGACTTATGGATATTTGACTTATGGATATTCTCGCCCAATCCCTTTACACATGTATCACCCAATGCTGTTTGAAAAACCAGGATTTTCTGGTCGAATTAATTGGAAATGTTTAGACTATACTCATGCACTTGCCGACGACAATTTTAAAAGTGTACGATGGTAAGTAAGATATCGTTATTTACAAGGAACGTCACTTAAGTGTCCGCTTTCGATTTTGTTGATACTCATGATAAAGCATTGGAAACTATTAGACAGGTATTTTTCTATCGCCGGAAAAACGCTTTAAGGTAGGAAAACCGCCACTCAGAGGAAGGCGGGAAAAACCGTAACGTCTATCTCTCCGATTTCGATGAAATTTGGCATGCTTGTAGAATGGGTAAAAATAAGCGGGACGTCTTTTTTTATATCTGCGGAACCCGATTTTTAAGGGGTGAAAAACACCCTCGGAAATGGGGGTAGTTTTTCGTTTTTCGTCGATAACGTTATCGTTCTCATCTCCAATGTATAGTACACGGAAAAATAAACATCGTGTCAATTTGAAATTTTTTCATATCTCGTACCGTTAAAACGTTATCGACGAAACACGAAAAACACCCTAATTTTCGAGAGTGCGTTTCAATCCTTAAAAACCGGGTTGCGCAGATATGAAATAATACGTGTCGCCTATTTTTAGCCATTCTACAAGCATGCCAAATTTCATAGAAATCGGAGAGTTCGACCTCGCAACCTTTCCTTGTTAGTGGATTTTTCATCGCTTTGCATTAGAAGATTTAGGTTTTTGTTGCATTTAGATCACTGGGCTGAATGGGTGAAACTGCAAAATCACCCCTCGACGCGTGTTCCTTTGAGGGATGCCCCCCCCCCCCCGCCCCCCGTAAAACCATTTTTCCGCCGATAAAGGAAAATACGTGTCTGATAGTTTTTAATGCTTTAAAACATATATTAGTTCCACCAAAATCGAAGGCGGACACTTGAGCGGCTATACCAGGGTAACACTTAAAAAAAAAAACTATTTTTTTTGCCTTTTTCGACAGTCCATTGTATAGGCTAGGTATTGCTGATTAGCAGTTTTTATGGTAAATATCATTTCATCTTGCAAAGATCGATAGTTAAATCTTTAAACGCGTTTTTCTCGAAATAAAATTTTCAAATTTGCTGACATTGTAACTCAAAGAGCAATTATCCGATTGACTTGAAATTTGAACTGAGTACTCTTGAATATATTTACTCTACAATAACGTAGGATCTTTTTGATTGGATGAAAATTGACGATTTGGCGTTGAAAAAAACGACCATTTTATAGGCAAGAAAACAGACTTTTTCATAACTACGCCATTTTGTTAGATTTTGATATTTTTCGAAAATCCTACGTCATTGTACAAGAAATACCTTCCAGTTTAACGACATTTTTTTCGGATTCAGCTACTCAATCGGCCGGAATCATGTCAGCAGTGGAGGAACTTTTTTTTTTGCGCCTCCGAAGGTAGCACATAAGTCGCTAGAATCTCAAAATTTTTCTATGAAAAAATTATGTAATATAGGTCAAATATAGCCAAATATATTCTTAATTTTCCGAAACATTTGATTAAGTACTTTTCTTCCAAAAAATTCCCGAAAATCGGCCAAATTTTCAGCGGTCACACTGGTATAGCCCCTTAACTGACGTTCCTTGCTAGTTACGCTATTTTCCTAAATGTCTTTCCTAATATCATATCTTTTAAATCTTAGCCAAGAACGAACTTTTTTAAACATTTCATGTTAAATAAAGGTTTTTTTTTGACGATTGAATTTAACAAAAAGCGAACACTAGCGATTGATTGGAAAAGCACCGATCTATATTTTGCGGAATCTCCGCTATCTTCTTTTCCTAAATCTTCGTCCTAAAATTATATTTTCTTTTAATCTGTGCTGAGAGCAAACATTCTTCCCTGAACTTTTTCGATAAACTTCGAAAGTTACGTTGATAAATGAGGAATCTTTTTTTAGTCACGTTATTTTCCTAAATCTCTTTTCTGAATCTATACATTTGAATGCTACCCGAAAACAAACTTCGTTTAAATTTCATATTGAAAAAAATATTTTTTTTAAAGACTGAGCTTAAAAAGCGCGAGGTTTATTAGAGAAGCAGCGATCAATATTTTGCGGAATCTCCGCTATAGCCCATTCTTAAATCTCTTTCCTAAAATTATGTTTTTTTTTCAAATCTGTGCTAAGAACGAACATGTTTTCTTTAAATTTTATGTTTACAAAAAGATTTTGTTCAACGATTGAGTTTAAAAAATACCAAACCCTCTAGAAATTGATTACACAAGGATCGATCAATATTTCGCGGAACCTCCGGTATTTTCCGTTCCCAAATCTCTTTCCTAAAATTATATTTTTCAAATCTAACCGGAAAACAAACTTTTTTGTTATTTCATATTTAAAAAATGTTTTTTTGTAACGATTGAATTTAAAAAAAGTAATCACTCTAGCAGTCGATTAGAAAAGCATCGACCAATATTTTGCGAAGTCTCCGCTGCATAAATGACGTCGATTGAATCTCAGCGGCACGTGTTACACCGATAATTGAATTAATCTCAAACACCGAGGCGATTAAGCGAGCCGCGTTTGAGCGCTCGGTGGATCCTTTGAAAGTGGAAAATCCGAGTGCGTTTATTTAACGAGGGATCGAGCCACTATGCGCGATATGCGGCAAAATCATTTAGGCGTTTTCACCGTGAAATCCTTGTCAAATAGAATATTCCACTTCGCGGCGAATATACAACTTAATTACACGGTGCCGTTTCGCGATTTCACTCGCGAGTAACCGCGAATTGTAATTAGTGACTGCAAAACTGAGAACGTTGCCTGTATTCGAGATATATGGCAATTTAGCTTCTTATTTCTCTTCCTTCTTCTTCGCCTTCCTCCGCAAATGTCCTTATTTTTGCAATTACTATTATTGTCGTAAGAATTGATATAATATTTCTTTTGTTAAGAATGTGATACCTATAGAATAAAAATATATAGTATTTTTTTAGATTGTCCTTGTAAATCGGCGTTATAAAAATAAAGTAAGTGATAAAAGGAATAATAAATAGATAAATATATAATTACATTGACATTGTCAGTACTATTATATTGCATATTCATATTATATTTGATTATTATTGTATCATTATAATAATTGTTAACGTTGGTATTCCTTCAATGACAGTAATGTAGCAATAACATAATAATAATATAGATCATGACAGAAAAAATCATCATAACCGACTATTTTCAATATTATTTTTTTATTATATTACGTAATATCATTTATAAAAATAATAACCCTAACCCCTGGGGGTAGGTGAATGTTTTCCAGCGCAAACTGACGAAGTACATAGTATAATAATAATAGCACTAAAACTAAAAAAATTAATAATGAAGGAATTGTATACCCACTCTAACAATAGTCAGCATACTTTTCCCTTTTATAATTCATGTTATTTTTCATCATTACTATGTACACTCAATTTCCAGAATTATTACGCATTATTGACTCAGAAATTCCCCGACTTTTCCAGGTTTTCCATACAGGTTTTGCAAATGACCCAGATTAGGGTCAAATAAAGAACACTTTGTTTTCATCAAATATATTTTTTTTCAAGTAAAAGACCACAAGGTAAGTCTCGTTTTAACCATACTAGTATTTGTAAACGTTACAAATTATACGGAAAACATTATATACGTAGTCCTGAATCATTTTTGTGAAAAAAAAAACATTTTTAGCAGACTTGAAAAAATAAAGAAAATTCTCAATTCGATCCTTCTATTGAAAAATTATGTAGAACTGGATAGCATATTTTTTTAAAGATCAACTATATGGAAATGTTAAAAATTGAAGGAAAATTTAACAAAAACTACAATTCGAAAAATAATTTAAACATTGCAAAGTAAAAAAAATACATTAAAAGCGAATACAGAACCTGTTTTTTTGTTATAAACAGAATTTTTTATGCTGCGACAACAAATAAAAAATAACTTTAAACACTTATCCACAATAATAATAACGACGTAGTTGTATATCGACAGATCGAATGCAAATGTATAGAGCTTTAAAGTAAATTAGTTTTCAGTTTTTTGAATTTTCAATGTTTGGCACTGTTATAACTTTTTTTGTATATAATAAAGAATAATGTAAATATTAAAAATATTTATTTGTATACTGTGCAGTTTTTTCGTCAAGTCGGTTTCACTTTCCGAAATGTTTTCATATCTCGTACCGTTAAAACGTCATCGACGAAAAACACCCCAATTTTCCAGGGCGCGTTTCAACCCTCAAAAATCGGGTTCCGCAGATATAAAAAATTACGTGTCGCCTATTTTTACCCATTCTACAAGCACGCCAAATTTAATCGAAATCGAAAAGATCGACTTTGCACACTTTCCATCTGAGCCGCAAAAAAAATTACTCATATCTCCGAGTGCCATTGACAATTTTTTTTGCCATTACCCGTCTATTCGATCAATTCTCATTCGGCCAAACGCGATCCTTCAATTTCCCTCAAATTCACTTCTCTCCTTTCGGCGCTCTTCTCAAACAAGAGACAAATCGTTTCCCTTTGACGAATCGTTGTAACGTGACGCGGTGGGAATTTTTACAAAGGGTGCGACGAGGCTTCGCGTCACATCGTGCCCGTCAGTGAAAAAAATAAAAGTCGCTACACAAACAAATGGTTACGCACACCTATCGCGTGCCTACACGGACAATGGAGACAGTCTCTGTCTTTGGCAAATTTTACCAACCGCATACGTGCTTTTCGTCTTTTTTTTTCTTTCAACCTCGGCAAACTGCTGTATTCGTTTGTTCCCGCTCTTTTTAACCTCTCACTTTTTTCTTTCTCCTCTATCGCTGCTCCACTTTATCTCGCTTCGTGGTGTATTTTTTTCTTCAATTTTTCCTTGTCGTTTTATCCTCCAGAAGGGGGACAGGTAGGGCAGGGGGGGGGGGCAAAGTCGACGGCAAGGCGGCTTCACAGGGATGAAACGAAACGGTGAACAAAAGTCCGCGTGTTCTTGCATCTAGGAAAGATCTATATATGTATATGTTATGATTAAAACCCGTTTTCCCTCGTAAAAGCTAGTTCCTACTGAACGCCTTTGTTGCAACTAGTTTTTCGTAGTAAAAAATAAGGATTTAATCACAAATGATTTCGAATGTTAGTTAAAACTAGTTTTTAACTAGGAAAAACTAGTTCTCGTGCCCAAATAAGTCTAAACCAACTTTGTGTTTGATTTCTCGTTACGCTAGGCCTGATGAAGACCGTTGATCGTGTTCGTTTAGTCAACCAAGCTAAACCAATGATCATTTAGAAACAGTCTTAAGGGCTCACATCTGGTTGAAATTTTTGAAAACATCGATTTTTTGTTTTTGCTGGATTCTCAAAATATAACATTTCAAAAATATTCTCTGAGAATTTCAAGACGGTCCGGTCAAAATTAAGGTAGTTATGGGCGTTCATAGTCACGTTCCGTGAACCAGCGAACTTCAAACGCATTTTTCTCAAAATGACTTTTTCAAAATCGGTGACCACGATATGTCAACTGCACCGATCGACTTCAAATTTTACAAGCGTCCTTTACATATCAAATAGCAGTGATTGGACGAAGCATTTTTTTTCGATGCATAGTTTGTTTTTTACCAACGGAAATAGAGCGTTTTTTCGCCGAAAATCGATACACATTGGACGACGGCCATTTTTTTGAAAATCAATATTTTATTAAGTCTTCGTCCAAGCACTAGATAATTTCATGCAAAAACTAAATGCGTTTGATTTTGTTTATTTCGGATGATTTGTTTCCGAGCAGCAGTGGTCACCGTAAAGGACTTTTTTCAAACAGCGCTCTAAACAAATAATTGTATCAACCATATTTCTAAATATTTTTTAATACAAAAATTAAAAAGATACTGAAAAACCATATCTTTCAATGTAAAACAAAAAAAAATTGAAAACCTGGACGAGTATTCCCAGAAAAAAATCACGAAAATCCGTTTTTTTTTCAGTTGCGAGCTACACTGACAGAAAAGTTCTATTGATATAAAATAACCGCGGCTATTTGATTTTTTAAATTTGAATTAACTAGGTTTTTCGTGAAATCAAATTTTTCCTATTGCATTCCATTATTGGAATTATTTATTTTTAAAATATTTATTTAGTCAAATCAAAATCGATTCAACATCGTCCAATAACTAAATATTTTATTTAATCCTAATAAATCTGTGATTGGGTTTCATCTGTTCAAAAAACAATTCAGTTGAATCTACTAAATGAGTCTATTTGATTTTTTTAATTTTAAATTAAATAGAATTTTCGTAGAGGCAACGGATTTTCTGTTTGATTGAACTAATGGTCTGGCGATTACAACACACATATCGAAGGAGAGTGGGGGTAGAGAGGGTGAGAGAGAGAGAAATTATATATATATATATATAGGGGATGTGTGATAAATTTATAGCATGTTATTCAATAAAATCCTCTAATTATCACAATGATATTAACTAATTGATATAGCTTATGTGATACAACAAATAATTATAGAAATTAATTTGGTCTCTTATGCCATATCTGCGACCAAGGTGTTATAAGCACTCGGCGTGCGTAGCTATGAGTAGATCGGTTCTAGGTTCGATTCCATGTAGGTGAAATATTTTCTTCGAAAAATATAATTTCAGAAGGCCAGGGAATGACAAATTACAATACAAAATCGTTGTGGTAAAACTCCCAATTGAGTGTTTCATTTCATTTTGGATGTATGAAAAATTTTACGCATATAGTACGCTTAGATTTACAATGTCCATTGTAAGCAAATAAAGATTTATTTGAATCGAATCTTTATTTATTCAATTCGAATGCATATAATATTTAAAAAGAATAGATGAAACAAATAAAAAACATCTTCGCAACAAATAAGATCGTAGTAGGTCGTGAGACAAGGAAAAAACCTATTTCATTTAAATAGATCCTATTTAAATTAAATATTTTTTTAGCAGTGTAGGAGTAACCCGTTACCTGCTTCATTTGGTTAGAACTACTTTTTTCTAGTTAAAATTAGTTTTAACCAACATTAAAATGTATTCATCAGTGAACTCTAGTTATCGCCAGGAAAAACTACTCGTAACTACGGCGTGCAGTAAGAATTTGTTTTTCCTATAGGGAAAATGCGTTTAAACGAAAAAAGGGTTTTAACTGTGACATGAGTATACGAAGAAGATATTTTAAATCCGTCATATTCATTCGATGTCGGCGTGTCAGCACATCCAGCTGCTTCGAAGACAGTCCATGAATTTTTTATTGTAAGTTAATCGTCGATTTTCCTCTTGGAACTCTCCGCAAAATGACTCATACTATTTTCGCATCTTTTCGATGATGATCTTGATAGCTACCAAGCCCATTGTTTCCAGTCTATCATAACGCAATAATAATACTACTTTAGCAATGCTAGCATTATCTATACAATCACCATCGTTATTACTTTAAATATTTTTTCTTTATTATTTTATAATTACTTATCTTATGTTAATTTACTTATTACCTATTTTTTACAAATTTTATATTTATATTATGTTTACTTCTATATTTTTTTCTTCTTTTTTTCCTTTTATATAAATTCCTACGAACTGTACACACTATGTACCATATTGCTTTAAGGTTTCGACCAAGTCATAACATACCAATCAATCGATCAATCAATCAATCATAAAAGTACGTCTGCATGCATCTGTAGGTGATTTTGAGAACGTTTACTTGGATGCAATTTACCCAACGTCGATTATGAGGGCAATGGTTTACTACGAGGACGGTCTTCGAAATTCAATGTCCTCAAAATCAGCCGTCCCTATGTATGCATAAAAGAGCATCGTCGCTCTGTCAAGGGACGATGTTCGCTCGCAGACTCGATCCTTTAACGGCCAACGAGCCGTATTTATGGCGCTAATGAAATTCCATTTCCGCTTTTCCATTCATTAAAGTGGTCGTACAACCGCGACTTCCACCCCAGGCCCGTATCTTTGCCCAGCGCGTTTTTCTGCCGCTAATACCGCGAGGCTGGATGGTGAAATGAATAAAACAAATTTGCAAGAGAAAAAAGGCGGATCAAAAAGTTACATCATCCGTTTCGTATGTTCTCGCGGGTGCACTCGAGAGGGACAACCTTCAATGAACGATGACGAGAGAACGAGAGCACTTTGGCAGATTTAGTTGTTTCTTTGTACACGCGTTTGTTCTTGCCTAGAAGCGCGGCAGTCCACGAAAATGTGGAGTGCTCTCGCGATTTTTCGTAGTCGTTTTTTTCTTTATTTTCTTTATTTATTTTCTTCTCTCGTTTGAGGAGAAAATCGTATGCCCGACTCGATTGTCTCTTGGCAGGAAGAGGAGAAACAAAAGCGAGCGTAAGCGCGCGCGCGCGAGATTCGTTTGTTCGTCGGAAGGCTTTTTTCGCATTGAATATATTATAATTGGAAGGTGACTGGATATTGATGGGATTTTTTTGCTTTGGAATGTGAAAAAGGAATGCCTGCTGCCTTCGTTCGGTGCGTTTATTTATTATTTGTGTGCCTCGAAGCGCAGAGGGTTCGAATATGTCTGCCGTCTTCTCTCTCCCTCTCTCTCTCTCTCTCTCTCTCTCTCTCTCTCTCTCTCTCTCTCTCTCCCTCTCTCTCTCTCTCTCTCTCCTTTTTACTCTTGCTCTCTACTCTTGAAATTGAAAGCACACTGGCAACCATGAGACCGCTACAGCTCGAGGCTAAACGAATATATTCAGATGTATGCCTATATATTGAATTATACACTCGATGTTTCTCATGAGGGAAATAAGGAGTAAAAAACAACAGCCCTATTTTGTATGCATAAAGATACAGGGTGGCCTGAAAAGTGCCAAGCCTAAAAGAAAAATCTTAATGTCTCGTGTCATGTAGTTTTCGAGAAAAGAAGCATTTTTTTGCGCGTTTTCCGGTGGCCTGGGTTTTCGTTTTTTCTCTTTTACGTATGTACTTTCCTTTTGGAAGTTTTTGAAAGCAATTGGGAGTCACTAGTATAAGTATTTTTTTTATCATCTGAACGGATCTCCTCAAACATTTTTCTTTCAAACTAAGGGGTTAGGCCACTCTAGAGGCAAAAAAATTGGCTTTTTGGTTTTTTTTTCAGAAAAACTACAAAGTAAATCGAGATTACAAACAAGGGTGTTTATCATACATATCAGTGACTGTATACAATAATTTTTTTGAAGCGATTAATTTCAAAATGGCAGCTGTGCAGCGTTTATCTCAATGCTGCATTTTTTAAGTTGGCCGGAAACATAACGCAGACAATTTTCAACCGATTCACTTGAAATGTTGAATATATCTTGAAAAATACATTGTCTATGGAAGTACGTAGGATTTTTTTTATATTGCATAGTTCATTTGTTATTAACAATTATCTAACGATTTTTTCGGCAAATTTTTCACTTTCCGAAAATTTGCCTAAAAAATCGTTAATAACAAATGAACTATGCAATATAAAAAAAAATCCTACGTACTTCCACAGACCATGTATGTTTCAAGATATATTCAACATTTCAAGTGAATCGGTTGAAAATTGTCGGAGTTATGTTTCCGGCTAACTTAAGAAATGCAGTTTTGAGATAAACGCTGCACAGACGCCATTTTGAAATTAATCGCTTCAAAAAAATTATTGTATACAGTCACTGATATATATATATGATAAACACCCTTTTTGTAATCTGGATTTATTTTGTAGTTTTTCTGAAAACAAAAACTCCCCAAAAAACCTTTTTTTTCGGCCTCTAGAGTGGCCTAATTGATGAGTGCGATCGACTCGAAATTTGGTACACTTATTCAGTGTAATAGTAGGTTAATCTTGACCGACGCTTTCCTCCTTAACATTGTTTTTTCATTAGTTATCAACAATAAACATGTAATTTTTCCTCGAAAAATCAACAAAAAAATTCCAACATATTTTTTTTGATGATTGAAACACGCTAACAAAAAAGCTCGATTAAGTCTTAGCCAATATTGTCTTTTTAAGAAAAAAAAAAACGCGTTGTTTTCGCTTCAGATCAAAGGGGTGGCCAAAATCAAATACACCGTTAAGCCCCTCCGACTCAAAAATCCTTCACGAGATTGTTTAAAACTTCATTAACTATTCACATTCTTCAATGAAATTTGGTACACAACTTTGTTAATGTATGTCAAGTATCGTCGGAACGATTTTTCAATCATCTTACTTATTCCTTCAAAATTAATTATTTCAAATAACCCTGATTTTTGGGTCGTCACAGTAGCCTAACCCCTTAAATATTCTCATCGAGATTAAGGCGACTCGATCCAATAAATGAGTTATAATATCACGGTCCGTTGGAAACGACCCTCATCGTCGAGGGAGCGCGATGAATACTTTTATACGGTGGGACTTGACTGCAGAGCGGTACTTCGTTCGTGTCAAGACCTCGGTACCGAGAGCTTCATCATTTTACACGGTGCAAAATAATAAAACTTGTTTCTGGGAGATTCGTCTTGACGTTGGGCGAGACCGAACGGGACGGGGGGCAGGGTAAAGGGATGGACACTTCTAACTCTATCTCTCTCTCTCTCTCTCTCTCTCTCTCTCTCTCTCTCTCTCTCTCTCTCTCTCTCTCTCTCTCTCTCTCTCTCTCTCTATATATATATATATATATATATATATATATATATATATATATTTCTCTTCCTCTTTCATTCTTCCAACTATACGCTTATAGGTACACAGAGACTTTTCTATAAAGAGTACATACACAAGAGGTAGTCCACGATATATGTGTGTGTATATATATATATATAATGAGGGATTGCAATGAGAAGAGCTCGGGTCACTTTACTTCGCGCGAAGGAGTGTTCGAGTCAGGGCCTTCTGATTCTCCGGTGCACCAACCACTTCCTGTTCCAGCGTAGGCTTGCGCGCGCGCGCGTGTGTGTGTGTGTTTGGAGATACGACGAGGATAAACTGTCGCGAGAGCCCGGAAGTATGGAGTGTACCACGACCCAATTTGTGGGCAAAAAGCTTTTAGCAGGACGAAACTGTCCGAAAGCGAAGCTAGGCGAAATTCCCTCTGTGACCTATTGTCGAAACGCCGCGATGTAGAAAATCACATATCAAAAGCAAACGAAATGACATCGACATTCGATATACGTGTACACGGGGAAAATGAAGGGATACGAAAAAAAAACGCGAATGTCCGAAAAAGGTATGGGTAGCCAACGTAAATAATTGAAACGTTTGAATTTGATAATATAAATATTTTCAATAATTGTTTTATACATATTGACTTTTTTATAAATCTTTACGAATTTTTAAATTTTTCTTTGCTTTACTAATTTATATCAACGAATTTTTTTATTTCACTTTAGTTTAAGGGGCTATACCAGTGTGACACTTTTAAAAAATCGATTTTTTTGCCTTTTTCGACAGTTTATACTTTCAAGAATATCATTATCATTTATATCATTTATATCAATATCATTTTATCTTGAAAAAATCGATAGTTAAATCTTTAAACGCGTTTTTCTTGAAATGAGATTTTTCAAATTTGCTGACATTGTAACTCAAAGAGCAATTATACGATTGACTTGAAATTTGAACTGAGTACTCTTGAATATATTTACTCTACAATGACGTAGGATATTTTTGATTGGATGAAAATTGACGATTTGGCATTAGAAAAAACAACCATTTTATAGGCAAGAAAACAGACCTTTTTTCTTAACTACGCTATTTTGTTAGATTTTGATATTTTTCGAAAATCCTACGTCATTGTACAGGAAATACCTTCCAGTTTAACGACATTTTTTCCTTTTTCGGTTTCAGCTACTCAATCGGCCGGAATTACGTCAGCAGTGGAGGAACTTTTTTTTGCGCCTCCGAAGGCACCGCATAAGTCGCCTGATTCTCAATATTTTTCTATGAAAAAGTTATGTTATATAGTCATATATAGCCAAATAGTATAGGTCATATAGTAATAGGTCAAATATAGCCAAATATATTCTTAATTTTCCGAAACATTTAATTGAGTTTTTTTCTTCCAAAAAATTCCCGAAAATCACCCAAATTTTCAGCGTTCACACTGAAAATTTAATAATAAATCTTGACGTTTATAAAAAATTTGCTTTACTGTAATATAGGGAATCTTAACGAATTTTTAAATTTCATTCTATTTCAATAATAAATTTTAACGAATTTTTAAATTTTACTGTACTTCAATAATAAATGTTAGCGATTTTTTTCCGTTAAATTCGTTTTATCCAGGATATTTCTTCGCGTGGCCAAGCGCGAAAGGAACATTTTCGGCGCATGGAATTTGCGGTACGCTGAGGGCGTAGAGAATTACATGGAATCGGGATATGCAAAGATTTCGATTAGAGGAGATAGAGCACGCGTGCGAGAGCGACGGAGAGATTCGTAGGGAAGCAAGGCGGAAATGCGAATATGAGTCACGATCACGCGGGGTGCTGCTCGTCGAGCTAAGCGGCCGAGGTGTTCACGGCGATATCAACGTGATGCACCAAACGGCGTAATGACCCTCGAGCGGTCACTGGGAACGCGTACGAGGAAATTAACGTGCACGCTCATAACCGAGCTAACGCAAATAGGACGATGAGAATTATTCCGATGGTGATGAATCTTCCGCTCAATGAATTCCTCAACCGTGAGCATCTAAGTGCAAACAGAACGGTGAAGAGAATCGGAGTCTGCTGATTTTGCGATCCTGTAGCTTTCCATCGTTGAAATAGTGTACAAATTATTATCATTATTCTCATTGCTCAAAACTTGCGATTTGGGACATGTTGGATACGATAATAAGGGGTTATGCCAGCGTGAAAATTTCGAAAAATTGTTCATCGCTTGAGGCAACTCAAATAAAAGGGGAAGGACCAACATATGGTGCAGAAATCGCAGATTAAAAGTAAATTTATGATTACAACGATAGACCTGCTAGTAAAACTTTAAGGCCTTATATACGCGAAAAATTTCAAAAATTTTCATTTTTTTATTATTTTTTATTCCATTAGCATGAACGGTTAGGAATATTTTAAGCTTTACAGAATTGAAAAATTCCGAAAATTCCAACAATAACCAAATATCAATAATCCAAATTTTTGAACCTTGTGAAAGTTTTAACTCTTGAACGAAGGTTCAGATCGCTTTGAATTTTTTACAACATATTCTTAGTATCATCACCTATCGTGTGAAGCACGAAAAGAAAAATTGCAATGACACAAAAAAATATAAAAAATTAAATATCGACAGAAAATTAAGTAAAAAAATGTTCAGTTTCGAATTTTCATTATAATCATTTTTTTTTAAATAATATTGTCGGTTCACACTGAAGATACATTCATTATGCAATTATATATATGTTCATTTTTTTCACACACCCACATCGATGCCGTGAACTTTCACCATCAACGCGCGCGCAAAAAAAAATACGTTGCTTTATTATGTTATATCTCCGCCATTTGTTAAGATTTCTGATTTTTTTACATATACTTAACGATGTGCATAAATGATCTGTAAAAAAAATGTTATCAAAATACGCGTCATTTTTTTTAACCGCGTCTAGAAAAGTACCTTTGAAAATCGGCGAAATCGCGTATATAAGGCCTTACGCGCGTTTGTCTCGAAACTATGTTTTTCACAACGGTGTACACGATTACTCGAAATCTAATTAACCGATTGGCTTAGAATTTGGTACACTGTAATAGTAGTTTGGTAGTGTAATAGTAGTTTAGTTTTGACCGACGTTTTTCTTCTTAACATTTCGTTTCATTAGTTATTAACAATAATGATGTCATTTTTCCTAGAAAAATTAAAAAAAAACATCACCATTTCCTTTTTGATGACTGAAACACGATAACGAAAAAAGCTCAGTCAAGTCTTAGCCAATATTATCGATTTGAAGAAAAAATACTGTTTTTTTTTGTTTCAGATCAGACGGGTGGCCATAATCAAATACACCGTTAAGTCCCTCACGTTCAAAGGTCCTTCACGAGATTGTTTATAATTTCTTTAATTATAAATATTTTTTATGGAATTTGGTACACAACTTTGTTAATGTACATAAATAAATATCCAAACGATTTGTTAATCGTCTTCCTTATTCCGTTAATTTTTGTTTAATAACCCTCATTTTTGGGTCGGAACAGTAGCCTAACCCCTTAAAATCTAAAACCCAAATCTGCAATTTGGATAATAATGTATGTGAAGAAATTTAAAAAATGAAAAAGAATTTTCATTGCATCCTGCCAATGCAAACTTTAACGTCATCTGATTTTTCATTCCGTTCGGGCATATATGTATATTTTCGACATTATTATTAATGATATAATATGAATTATTTACATTATTTATTCATTATTATATACCCTCTTACATTAGTTTTTTAATGTAATAATTATCTTTACATATAAAATGATTCATATATATACATATATATATGTGTATGTGAGTGTAAATAATAAAAAACGGGAAGTGCGATCGAATAAATAATAAAAAATATTTAAAGGCGAAGAGAAAAAGTCACTGCTATCCCTTGATCTAAAGGAGAATTGCCTCTGTAATAACTGACATCGAGACACACCAGACCTGTAGAAAATAAGTCCGAGATAGATAGAATGATGCCAGAAGTACGCTGATAAGCGAGAGAATTTTCCGTGACGAGGATTGACAATAATATAGCGTTTCGGTAAGAACGTGCAAACTAGTATACATCTATTTAATATTAATTGTACATACGCAGCCAAAACTCGCGTGATGTTGAACTTTGCATCGTTGCAATGCAACGAAAATGAATTCTTTTCAATTATTCAAATTGTTTCTGGCTGTGAAACCACTCAAACGTTTCAACGTTTTATTATTCAAGATTTACGACCTCAATTTGCAGAAGAAGAAGGCTCAGGATATGTATAAATATAACGAAATGGCAAGAACGAACGAAAATACCGTTCCATCCCAAAGATCCAAAGTCATGATATTTATCGTACTGCAAGATAATTCGACCATTTCATTACGAAAGAATTATTATTATTAAAAGAATAAAAAAGACTGGGAAGAGCTTGCAAAAGGAAAAAAAAGAACAGGTCAAAATAGATGCTTGATTATGGCAATATTTAGTTCATCGTTCAGCCAAGAGTCATCGTTCGAAATAATGCTGTTACGATGCGCGCTTTTTTTCGACGTGCATGAAATGAGAAGCAAATAGGATCCTGTTGTTAGGTGGGAAAAAATCAATCAAATTTGAGAAGAGAAAAGAGATGGAGAGAAAGAAAGAAAGAGAGAGAGAGAGAGAGAGAGAGAGAGAGAGAGAGAGAGAGAGTCGTGGGGGAGAACTGGGAGGGGAATGATTTTGGTGTAAATAACTTCCGGTGTCAAGGACCGTGGAATTGGTAGCGATGGCGGGGACAGTGGTGGCCTAAAACAACCCGGAGCTACGTACTATGTATATGGTATAGTTGGTGCTCGGGATGAGAGAACGGTCGATAATTCCGTGGGGTACTCCTCCGCCGAATGTAGAGGTAGGTTAGCGCCTCTCGTAGCTCTCAGAACTGGTGTGCGCCCCGAAGAGCATACCGGATGTAGCTCTCTCTCTCTCTCTCTCTCTCTCTCTCTCTCTCTCTCTCTCTCTCTCTCTCTCTCTCCCTTTCCCTCCCTCTCTCTCTCTCTTCTGCATACGTTACTTCCCTTTCTCTCTATCGCTTTCTCGTGCATACATTATCCCATAAATTCATATGAATTATTTAAGGACGCGATACCACAGCTCGTTACTTTTAGCAATCCTTGGGAACTAATCTACGCTGCGCGTTACTCACGTTACTCGCTTCACTCTCTTTACTATTGCCGAGGCTGTTGTCCTATTTAAGCGTTTACGGTTTTATGCTGATTGCCGAGTATAATTTCGATTTTTGTTTGATATTTTTTTGTATTTTCGTTCTGCATTATTTCTAATGTTATATTCCAATCCTCCCCTTTCCGTCGCTGGCTGTCGGTCTTTCTATTGTGGAGTTCCGATTGACCAAGGGGTATCGGTAGTCCGTAGGGCCAGCGGAAACGATTTTTGGGCCTTGACGCATTCTTTAAGATGGAAAAAAAGTGCAAGGGGACTGAGAGAAGAAAGTTGCTAAATGAACGACTGAATTTACGGCATCAGACAGAAAATACTGTTAGAAAAAACTTTGGAGGCTTTTTTAACGACAAAAACGTTTTTCAAATTTTGCGGCACAACTTGGACGAATTTTATTCACTACGGACTTTCGCAGGATCGTATGCACTGAGTTATCCACAGAAATGAGTAGAGATTTTTTTATGTGTAAAAAAAACTCGGTTTTTTATTAACTCTTTTTCCCGGTTTGTTTTTTCTTTCAGAAGCGTTACTTATATTTTCAAATGCGTGCCATTTCAGTGAGGGACAACATTTTACAAATCCTCTAAATATTTCTCTAGATATTATCACGAATATTTATCAAAACGCAATCATTTTAGGTTTAAGGCTTTCACGGCTCATGATGTTATTAGAAAAGTATATGGCTTCCGGATGGAGGCCGTGTTGAGGATCACCGTTATGCAGGCGTTTCTCAAATGTTACAGTCTGCATCATCATGCCTGAAAGCCCCAATGCTGAAGCTCTCGTGTCTAGAGTTTTCCATATATAATTGCAGTCATCGCTTCACATCACTGCACCAGCCAATCGGATGTTTTTCATTGACTGGCTACTCAATTAAGGGGTCTTCTCACTTTAGACGGTGAAAAAAGGCTATTTTCATGAATTTTTTTATAACTTTATATTATAGATATTGATATAAAAGTTGTTACACTTAATAAATACACTTTTGGAATACATTTAAAAAATTTGAATGTGTTTATGCAACCCAAACAAACGTTAAACGCGTTTTTCTTGGAAGAACGTTTTTCGACGGCTTGTTAATTAAATCTTCGAAACTACTCAACCGATCCCTATAAAATTTAAACCTCATATTCTTTACAACTATAGCTATAGCGTATATTAAGGATTTTTTTAAATTATGATATTTACTATTTGTTTTGCCAAAAACGGTGAAAAACACGTTTTTTTTTGTTTTTTTTAACTGTCCGCCATTTCGTTATTTTTGCATATAGCAAAAATCGTATATGTGCTATAGCCATTAACATACTGAATCTTAAACCCTTTGATTTTTTTCTTTCGGATGATCCATCTCCGAGATTTCATCAACCGCGCAGACCTACAATTTTTTAGGACATTTTTCAACTACCATTTTCGTATATGGTAAATATTTAGAAGTGGGGCTCCAGCTAGAAAAGGGGTTTAGAAATTTTGTACCGGGGCGCTTTGTTTATAATATTTAAGTCGGCGGAAGACAATTTCAACCCTTATTTCAACCCCCAAACGCTGTTTTTTTACTTTTTTAAAGTTATGGAGGAAACGGGTTTGGTGACATCAAGTGGGTCAAATGACATGGGTTTGGGTTTGTTTGTTTGGGCTTGTTTGAATGAAATTATGGTAACATTCTACAACCGAAACATTGATATGTTCCTGTAAATATATTTTTTTAAAATAAAATACTCCTCCCTTATCATAAAAAAAAACATATTTTCATGCTGCAGAATAGCCCCGGACACGTGAAAAAAAATTTGCAGCCGTTTATGCTGGAGCCCCTTTTGTAAATATTTACCTCGTCTATAAATAGTGACGTACATAAATTAAATTTTTCTTTAAATGTATTTCGAAATTGTATTTATTAAATGTAACAAATTTTACATCAATATCCATAATATAAACCTATCAAAAAAATTCATGAAAATAGCCTTTTTTAGTGTCCATCGTGAGAAGACCCCTCAAAAAATCATTTTTTATTTTTCGTTCGAGGTCAGTATTTGCGGCACTAGCGCTCGCAAAAAACGCGCAAAGCTCCAGCGCCACCAGTGCGTGAGGAATTTTCCATTAAAATAATTCCATTCACTTTGAGATGTCATGATAAATTTCTCTAAACATATTTTCTGTATATTAATCAGGTCATCAAGTATGAAATGTCCAATCATCTCGAGTACCAAGTTTGATACGCGATATCTCTGATCTTTCACTTTGACAGTTCTTGTTTTTTTTTTAATTCCGAAAGCACGTCATCGGCCTTTCGACGCACGTTTTGGTTTGTGATTATCTGTCGAATTGCCTTGCGCAGATTGAATTTCGTAAATTATGGATAAGTGAAAAATTCGCGTTATTTTCGAATATGAGTTCCGCCGTGGAACTAATGCAGCGGCAGACAACTCAAAGTGTCAATGAAGTGTTTGGCAGGGATGTGGCTAATGAACGCACAGTACGTCGATGCTTTGAGAAGTTCCAGTCTGGCGGCTTTGATCTTCAGAATGAACCACGTGAGTGACCCGAGAGCGAGGTGAATGATGGTGGACTGGAAGCTTTAGTGGTAACGGATACATCTCAAACTACGCGTGACGTAGCAGCAAGGTTTGACGTGACTATTCCAACAATTTTTTATACCATTTGAAACAAATGGCTAAGGTTAAGAAGCTGGAAATCGGACAGTTCATACTTAAGGGGTTAGGCTGCTGTGAATGCTTTAAAAAAATCGTTCGTCGCCTGAGGAACTCAACGTCAACTCAAATTGAAGAGGAAGGTCAAACATGATGCAGAAATCGCAAATTAAAGGTAAACTCATGAGTACGACGATATAACTGCTGGTCCCACTTTAAACGGGTTTTTCTCGAAACTATGATTTGCAAAACGGTGTACACGATTTCTCGACATCTAATGAACAGACTGACTTGAAATTTCGCATACATACTCAGTGTAATAGTAGTTTACTCTTGACCGTCATTTTTCTCCTTAACATTTTTTTTCACTAGTTATTAACTCTAACGATGTAGTTTTTCCTCGAAAAGTGGGAAAAAAAGTTTAATATTTTTTTGATGTTTGGAACACAATAACGAAAAATATATTTTGTAGGAATAAGTAATCCGGTTATTAAGCTCGGTCAAGTCTTAGCCAATATAATCTATTTCAATTTTTAAAAAAGCGCGTTTTTTGTTTCGGATCAACCAGATGGCCAAAATCATGTGCACCCTTGGGCTCCTCACGTTCAAAGGTTCTTCACGAGATTGTTTATAACGTCTGTAATTAGTAATATTTTTGAATTAAATTTGGTGCGGAGTTTTGTTAAGGCGGGATGTGCATTTAGACAGGAAAAAATAAGCAATATTGAGGGATTTTTTAAACTAAGAAATAATGATTCTACAATTATCAAACTCGAGCTATACTTTAATAGTATATGTACGTATACAAAACAATTTTTTCAAATTAATTCATGATCAAAATGACGGAGCTGTGACAGAGTGTTACAGCAAGGTCGCCGCTGGAGTTGCGAATCTGCGTGCAGTCTAGCTTCCCGCAGACTTTGATTTGCAAAAATGTTCAAACATTTTTTCAGTTAGAACATGTATAGTTTCTATGTGACGGTAATTACAATGAAGAAAATGCAAATTTAAAAAAAATGGCACGAATTTACAAAAAAAAATCAACAATTCACGCAACCTTTCTGTCAAATGTGGATGAAAAAAGTAGTTTCTTTTTCCAATTTTCCAAAAACAATTCTCGTCGAGTAGAAGGTACCAATATTATCAAAAAGAAGGTACGAAGTTTCAACTCAATCGGCTTAATAGTTTTTGAGTAATCCTGCACGCCAATTTTGATAATGGAGTTTTGAGAAAAACGCGTTCGAAGTTCACGCCCGCTCCGAATCCAAGCGGTGAGGCACAGCGTTGACGGTCTGTAACGGTTGAAGTTTTTCGAATTTCGCTTTGAAACTTTAGGAAAATATTCTACATATATAGGTAAAGAAAAAAGATCGGTTTTTTTTATCGTTGCAAGTGTATATCCCGCCTTAATGTACATACAAATAAAAGTCCAAACGATTTTTCAATCTTACTTATTCCTACAAAATATACTTGTTCAACTGACCCTGATTTTCGGGTCACACGAAGAAAAATACAGCCTTGAATTCTAACACTGATTGCCAGAATTCTAATATTCAATGCTAGAAAAGTATAGCAGTTTACTGCCAGTTCGGAATTCTAAGACTTGTTGTTATAGAAGTGTAAAAATGATTCTCACACCGTATAGTAAAAATGATGCGTGCATATTGCATTTGAAACTATTCTCGCATAGGCGCGAGTCCTATATGCTGTATAGTAAAAATAATGCGCGCATATTACATTTGAAACTATTCTCGCATAGGCGCGAGTCCTATATGCTGACCTCCATAAAGCTAGCAGAGCAAACTCCCGAAAATGGATTTAATTGATATCAAAATTTTGTGCTTTTTATGTGCTAATTTTGTGCTCCATTAAAAATTGTTGTGCTCTTACCGTTTAGCGGGAAATTAGAAATCTTAATGATATTTGGCTTATCTAAGAATGAAACTACGTGATATTTATGTGCTTTTTATGTGCTTTGCGAATATCGAACAGCCAAACCCCTATTTTTTTTTCGCCCGATATATACCCCACAAAAAACCCTCAAATAAGAGCATTTACCATTTTGTGGATATACTGAAATGAAAATACATCATATTTATGTGCTTTTTATGTGCTCTACGAATATTCAAGAGCCAAACCGCTAAAACGCAAATTTCTCCCAAAAGCACCCCTACAAGACCCAAGCTACCCGTCAATACGAGTATTGGTTATTTTTTCGATATCGTTAGATCAAAGTAGTCCACATTTATGTGCTTTTTATGTGCTCTACGAGTATCCAAGAGCCAAACCTCTAAAACGCAAATTTCTCCCAAAACCACCCCTACAAGACCGAAATTACCCGCCAATACGAGTAATGGTTATTTTTTCGATATCGCCAAATCAAAGTAGTCCACATTCAGTAAATATGGACTACTTTGATTTGGCGATATCGAAAAAATAACCATTACTCATATTGGCGCGTAATTTCGATCTTGTGGGGGTGGTTTTGGGAGAAATTTGCGTTTTAGCGGTGTGGCTCTTGAATATTCGTAGAGCACGTAGGGATTTGGCTGTTCGATATTCGTAAAGCACATAAAAAGCACATAAATATCACGTAGTTTCATTCTTAGATATGCCAAATATCATTAAGTGCTCTGCTAGCTTGATGGTAAGCCAACAGAGCACTTTTGATTTCTAATTACCTGCTAAACAGTAAGAGCACAAAAATTTTTAATGGAGCACAAAATTAGCACATAAAAAGCACATAAATGTGGACTACTTTGATTTTGCGATATCGAAAAAATAGCCACTACTCGTATTTGCGGGTAGCTTGGGTCTTGTAGGGGTGGTTTTGGGAGAAATTTGCCCTTTAGCGGTTTGGCTCTTGGATATTCATAGAGCACATAAAAAGCACATAAATGTGGACTACTTTAATTTTGTGATATCGAAAAAATAACCATTACTCGTATTGGCCGGTAGCTTGGGTCTCGTAGGGGTGGTTTTCGGAGAAATTTTCGTTTCAGAGGTTTGGCTTTTAGATACTCGTAGAGCACATAAAAAGCACATAAATGTGGACTACTTTGATCTAGCGATATCCAAAAAATAACCAATACTCGTATTGGCGGGTAGCTTGGGTCTTGTAGGGGTGCTTTTGGGAGAAATTTGCGTTTTAGCGGTTTGGCTCTTGGATATTCATAGAGCACATAAAAAGCACATAAATGTGGACTACTTTAATTTTGTGATATCGAAAAAATAACCATTACTCGTATTGGCGGGTAGCTTGGGTCTCGTAGGGGTGGTTTTCGGAGAAATTTTCGTTTCAGAGGTTTGGCTCTTAGATACTCGTAGAGCACATAAAAAGCACATAAATGTGGACTACTTTGATCTAGCGATATCGAAAAAATAACCAATACTCGTATTGGCGGGTAGCTTGGGTCTTGTAGGGGTGCTTTTGGGAGAAATTTGCGTTTTAGCGGTTTGGCTCTTGAATATTCGTAGAGCACATAAAAAGCACATAAATATTATGTATTTTCATGTCAGTATATCCAAAAAATGGTTTATTCTCTTAATTGGGGGTTTTTTTGAGGGTCTATATCGGGCGAAAAAAAAATAGGGGTTTGGCTGTTCGATATTCGCAAAGCACATAAAAAGCACATAAATATCACGTAGTTTCATCCTTAGATAAGCCAAATATCATTAAGTGCTCTGCTAGCTTGATGGCAAGCCAGCAGAGCACTTTCGATTTCTAATTTCCCGCTAAACGGTAAGAGCACAAAAATTTTTAATGGAGCACAAAATTAGCACATAAAAAGCACACAATTTTGATATCAATTAAATCCATTTTCGGGAGTTTGCTCTGCTAGCTTTATGGAGGTTATATGCTGAATCCTATACGCTATATTTTCATATGGATTTTACTATACGTATAGCATGAATCTTCGTATATGTATAGATTTCACTATACGCATAGCATAAATCTTCGGCACATAGCGAAAAATATTACGTAGTTATTAGCAAAATGTGACGCTTTATACCGTACTTTTTGTAGAATACTGGAAACTAATTGTTCCAATCACGTGGGCAAAATATTTTTTGAATACTACAAAAAATCACAATATGTCGAATGAAATGTATTATTTGTATCAGTTTACGTGCCATATCGTAGATTTAAATTTAAATTTCTTCATTATTACTATACCATTATTACAATTTTTATCTTCCATTCAATACTTTTTTATATTTAATGATATTTTTTTAGAAGCATGGTATTAATTCTAAGCTTCGAGGCCCCTGTTTTCTGCGTGCAGCAGTGGCCTAATCCCTCAATGACTTCTGTCAAGGACGAACAAACTCTTAGATTGACACCTTTATCTGTTATCCGAGTATCGTCGCCCCTCGAGGAACTGCCCCACTAAAGGAAATAAATCACCCGATCGATCTTTCTCCTCTCCTTCTCCCCATTGCCCACCGGCAATGGCGAGTTCCTCGCCGCGCTCATATAAAATTCATGTTATCCGAGCCCTGCCCAAACAAACTTGCAGAGACATTTCAACTCACTAATAAAATAAACAAAATCGTATTGCCCCGAATTTCGTGCGTTGCGAATAGGGCAAATTTGCGAATGACACGACCGAACGATCCACGATGATAGATCGGTAGAGGTCGCGGAGATAGTCGCGGTTCATCCAAATGTTTGGGACAAGAGAGCAGCAGGAGAGAACAAGGGAATATCTTCCCTCGTATAAGCTTCACGCTCGAGAAGCGACAGAGGCGTGCTGCGCGGGTATTCGTCGAAGGTCGGCATTGCGACGGGAGTTCAAGGCGATGCGTCACGCGGAACGATCGCCCAAGACACCCGCGACCAACTTTTCTCAACCGAGAGCGCAGCAAGTGTCGTCTCTCTTTTTTTTTGTTTCTCGAGATATCAGACTCGTTCGACGGCACGGTGTTGCGGCAAAAAAAGAATCACCATCATTTTGTCTCATTTTCCATCGTATATTTTCGTGAGCTTCCGTTCAACCGCATACTGGTAGGAATTCCGCGGTGAGCTCGTCTAATTACCGCAGCGTTTCCTCGACTATCCGTGGAGGCTTCATAGGAGTGCACGTTGGAATCGTTACCCATTTTTCGCTGTTAACGAGCGAGTCTTTACGGATGCCGGATCCGTGAGCAACATTGCGGCTTCGAAGGAACTGGCCTCCCCAGGGATCTTCGAGCACCGTGTGTGCATCTCTGTCGGCTTACTCATCATCGCGGCCGACTCGGCTTACGTGGCCCCACGCGATCACGTCTCCCTCTAAAATCCTTCTCCTTCTCCTGGAGCGCATTCGCTCTCCCTCCCACTTGGAATTCGATGGAATTTTGGGAGGTCCCTCTCCGCCCGAATATGCATCTACACCTAATTGCCCATTGCTCCTCGAGCGTACGTATTCACGTGACACGTCGTGTGGCTCTCACCATCAGAGTCAACGAAAAGGGGCATTTTTTTTCTTCTCAAATACACAACTCCAACGACACGATTTTTTGCCGATTATGGCCATTTCCAGGCCCGCTATGGATAGATATTTTTTTCTGAAAAATCGAAATCCTGCAAAGCTATTGCCGTTAAACGATTTTGTGAAAATAAAAAAAAGATAATGATAATATTAGGTGATGGAATTAATTCGTACACTGAGAAAAAAATCATTGATAAAATATCATTGGTGTTATTGAATGGAATTTCGTTGATTCAATTTAAAAATTGTTGGTGTAAATAATCGGATTTATTAGTCCAAACAAAACACTATTGACTTCAATATCATGATAAAATTGAAAGTTTTTTTTTTCATTCAAAAGATATATTGTTAGCCGAGAACAATATATTATTGAAACTATGTAAAAAATTATCGCGAACAAATTATATAGTTTTGAATGCAATTTCTGCAACGAACGAAAAAAGCGTCTCAATTCATGACATGAATATTGTTGATTCGAGTACACAAGAAAAAAATTGAATTTCGCTCGTTTGATTCAAATAAAATGTCTATTGACTAAATATGTTATTTTATTATTTTCACCATATCCGATATTGATTTTAAGTACATTGTTCGTTAAAATATTAATATTTCATTTTGATTGGAAAATATTGAGCAAATGTCTGAATTGGTTGAAAAATAATGCGAAAGTAAAATTTGTTTCTTGCACATTTGGTTGAAATAATTCAACCGAATCATGGTACCCGTAGTTCAGTGGTACGTGGTAATCACGAAACCCGTAGTTCTCGAAGTAACCGCTAGAGGCCGCACGCGCGCTCGTTTCTCGTAAGCGTAGCGCAAACCGAAAATCTACTTAAACGCTGGAGAAACTCTAAAGAGTATCGCTTCTTGGCCTGTGGCTAAGATCAAAGTGTAGTATCTGTTCTAATCAGTCGAATATCTGATATTCCCTCCATGGATATTCCATTGGATATCTGATATTCTCTCCACTATCATCGTGGATGATCATTCTAGTGCTCACTTTTCATTTAAGATTTAAAACAAATTGAAAAACTTACGTCCCATGGCATATTCGTTTCGATGTAGTAAAGAAATAATTAATTCTATTGATTATATTTTTGTACGAAATAAAAAGTGTTTGTAGCAACCGCTCAATTATTTCATCCAATACATCTACGGATTGTATATAGACTTCAATAGAATATAATTTTATTTGAAGGATAATGTAGATATTCAGAAAACAGAAGAGCTCTTTCAAATAAAATAATATGTTATTTAAATCAATCACATTTTCCAATATTTCATAGTATTGGAACAATCTCATATATCGGTGGCACTCCGCAGCAGCACATTTATTTGGATTAACCAATATGTTTTTTTGATTCAATTGGTTTTTTTTTTTCTCAGTGTAGCGTTTTACAAGAGATGGCGTAGGCAGTACAGTATTTCGTTGTTACCAACAGTAATGTATTCATCGTGAAACAGCTATCATTGAATGTCATTTGCTGTATATAGCCTCTTTTTGAATCGTAAATAACAACACTTTATCATTTATTGAATATGTCAATATTTGTGTCGAATAAAGTGTTTTTGCGGGGAGTTTTACTTCCCGGTTTTTTGCATCGAATTGTCACTGGTGATGAAAAATGGATCCATTGCGACAATCCGAAGCGCAAAAAGTCATGGGATAAGCCTGGCCAACCGTCAACATCAGTGGCAAAGCCAAATATCCATGGGTCTAAGCTCCTGCTCTGTATGTAGTGGGATCAGAGGGGCGTGATTTATTATGAACTGCTGAAACCGAATGAAACCATAACTGGGGATCTCTACCGACTGCAATTGATGCGCTTGAGCCGTGCATTGAAAGAAAAACGGCCGGAATAATCGGAAAGAGACGACAAAGTCATTTTGCTGCACGACAATGCTCGTCCGCACGTCGCAAAACCGATACAAACATATCTGGAAGCACTTAAATGGGAAGTCCTACTCCACCCGCCGTATCCTCCAGATATCGCTCCTTCTGATTACCATTTGTTTCGTTCGATGGCTCATAGCCTGTCTGAGCAGAAGTTCACTTCTTACGAAGATTGTCAAAAATGGGTCGATTCGTGGATTCCATCTAAAGACGAGGCGTTCTTCTGCCACGGTATTCGTACCCTGCCCGAAAGATGGTCAAAAGTAGTAGAAATCGAGGGGCAATACTTTCATTAATGTATTTTTTTTATTTTAATTAAAAATCAATTTTTTTTTTTCATTAAAAAACGCTACGAATTAATTCCAAGTCCTAATAATAACAATATTATCGTTATTGTTATTATTAGAAATCGATTTTATTACTCCGTGCATCGCAGTTCCTCAGTTTGCACGGGGAAACATTGACCTACCCCCGGAGGGTAGGCTCGATCTAAATCTAGACCGAAACTATTATTATTATTATATACATTTTATTATTACTGTTAAAAATAGACACACACATATGTATAAAAATATGTATGAATACAAATAATTAAATTGACATATATATCGTTGTTGATAATATAAATATTTTTTTTACGAGGGAAAAAATGCGTTAGGCCCCATTAGGGCTTGTATTATCCGTTAATTTTTCGTACCCGGATAATATGGATAGTACCGTAAAACGGGCTACATTGAACAGGTCTTGGAAGTTTTTTGTAGGTAACTTTTTTTAACATCCTAGATACCAACGTTTCTTGCTCCAATAGATCAGTGTGTCCTTTGGCTATCAAATGTGTAAGAAAGTCAAGCTCCATGAACCCCTCACAATTTGATACATACATTTTTTAAAGTGTCAAAGTAGCCCCGAGTGTGGGGTTTCTTTGACAGGGCATTGGAATGCAACTTATGTCAAAGATTGAGGGTTACTGTGAAATCATTCTGATAAAAAATGTAATATTTTATGCATTATACATGGAATTAAATGAAAAACAACGATTTTTTATAACCAAATTGTCATCGTTATTAAGGTAGCAAAACTCGAACAATTTTCGTCCAATCGATTTGAATTTTTAAGTGTAGCTTCTTAGATTGCTTTGACAGTCAGGTACGCGCGCTTTTTCCGATGAATCGGAAATTGTAAAAAGTATATCACTTTTGAGATAAAAATTATGGTCGAAAAAAAACGAACTTTTTTTTCAAACTCGTCTCCATTTTTGTTTTAATTATTTTTAAATTCCCCCCGTACTTGACTGCTCAAAATAATATAATTAACGAAAATATTTCACTCTTAGTTGCGGGACTAAATTTACGACGGTTCTACTGCGTGCCGCGGAGAGAGTTGGTGGAAAAACAGTAGTGCTATAGTGACTCGAGCACCGCCATTTTGTGTACTTTTGACAAATAATTTTTCTTTACATACTTCGATATATACCTTATAAAACCTAAAAGCTCTTTTGACCATGAATTTTATTCCTTTCTTTAAAAAAATCCAAAGAAAACGGTCGAAAATGGGCAGTTACAGTGGTGCCCTCCCTTAAGGAAACATTTTACATGAAAATATCAAGTACCTGGGGCGCTATTGTAGGCACTTAATGAGTCTTAAAATTGTCATTGAGATCAAAGTCAACTTGAGCAACATTACAATCAACTTTAGCAACATTATAATAAACTTGAACAACAAATTGTTGTTCAAGTTCCCGCACTCGCCGCCCGCCACAGGTCAAGCGGGCTCGCTGCGCACACATTTAAAACGTATTTTGGCGCTCCGTCGAAGTAGCCCCGAAAACTGTCAAAGTTACCCTGAATGTCAAAGTAGCCCCGTTTTACGGTATATCCCGCCTTAATACCTATACCAGTGCCTATACCAAGGGCCTTTACCAGTGTCACACTGGTATAGGCCCAGATAGATAGACTTTCAAAAAATCGATTTTTTTGCCTTTTTCGACAGTTTATACTTTCAAGAATGTCCTGTGAAAATTTCAAGGCCGTATCTCTGGTCATTTTATCATGCAAAAATCGATAGTTAAATCTTTAAACGCGTTTTTCTCGAAATGAGTTTTTTCAAATTTGCTGACATTGTAACTCAAAGAGCAATTATCCGATTGACTTGAAATTTAAACTGATTTCTCTTCAATATATTTGCTCTACAATGACGTAGGATATTTTTGATAGGATAAAAATGGACGATTTGGTATTGAAAAAAATGACCATTTTATAGGCAAGAAAACAGACTTTTTTCATAACTACGCCATTTTGTTAGATTTTGATATTTTTCGAAAATCCTACGTCATTGTACAAGAAATACCTTCCAGTTTAACGACATTTTTTCCTTTTTCGGTTTCAGCTACTCAATCGGCCGGAATCATGTCAGCAGTGGAGGAACTTTTTTGGCGCCTCCGAAGGCAGCGCAAAGTCGCTCGGATCTCAATATTTTTCTATAAAAAAAATATGTAATATAGGTCAAAAATAGCGAAATATATTCTTAATTTTCCGAAACATTTATTCGAGTACTTTTCTTCCAAAAAAATGTCCGAAAATCACCCAAATGTTCAGCGTTCACACTGGTATAGCGCCTCGAGTCAATCCGAATCCCACAGTGTCGTTATTCGTCCATTCGCTGGTCGGTTTGCCCTAAGCACGTGTTTTCGAGTCGCTCTGTTTTGCCCGCTAGCTGTAAAGCGAGGCTGCGCGTATGTACACAGAGGCAGCAGGGTGCGCCCAATCGCGATAAGAGAAAGAAGTTCGTGACAAAAGAAGTCCGAGCGAGACTCACCGGTTTCCGCCCGGGGCTCGGACAGTCGTCCTTGGCCCTCTCGAAGCGTTCGAACTTGAAGCTGTTGCTGCGATACAATTCGTTGTCGCTCTGTTGCCTGCGGCACAATCGTCTCGTGAACGCGCGTGGTTTGCAGGGGGCGCACTCGGTCGCCAATTCCCAGTGGAGCTTGAGCATCGCGAGTTCAGCGGTGCAACGAACCATCGCGCAGCCGGCTCGTCTGACGCGATACTTGACGCGCTTTATGCGGCCCTCGTTGCTCTTGTTGTTGCCGGCGTGATGCGAGCATGGCTGCGTCGTCGTTGTCGCCGTCGTCGAGCACTCGCAGGTGCGAGGACGAGACCGACGCGAGTGCTTGATCGTGTGCGAGCACGGCTTGGCCTCCTCGCAGTCGCAGGCACCGCCATCGGGCGAGGCCCCGTGTGCGGGACACCCGGCAGCAACCTCCGGACACTCGCAAGCCTTGCGAGCCTCGTTGGCCGGATTGATCTTCCGCGGCTGGCAGCTGCCGTTGGCCGGCGACGAGGAAGCCGCGGGGTTCGTCGGCAGGGAGAACGAACCCTGGGGACGACGACGGGAAACGAAACCCGACGAACTGTGACGACAGGCTCTCTCCGTACAGTCGCATCTGAAAATATCAACGTTTCTGGTCATTTTGTGAACTTTTTTTGGCAGGCTTGAAAGTTTGGCGTTGTAATACGGTGAAGGTGATTTTTATTTATACTGCGTACAACGAAAGAACGACAGAGCGCCGGGCAGCTTTGAGCCGCCTGTGGGTCAGCTGGGGGTAGTCAGCGGCTGTTCACTCAATACTTTTAGATAGGGCCGAATTTTGTCACCCCGAGAGCATAAACAATACCAACGTAATTACACGAAACCTATAGGTTCTAGATTTCTATAGGAATTTCACTTTACGATAGGGGGCGTACACAAATTACGTAACGCAATTGAGGGGCTCCGGCCGGGCGTTACGGTCTACGTATGTTGGGGAGAGGGGGGTCAAGGTTTGCGTTACGTCACGATTTTGGAACTGCCAGAAATAGCGAAATTTCTGTATGTTCAAAAATATGTTGGCAAAATTTGTAGTCACACAGTCCGAAGATTTACGAAGTTACAGTCACTTTAGTGAGAACAGATAGCGCGACCGGTTATTGCCCTCAGTCCCTACAGGTATGGCATCGTTCACAATAGATGAAGTGCTCTTATTATTTTGTGAAATATTATGAAGATGAAGAATCGCCATGTCGCCCGCGACCAGATACTTTAATGTAAGTATAAATATTTTGGAAAAACATAACTTTATATCAAGAAAAATGGAACGAAAACTGTGAACGCGATTTTCTCAAAACTACTTTTTTCAACCTTGTCCCAGCGAATACTCGAAAACTTATGAACCGATTTTCAATTTTTTTGTTTGACATTTTTTTAATCGCAGTAGCCGATTTTTATAATTTTCGTAATTACTGTTTTTAAGACTGTTTGAATACAAAAAGGGGCCTTGAAAATAGAAAAAAAAAGCCCAAAGTGTCGGCATTTTGTAAAAAAAAAAACAAAAAAAAACAAAATGAAAGAACGGCTACGCGTAACGATAGCTATATTTGAATAGATGTCGATAAATTGCCGAGTGTTTATTTACAGATAACCTTTCATAAAGATATCGATAGGACAATGAGAGAAATTTTCTTTTCGTCATCAAATCAAGGCACATATCTCGGTACATTTTAGAGTTTTTTTTTTCATAAAAATTGGTATAAAACTAGATGAATATATACTTCATAAAATGAGTACAAACCCGATCCTTTCATAATTAGTTTTGTCTATGGAAAAAATCGCAATTATTGACGATGAAGCACCCGTTACGTAACGGAATAGAAGGGGGGGGGGGGTTCTGGCCAGGCGTTACGATCCCGTTACGTGGGCGAGGTGGGGGGGCAAAATTTGGGAAATTTGAAGTTACGTAATTTGTGTACGCTCCCAGAGCAGTAAAGTCAGCAAGGACCTGGGATGCCAGTGGCGCGCTCTCTTTCCCTTGGTTAATGTCTATGAAAAATAACAGCGTCACAATTTTGAAAGAAAAAAGGAACAAAACATTGTTTGTAAAAATTTCAATTATAAACGCTTCAATAATTCCAAAACAAATAATACATCAATTAACTTTTTTTAATTATGATCAAAATATGACAATGATTATTCTCAAATCTTCTTAGTTACAAGGCTTATCATTTACATTTACTTTTGTACGATCGTAGTGCATTATAGCGTGGCTAGCACTTATGATTATTATTTTCAGTGCTGCCACACTTACGCTATCGGGTTATCGGGATTTTTTATTCCGTTAAGTTATCGCTTGATTGTTCTCGTATTCCGACAAAATTCGGGATGGTTGGGGCCCAGAGTGAGCAGCTTCTGGAGGTAGTGGGGCTTGCTGCACAGTACCGTATTGGGTACTGCACCAACGTAGCATGAAGAAGGTAAAGAATAGGCGGGATCCGACCGTACCGGACGAATTGAGGTTCGGAATCGTGTCGTTCCCCCGTTGAACGCGGCATAGTCCTATTTCTTTTGATGGTGATTAAGCTCGCATCGTTGGAATGCAACGTAAATTTATTTTTTCATCACTAACTCGTCATCGTTTAATTTTTTCAGCAATTTAGGCTGGGAGAATGACTAAAACACTTTATAAGAATTTTTGCGATTTATGTAACTGAAATTTCTAAATATTTTGGGTGATAAGAAGAACGTAGAAAAAAAATTCGTTGCATTACAACGATGCAAACTTCAAGACTATTTCTTTCGGGCGATTAGAAGATGTATGGTGGATAAGAATCCTGGGAAAAAGTGGTCGGTATTTGAAATTCTCAAATAGAGGTCGTAGATTTTGACGAAGATCGGTCGTAAGAGCCATTATGGTAAATGATTCACCGCGAAATTAAGGGGGAGATCCCTTTATAACGGAGAGAAGGGCTTATGGCCGAAAAGGAACTCCACGAGGAAGCTGCGGGACTACTCGGTGGCCAAGGAATCGCTGATTGATCGATAAGTAATTGGGTCACAACATTTTTGAGGCTCAAAAGTTTAAATGATCGATCGTTCTGAATTTTTGCAGACTTTTAGATAACATAGTTGCCGTTCATGTGAACCTGATGTTGCTTGGATATTCTTAAAAAAACTACTTGCTTATGGATAATCACTATAATTCAAAATTCATGAAAAATACAACATTTCTTCAAACACGTACAACTTTTCGAATTTTTACTTTGTTTTAATTTTTTAGATTCACATAGAGCATGTGGGTTTTAGAAAACTAAAACTTCTTGACCCTGATGTTTCGGTTCAATGCACCAGACACTAGGTTGTACGCCGTGGAATAACTCAAGCAGCAACCGTCTCTGAAGCAAGGTCGTATAGCCGCAATTTCTTAAAATTAAAGAAAATGTTTGGAAAATTACAAGGCGTTATAATATGTACATCAAATTTTGATTATGTAGAATAAATAGTTTCGACGCAAAAAAGTCTTGAAAATTGGCTTATGTTCGGCTGCCTAAAAGGATCTCCCGCCTTGAGTTCTCCATAGTTGGAGTGCAAGAAAAATCTTATTTTCTGAATTCCTTTAGCTTATCGCGTCGGATTGGACCAACAAAAATGCCCCAACCCTTTTTTGAGACGATTTCATAGAGATCTACAATCTAAATCCGCAAAAAAGATTTTGTATGATAATAATAAATTAATAAAATATAAAGGAGAATCTTCTTCGCATGCTAACGATGCATACTGTCCCACAATTCACCTATACCTGTTAATATTTGAGTTTATTAAGGAAAACCCTTTTAAGAGTGCAAGATTCTCGAAAGGACAAAACACTTGGAAGCAACCAAAACCCCAACTTGAAATCGGAAGAAACCAAAGACCACATTTGGCTTTGTCAATATTTACCAATTTTTTTTTTAAGTATAGGTAAAAAAAGTCTTCCACCGAAATCTTGATATGTGTCTACCATAATATTCAAGTGTATTTCATTGTTGTCCATTAATATTTTCATTGGCACGCAATCCGATTGATTGAGTTATGAAGTTTTTGTTATTCCGCATCCTAAATGCGTCCCGAAGTTACAAAAGTCAATTTTCTCTATGCACATACTCTGGTGTTTAGGCCATGCAGTAAATCAATCACGTCCCATTATTTCACTGTTAAATATTAATGTCTTTATTAACTCGCAACCCGATTAAGGCAATATACTACTCTGAAACCTCCCAAAGTATCGTTCGTCGCTTGAGCGCAGCACAAAGTGAAGGGGAAGATCCAACATGTGGTGCAGGAATCACAGATTAAAGGTAAACTATTATCACATTATTGTGGTAAAATATTATCATAACGATAGAACTGCTAGTAAAACTTTAAACGCGTTTTCTCCAAACCATGTTTTTCAAAACGTTGCACACGATTTCTCGACATCTAAGGAACAGATTGACTCAAAATTTGGTACACTTATTTAATGTTATAGTCGTTTAGTCTTCACCGACGTTTTTCTTCTTAACATTTTTTTCATTACTTACTAACAATGACGAAGTAATTTTTCCCCGAAAAATCGAAAAGAAAATTCAATTTCTTTTTTGATGATTGAAACACGATAACAAAAAAAGCTCGGTCAAGTCTTAGCCGATATTATCTATTCCAACAAACAAAAAAAACTCGTTTTTTTTTCAGATCAACCGGGTGGCCTAAATCAAGTACACCGTTGAGCCCCTCACGTTCAAAGGTCCTTCACCAGATTGCTTATAACTTTTTTAATTGTTAATATTTTATTTAATTTACATACAAATAAATGTGGAAACGATTTTTCAATCACTTATACCTTCAAAATTAGTTTTCTCAGCTAATTCCAATTTTCGGGTCGTCGCAGTAGCCTAACCCTTAATTGAATAAATTATGAAGTCTTTATCTATTTCGCTTCCTAAAAGTATCCTGAATTTAAAAAAGTCAATTTTCATTGTGCGCATTCCCTGCTGTGTGGGTCATGCAATAAATCAACCACATCCTATAGTACCAATCGTGCCCAGCTGTAGCGTTCAATTTGAAAACTCAGACAATGCTCGTCCTCAACGTGCCATTATGGTGTTCCGCTTATTGCGTTAATCGCGAATGTTTCGAAAAGAATATCTTTATCTGTTTCGCGTGCGAATGAACCTAAATACAGAATCCCTTTGGATCGCGTTTTTCCGCAGGGTATAATTGACCACGAGTGAGCAACGCGGGACGTAAAATAAAAAATAAAAACGCCTCAAAACTCAATTGATGGAAACGTAGTCGGAAGTGTTAGCCATAGAAATCGCCGGGCCTCGGTAAAAAAAACCAATCTACGCATCGTCGGGAATATTTCTCGAGTCTTTGTTTACCTTCTGACTCTACGAGACGAGGCGGGCGGCCGGGGGGCCGCTGCGTGCGGGCAGGGCTGAGACTCGATCGGGCAATCGCAGCTGTTTATTGGCGGTCTCGTGCGTCGAACTCTAATGAGTACGGGATGCACGGGACACGGTTGAACTTGACACGCGCATACAATTGTTTGGGGACCGCGAGATTTTCTCGCGGCACTCGCGCCCCCACCCCCTCGTTTTGCGCGTTGATCCACGTGCAACTGACAGGGCTGCGTTGGACAACCGCAGCGCCCTGTAACGCCGCGACGCCCAGCGTTCTGTACACGCTTCCAGACCCGCTCCATTCAACGGCCGGCGTGCCACTGACGTTCGCTCTACTCCTCCCACCGTCCGACCCCGCGGTCGCGCGCTCATCCTCGCCGCCGCGCCGCTCAACGGCGGCTCGCACGCGCGTCGATCGACCGCGAGATCGCGTTACTAGCCACCCGGCCCGAGGGACGCAAATTTGAAATTACTTAACGGGCTACATCTACCTAAAGGCCTGAAAAAATGGCAAAATTCCAATTTTTTTTTTCAGGGAAACGGTTGGTGAAAAAGAAACGCATTTTTTTAAACACAAAAGTACATATATGGAGAGGCTTTTGAAAAACACAGAAAAACTACGAAAACATGGTCGCCAGCAGATAATACTGTTCTCAAAGTCGGTGGACATGATATCTCGAGAACCACTTGATGGATTGTTTCCAAATTTACAGGAGATACGATAAGAAACATTTAAGGCCTTAGGCCACAGTAACGGGTATAAAATCATGTGCGAATTTAACAATTTTTTGTATGAAAAAGTGATTCGATCATAAAATTAATTACACATCTATTTAGTATTAATATCAAGATGTTATAAAAAATATATATTTTTTTCGATGTACAAAATGGCCGACTACTCGAAACTTCTCGAAACAGCTTTTTTCCAATTGGCGTGACAAATAACTTCAACAATTTTCACTCGAATTACTTCAAATTTAAAAGTTATGTTCCTAATTGCATTTCGCAGAGAAGTACGTACGGAATTTCTGATTAATCGAAAACTTTTCATTTTATGAGCAGTTTATGAGCAGTTATAACGAAAATTTTCACTGCCAATTTATTTCTTAAGTTCAAATACCTACAACTTTTGAATAAAACAATATTTTTTAAATTTCGTACGTACTTCTCTAGGTATTCTCATGTGGATTGACGAGAATTTTTGTTTTTTGTTCTAGGTAAGAAATTGTGGATGCTAAATGTCACGCCGCGGAGCGCCTCAAAAAAGATAAAAGAAAGTATTAGTAATCGGCCATTTTGTACATCGAAAAAAATATATATATATTTTTTCTAACAACCTGATATTTATACTAAATAGATATGTAATTTATTTTATGAGTGAATCACTTTTTCATACGAAAAAATTGTTAAATTCGCACATGATTTTATACCCATTACTGTGGCCTAATTCCTTAAAGGTCGTTGACGATCTAACTTTTTCAAAATCGATCTTCATTTTTTGAACGTTACGTAAAAATGGCGACTTTTTTCATAGATTTTGTATGGTCGAGTTTTAATTCGCCGCCACGTTGTTAAGAAAAATAATTTTTAAAAATCGACGATCATCAACGACTCGTATTTATTGTTGACTTCAATAACCCGTTTGGTTTTGAGATTTCAGATGGACCGTTTAAGCTGGAAAGTGTCCACCACCAAACGTCGTGAAAAAATTCATCATCTACTGGCGGCCATGTTTTTGTTGTTTTTTCTGTATTTTCTAGTAATTTTTTTAAGGCTCTGAATATATGTACCTTTGGGTTTAAAAAAAATGCGTTTCTTTTTCACCAACCAGAAAAAAATCGAAATTTGGCCATTTTTTTCGGACCTCTAGGTAGATGTTGCCCCTTAAACTTTTAGAGATCACAAAGTATTCGCCATTTTTGTGTTTTGTGAACTTTTGTGCTACTTTCATGTATTCGCGACAAAACGCCGGACAGATCTCGGACTGAAAAACGTGTGGGGTGAAAAAGACCAACAATTACAGCAGGGTTAAACGCACGCGAGCGACTTTTGTGTATTTTTTTTCTACTCTCTTTGTAGCTCACACTTCGTGGGGTTTGGGATTTTACGAAACGTTTGGGACTCCGCCGAAAGTTTTTAATGTTCCGAAATAATTTGGCGGTGCAGAATGGAAGCGCCATTATTATTATTGTTGTTGTTATTATTTGACGAGTTGATATTCTCGCAAAAATGAAAAACACGATTTTCTCCGACCCAAAACTTTCTAACCCAATACTATCCTAACTTTGTATTTTCCATTTATGTAACTGAATATATCAGAACTGCGGAATTGGCAAGACGCGATAAACAAGCCGAGCACAACGTTCGAACGTCGTACGATCGTTCGAGTACAATCGAGAATCATTTACTTTTTCTATCTGTAAACATCGTTCGTACTTTTAAATTGTCACTCACATCAGAGCGCAACGATGAATCTTCGATCTTCGGCAGTGATGCAAGGAGAGCCATTTTTACGAATTTTGAGATTCGTATTTATAATTTTACGATTGAAAGAAAAATGCAAGAAGCGCAGTCGTCGAGTCTTGAACGCGCAATGGCGGTTACCGGTTACGCGCTTCCTGTACACTCGAACCCGAATCTTCCGGAAGTCACGCCGATCGACGCGCCAGAGCCTCGACTTTACGAGGCACTACTCGGGAGCGGGAAATTTAAAAAATACCGCTGGAGGAAGAAGCATTGATGGAGTAATTCGTTTATTCGTTATAGGCAGGAATACTTATTCGCCACAATGAACGATTATTTAGGCCAAAATGGAAATGTAACCTAAATGTACAAAAGATTGGTATTTTTCAGTATTTTTTTAAAATTGTTTTTCACGCAGTATGAATTTTCGTTAATAGCGTGAAAATCATGTTTATGTTTTTTGATTGAATTACAATGAAGAAAAATGTTTTTTTTTTAAATATGATGCGCGCAAAATCGCCGTTCAATGCTGGTGCGAAAAATTTTGTTATTTTTATAAATTTGTTTATCGATGATAATTATATCTGGAAATCCGGAAAATCAGGTTTTTGCGACTTCTTTTGTTATATTCTTTATTTATTAATTATCATAATGATATCCGGACTCATTTATTAATTTTTCGAGTGATTAATAATCCATTTTTAGTTGTTTAATTAATTTAATGAACTCATTTATGTAATAATTTTTATATATATGTATGTATGTGTGTGTGTGTGTGTATATATATATCGGCAGATCCGGAGAATTAGGTTTCTTCGACTTTGTTATTTAGAATGATTATTTTGTTATTTATAACGACAAACACTAACAATACTGTGTAATCATGATTATTCCAAAGCTACAATTACACATTTACCACCAGGAAATGTCAAACTGTCAAAAAATAAAGTTCCAAAATACGATTAGCAGTAATACTAGAATAAGGCGTTCAGAGACAATAGAGAAGTGGAAATTCGACGATTACGATGAGAAATGTCTTTGGTCGCTTGAGATTTTCGGCGATAGAGGTATTATTATTTACAAACACGTGAATACAGAATTGAAACGAGGTCTGTTCCTTTTTTCAGATTAACAATCAATTGGATCTAGTGTTGAGCACGGACGCGGTGAATATCTGTTGCAAAATTCGTGGTATGTCCTTGAGATCCATGCAGACAAAGGCCCGACCAGCAGGCATTTTTTTCATCAGCCTGAAACAAATGAACGACGTAAGAATGTAACGATTTTTTTTCGTCCAAGTGACGAGAGCTGGTAATTTCCGATGGGAGTATGAATGAGTTTGTGTTGGCGTTACCTGTCAGCCTGATCGCCCAGAGAACCGATGAATATCGCGTAAGCATTAACGTCAGCATTGGAGGCCAAAATTCTGGCAAAGTTTGCCGGTGGAATTCCGTAACGCTCGAGATTCGCGTCCGAGAGGACGACGACGATGGACTCGTCGCTATCTTCTTTAGCAAGACTCGAGATCGCGTATTGGGTGGCTTCCAACGTATTGTCGCCAGATGCGCAGTACTGAGAGTGTGCGTGCATAGTCTGAAGAAATAAATTAGATTTTTTTACAAGCTTTTATTTTACTTGACTTTCTGTGTGATGCAAAACGGAAAATCGATATTTTACCCACTTCCCGACTACTTAGAGCTCTGAAATTTTGCAAACATGCGTCTAAATGGTGACAAAGCATGATTCGACTTGAAAAAAGGAGTATCCATAAAGTTGTCAACTTTTCATGTAAAATTGGCGATATCTAATCATCCATATAAAATGTCACTCACACATACAAACAAATTCGTAGCCGACTGGGTTTGTGTGTGAAAAGTTTATATGCAGCAATTAATCGTAAGTTCAATCCCAATTACAGTTTTCGTTATTTTTTACAAGCATTCCATGTTCCTAACGTACAAACTCGTAAACTAATAGACTACCAGTAACAAGTAACTAGTGAAATCAAAGACTAAAAAGTAGAAAATAACTATGTGTAAAAATTTTTTTTTCAAAAAACAGGCTTTCATTTAATGTACTAAACAGTAGAAAATAATTTTTTTTACCATGTCATCTATATGTGACTATAAATAAAAGCTTGGAGCCCCCAAAATTTAGACATATAATCTTTAGTTTACATAAATCCGTTAACATATCAACTGTATTTAATTTACTGTAAAACATCCTTAGATTTCTCAAATACAAATCCTAAAACTGAGTATAAACGTGTGATAATAATTTCTCTAATTACTATCGTGCCAAATTAAACACGGTTAATGGAACAGAATTGATCAAATGTATTAAACATTTAAAAAAGTTGAGCGCCTCAAGCTTTTGTTTATAGTCACATATAGATGACACGGTAAGAAAAAAATATTTTATACTTTTTGGTACATTAAGGCCTTAGGCCACAGTAACGAGTATAAAATTATGTGCGAATTTAACAATTTTTTCTCGTATAAAAAATGAATCACTCATAAAATTAATTACACATCTATTTGGTATGATTATCAAGCTGTTAGAAAAAATATATATTTTCTTTTCGATGTACAAAATGGCCGACTACTCGAAACTTCTCGAAACAGCTTTTTTCCAATTGTCGTGACAAATAACTTCAACAATTTTCAATCCATTTACTTCAAATTTAAAAGTTATGTTCCTAATTGCATTTCGCAGAAAAGTACGTACGGAATTTCTGGTTGATCGGAACCTTTCCATTTTATGAGCAGTTTATAAATAGTTATAACGAAATTTTTCACTGAAAACTCATTTCTTAAATTCAAATACCTACAACTTTTGAATAAAACAATGTTTTTTAAATTCCATACGTATTTCTCTAGGTATTCTAATATAGATTGACGAGAATTTTTGTTTCTTGTTGTAGGTCAAAAATTGTGGATGCTAAATGTCACGCCGCGGAGCGCCTAAAAAAAGATAACCAAAGAAAATATTAGTAGTTGGCCATTTTGTACATCGAAAAGAAAAAAAAATTCGAACAGATATTCATACTAAATAGATGTATAATTAATTTTATGAGTGAATCACTTTGTCATACGAAAAAAAATTGTTAAATTCGCACATGATTTTGTACTCGTTACTGTGGCTTAAGGCCTTAAGGGGTCACCCCCACTTGCGATTTTGAAAAAATCGATTTTTTTTATTGCATTTTTTTGAAGTATAAGTATGCGGGCCCATACTTCTGTATGGGCCTGGAATCGATGACTCTATGTAAGTTTACAAAAAAAAATATTTTCTTCGTGTAAACTGAAATTGAAACTTTAAACGCGTTTTTCTCAAAATGGCATTTCTGAAGTCGGTGACCAAGATTACTCGAACACTAATGAACCGATCTTCTTGAAATTTTGCAGGCTTATTTAATACATAAAAATGTAGTCTTTAATCGTTCGATTTTTTTTCGTTAAAATCGAACCATTAACTTTGACTGTCCGCCATTTTGTGAAAAATGAATATTTTTTAAAATCCTTCGATTAAAGACTAGTTTATACTTATATTTGACTAAATCCATCCGCATTTTTTTTTCAGATGATCCACTTCGCCGCAATGTTGGTCACCGCAAACCGTGTATATAAAAACATTATTTCATTGACGACTATTTGCCACTAAACAATGTAATATTTTTCAATAAAAAAATTACTGAAAGTTCTTCAAGATGTGTTCTTTAAGATGGTATATTGATCGATTTAAAAAGTTTTGTAGTTTTCTTTAAAAAAATTCATGAAAAAGGCCTTTTTTGCGCTACAAGTGGGGGTAACGCCTTAAATGAAAGCTTGCTTTTTTTAAATATTTTTCTACACATAACTTTTGTGATTTTTGTTTCAATCGAAAAGATTGAGAATACAATTCGATCGAACGTTTATTTTTATTATCTATAAACCGCATCTTTTATAAGGGCTTTTTTCAAAATGTTAAAAAGCGTATCAATTACTTTAATGATTTCGAGGCGTTGTTTATTATCGGCAGGTGGTCGCGCGTGCTCGACGAACGGTATGTGGTAATCTTCGCCGGAATGGCCGACGATGTCGTACTGAAATTTCGCTTCGTGTCCAGCGAACGCCTCCATCACCATGACGCAAGCTTCCATCTCGCGATCCAAACGACCGTCGTAACTGTTGAATCTGTACATACTCCCGGACACGTCGACCACGAGCTTCAATCGTTTCGGCTTCAACTGAGGCGCACCGACTTCCGGCTCTTTCTCCGCTCTGCGACGATAAATCGTCCTCTCTCCCGTCAGGCCTTCGATCAATTTCGTGTCGTCGAGCTCGCCCGAGGTCTGATGTCTCAACCACTGGCGTTCGTTACTCTTCGCCTGCAGGCTGCCTGAAATTTTCAGTCGATCGAAACAAAATTTACGGAAATTACTATGGATAGTTGGTTTATGGGGTTATAATTGTGGGGTTGGGTTTTGTTTGGGTTATCATATAACATCTAGTGTTGGTAACCGATTGAATTAGGTGATAATTAATTGGGTCTTCAGATCCGTCAAAGTGTCGAGAGGATATTGCCAAAGCCATACAAGAACTGGGACAAGGAGGAATATCACAGGCAATAAGAATCGAGGACGTAGGAGGAATAGAGACAAAAGTTTAAAGGGGAATAAAAATCAAAACGGAGTAGAAAATCTAGAACGACTGGTGCAGGGTTGACCAGTGAACAGACTGCAAGGAGTATAGGAACAAAAAAAAGAAATGCAGAAATGAAAAAAAATTCTGGGAGGTAAAGGAGCCCAGAGGGGAAACGAAGGAATTATGAGCAAGGATAAGGTAGGGGAATATAGGGCGGGGGGAGGTAATAAGTGATACAGAGACAGTAGCCGCCGGATATGCAGGGAAGGGGTGGAGAGTTTGGAATGGTCCGCCAGTTTGTGGCTGCGAGGTGGCGTAGGCAGAAATCAAAGTGGAAGTAGTGGAAAAGCTAAAAAAATGCTGAAATACAAAAGGGGGAAAAACTACGGCAAAAAATAGAGGAGCTGGTAAGGAAGAATTCCATCAAAGAGCTATGTGCGTACATAAAGGAATTCGAGATGAAATATGTAGTGCAAAGGGGACATTTCAGTATATAAAATGTTATGAAAACGGAAGCTCAAGTACATAATTTATAAGAAAAAAATGTAAAAGGAAATCGTCATGTGAAGGGGGAGGAGGGCTATGTGTAAACATCCTGAAAGGGTATACCATGAAAATGAAAAACTACAATGACAATTACAATTAAAATGGGTCTTCCGTTATTTTAAATTTGAAATGTATTGGATTAAAAAATATTATTTTGTGTATCAATATTTATTAGTGGTTCTAAACTACTATTGTTTAATAAACAACATGTTGATGAACTTTTTCTTAAAGTAACTAAGGTCCAATTAAATATTACCGTTACATGCCGCTTTTTTCTTATTTCCCTAGAAAAATAGATCTCCACGCAAAGCAACTCTAGGGAAAAAATTGTAAACTTTTAACAGGCTACATCTACCTAGGTGGGTCAGAAATGGCATTTTTCCAAAATATTTTTATTCGATAGTATCACCTTTCAGCTACATTCCCTGAAAATTTCATTGAAATATTCCTAAAATACTTCACCACCATACTACAAACTTCAAACGCGGCTTTCTCGAAACACTGTTTTCAAAGTCGCTGGACATGTCTCGGGAACCACTTGATGGATTGTTTCCAAATGTACGATGAAAAACATTTAAAGGTCGTTGACGACGTCACTTTTTTTTAAATCCATCATCATTTTCTAATAATTACGTAAAAATGACAACTTTTTCTTACATTTTGTATGCTCGAGTTTCAATTCGTCGCATCGTTGTGAAAAAAATGATTTAAAAAATCGACGATCATCAACGACTCGTATTTAATGTTAACTTGAATAAACCTCTTGGTTTTTAGATTTCCGATGGGCCGTTTAAGCTGGAGTGTCCACCGCCAAACGTCGCGAAAAAAATTTCGTCATCTGCCGGCGGTCAAGTTTTTGTTGCTTTTCTGTATTTTTTGGTGATTTTTGTTTTAAAGCTCTCAGTATATGTACCTTCGTTTAAAAGAAATGCGTTTCTTTGTCCCTAACTGTGTGCTAGAAAAAACATCGAATTTTGGCAATTTTTTCGGGCCTCAAGGTAGACGTAGCGCCGTAAAAAGTAATTTGACTTAAGGCGGGATATACATTTACAACGATCAAAAAATCGATTTCTTTTTTTTCTTTCATTACACGATAGAACTATATATGTATATATGTACTATATATGTATATATGTACTATATACGTATATATGTACTATATAAGTAGTCACCGCTCGGGGTCGGAGCGGGCGTGAACTTCAAACGCGTTTTTCTCAAAACTGCATTATTGTAATTGGCGTGCAGGATTACTCAAAGACTATTATACCGATTGAGTTGAAACTTGGCAGAAATATTGATAATATGGGTACCTTCTACTTGACGAGAATTGTTTTTGAAAAATTGGAAAAAAACGACTTTTTTCATCCACATTTTAGCGAAATGTTGCGTGAAATGTTCATTTTTTTTGTAAATGCGTGTCATTTTCTTCAATTTGCATTTCCTTCATTTTAATTACCGTCACATAGAAACTATACATGTTCTAACTAAAAAATGTTTGAACTTGTTTGCAAATCAAAGTCTGCGGGAAGCTAGACTGCACGCCGATTCGCAACTCACGCGGCGACCTTGCTGTAACACTCTGCCACAGCTCCGTCATTTTGTGGATGAATTAATTTAAAAAATTGTTTTGTATATTTAAATATACTATTAAAGTATACCTAAAGTTTGATAATTGTAGAACAATTATTTCTTAGTTCAAAAAATCCCTCAATATGGCTTATTATTTTCCTGCCTAAATGTATATCTTGCCTTGAAATCAGTTTGTCAATCACATTTGTATTTAACAGGTAATGGAATGAGAGGGCGTTTTTCTCTGTGAGACTAAAAACATTTCTTCTCTCGAGAATAGGGAGTCTTCTTTGTTAGTCTCTAAAAAATGTCCAGCTGAATCTATTTCTTCGTAACTCTCTAAAAAAGAAAGGTCCCTTTGTTGAAAATGAGACTCCATTAATTTCTCCTCACCCAAAATGACTCGCAGAGATTGAATCTGCTTCGCTACAGCATCGCGAAACTGACTGTACACCTTGTGATCGTACTGGCTCATTCTTATGTCCTTCAATCTCTGTGCGAATGCTCGTTGTCCCATTTCTCGTGCGGCCTTTTTCACGTGTTCGGGTACGGCGTTTTTCTCCGCGTCGCTCAGCTGGTGAACCGTGTGTCCGGCGTCCAAACGGTAGGGACCACCTTTGCCACCGAGACCAGCCGTGTCTCTTCCTTCAGTGAAACATCGCATTGGTAAATACGTTGATTCCAGAAATTGTCATTTTCGCGCAACGCTGACTCATAGCGTTATTTTGCCGGGATGGAAAAATGTAAAAAGTCAATCGTACCTCCGGTTCCACCCGCCCAGGTATTTCCTCCGACGTGCGGTTCGTTCTTCTCGTCGACTTTTCCGTGCTTCGGGGCGTTCACGTCGAGACCGGAGACGCGCTCTTTCGTCATTTGAAGATATTCGCCGTCGGTACCGATCATTTTCCGCCATGCTCGGAGGGACTCGTCAATGTTGACGCTGGATGTTTCCCACATTCGGACGCAACCACCAGCGTCCACCGTCACGAGGCCCTGGTTCGACGTCGGGGCAGCGCAGACCGGAAGCTCTTTCCTGTACAGCCATTGATTCGTGGCTGGAACACTTGCTGGCCTGCAACAGTAATCAGTATCTAAGGGCTCTTCTCACTTTAGACGCTAAAGAGGCTATTTTTATGCATTTTTTTGATAGGTTTATATTATAGATATTGATATAAAAGTTATTACACTCAATAAATACACTTTCGATATACATACATTTTTTTAAATGTATTTAAAAAAAAACAAACTTTAAACGCGTTTTTCTCCAAACAACGTTTTTCGACGGCTTGTTGATAAAATCTTCGAAACTACTGACCCAATCCTCATGAAATTTGAACCACATATTCTTTACAACTGTAGTTATAGCGCATATGGAGGATTTTTTTAAATTTTGATTTTTACTTTTTGGCCAAAAACGATGAAAAAAACTTTTTTGTTCTTGTTTTTCAAAAAAATTCCGCCATTTTGTTATTTTTGCATATAACAAAAATCGTATGATATGCGCTATAGCCATTAACATACCGAATCTAAAACCGTTCCATTTTTTGTCTCGGATGATCCATCTCCGAATTTTCAACCATTTTCGTCTATAAATAGTGACTTAAAAAATTTTTTTTTAATTTAAATGTATTTCGAAAGTGTAGTTATTAACTGTAACAACTTTTATTTCAATATCTATAATATAAACCTATGAAAAATATTCCTGAAAATAGCCTTTTTTTAGCGTCTAAAGTGAGAATACCCCTTAAGTAACTGGCCTGCAGTAGTAATCAGTAGCGGTAAATATACGACTTCTTGATAGATCTCAAATCATTTACACAGTTAACTTTGTGACTTTGAAGGGGCTACATCGACCTAGAAGCTCGAAAAAATGGCCAAAACGTTTTTTTTCTGGTAAACGGTTGGTAAAAAATAAACGCACTTTTTGAACAGAAAGGTACGTTGCCGAAACGAAAAGAAAGCCGATACTTATTTCAAACAAGAGCAGAGTGAACATTCCTACACACATGGAGAGTGTACTTGGCGAAAAGAAATATCCATCAGGGCACACTGCCGCGACGAGCGAGCGGGCGAACATGAGAAAATTATAAAAATTTCCAATAACGACGAAATGCTTGAACGAGCCGGCCCTCGCTCTATTGGAGTTCCGTACATATGACCAATTAACCTTTTTTCCAAACTAGATATTTAATTGGGTAATCCTTTTTTTCTGTATTAGTTCTTAGGTAGCACTAAACTAAAACCATATGGGGTGACGATAGCTAATGAAAGCTTTGTATACTCCTGCTGTAAGCTAATAATGAAAATATATAAAATTATTGTTATCTAAATATTTACAATACCAAATGTGTTATTTTTGGAGTTGTTACCAGCCAATTACCAATATTGTCACATTTTTCGCAGAAAAAGAGGAGGCGAAGAAAAATAAATGAAATATACGATCTACAGCCTTTATTAATTTGCAATCTCGTTTCTTTCGTGAGGTCAATCTCTCGGTCTTGGCTGGCACCGACTCCAAAAATAAGTCATTTAGTATTGTTAATATTTAAATAACAATAATTTTATACATTTTCATTATAAATCAAGAATTATATGTAGAATGAAAATGTTAAATATTCTAAAGTCCAGCAGGGCAAGAATAACGAAAATAAATAATAAAAAAAATACATTATGAATCGACATTTTCAGTATTTGTTGTTTAAATACAGTATATGGTACATAATATACAGAAATTCCAAATTCCTAACGAGTTTAGTTTTAGAGATAGACCCCGTAACAAAAATGGTATAAAACTGGCAACTTTAAGGGGCCAGTCCACTTTGAAAATTTCAAAAAATCGAAAGCAAGCAACCTTGAAGAAATCGACGATGATGAGGCGCTACGTTAAACTATAGTTTTTGTACTTAAAAATGAATTAAAATGAATTGAATTTTTTTTAAATGTATTTCAAGACTTTATTTATCAAGCCCAACAACTTTTATATTCATATCTTTTATAGAATCCTCAAAAAAAATCGCAAAAATAGCCTCTTTCGTGGCTCCAAAGTGGAGTGGCCCTTTAACGGCCGCCCATTTCTTCATTTTTAAAGATAAAAAAGAAAAAAATATATTTGTACTCTACTCAATGAGCTTTAGTCAACGACACCCCACAGCCAGGCTCAGGCAGTTTCTTTCTGGTCCGTTTTCATGTATGGGACCGCCACGAAAAACAATTTAATTGAATTTCTAATTCAATATTCAGTTTTTGGTCAAAATTCGACACAAAATATCCAAATTTCAGGTCTGTAACTCATTCCGTTTACGAGCTAGAGACCCGTGACCAACGGACGAACGGACAGCAGAGTGACAGTAATAGGGCTCCGTTTTGCCCTTTGGGTACGGAACCCTAAAAAACTATTTCCCTACGAACTTACTCGGGTATAACCAAGTACCGAACCGTACGACTCGCCGTATCGACGACTTCCAGGAATCCGGCGGCTCTCGCGTCCTTCCGATTGCCCGGGATCGCCTCGTCCGGAACTTTGCTCAACGGTAGAGTCCTGATGATTTGCCCGTTCGGCGTAACGATGGGTAGATCGGAGGTTCGCACGCTCTCGTTCCTTGGCCAAACGTGAATATCGTTGGACCCCTCGAGTTCGGGAAATCCAACGACGAGGCTCGCGTAGGTTGAGTCAGTGGCGAGGACTCTGTTCGGCGAGCTGATTTTCTCGTTCAGTGCACGGCTCAATAAAGAATCCGTCAAACTGTCAACGGCGCTTCCTACGAGGCTACCTATGCTCGAGATGTTACCCGAGACTCGATCTATCTTCCGCAAAATGTTTGGACACGGCGCGTTTTCCGTGGATTTCTGAAGAACGTGAATATTCTTGGTCGTGTCTTGGATGAGCCACTTGTCGATGGACGACAACATGAGCGACTCGATCCGACAGGGCAGACTCATCGAATACGAGCTCATAGTCTCCATGTTCATAACTTCGATCTTGTTGTCGTCGTGGGTGTGAAAAACGACGAGATTGTGCGAAGCCAACAGGTCCCCGGACATTCTCCAGAAGGGTCTTTTGTTGCCGAACGCTTGGGACAACTTCTCACTGGCGGACGACAGCAGAGAGGACTTTTGTATCGTACGCGCCGAGCCTTTCTCCAAATTCACCAACAGTAGTCCGTTCGACTGTGCAACGAGAAGAAAAATGAACTTTTCTATCAATTTTTCTATGCAAACTCGTTTATACATCACTAGCCTTCCGCCCTCAATGAAATGTGCCCCTGAAATGTTTCATTGCGGAACACGTAAAATTGTGTCGAATAGCATTGATACCAAGTTTCAAGTAAATCTGACCAGATCTTCTTTTACCATACAAACTTGGCTACCGCCTTTTCCCCTTGAGGATTGAATTTCCAAAAACGATGAAATTTCATTAATTGTGTCTAGGAGCAGTTACACAAAATTTCAAGTACATTTGACCCGTTTTTATTTAATTTTTCGTACAAACTTTGCCACCCCCTGTCGTTTAAGGGTTGAATTTTGAAAAACGCTGAAATACGGATTTTATTAATTGAGTTGAAGAGCATTAATACTAAGTTTCAAGTAAATCTGTCCAGATTTTTTTATTTTCCATACAAATATCACCCCTTTACTCCCCTTAGGGGTTGACTTTATAAAAACGCCGAAATACGTATTTCATTAATTGTGTCAAGAAGCATGAATATCAAATTTCAAGTAAATCTGACCGGAATGTTTTTTTATTTCCATACAAACTTTCCCACCCCACTTTTTCTCCTTAAGGGTTGAATTTTGAAAAACTCCAAAAAAATGGTGTTTCATGAATTATGCCACAGAGCATTAATACCAACTTTCAAGTAAATTTGATCATCCAAATTTTATTTCCCATGCAAACTTTGCCACCCCCTTTCACCCCCTTAGGGGTTGAATTTCGAGAAATCCCTTCTTAAAAGATGCCTCCAATATAATATCAATACCCTCTCAAAATTTCACGTTATTACCTCTAGCGGTGTAGACTGGGAGATGATGAGTCAATCAGTCAGGACTTTGCCTTTTTTATATATAAATATATATAACGAGGCTTCTCACCGTTCCTTCGTGTACGAAGAGATTGCCAAACTTGTCCGCGGCCATTTTATACTTGGGGAAAATTCCTCTCGCGGCGCCTACGAGGCCGTGAATCGAAATTTCCTGAATTTCGTCGGATCGTGGTGTCGTCGTGAAAATACTGGTCGGATCGGTAGCCAGGACGTGTATTCCATCATCCGTACCGTCGCCCTTTGTCCCCGGGGTCACGGCGATCGCACCGACACTCGATGTCTCCCGCAACGGGATGGACCAGTAGTTTTGCAATTCCGTGAACCAGGCCGATCGCGCCTCGATTCGATCGAGCATTTGATTAGCACGAGGCGGATAAACGGGTGATGTCAGCTTGACGAATGTCTCTTCAACCGGTAGGGTTGTCCCTTTCGACGTAACGTGCCAAGTCCCTCCAAATGCCACTTCGGGCAGTGGAAATCTGCAATGGTAAGGGCCAATGAACTCACGCGTTTTGCTATTTTCATCGTTTTTATTGTAAAGAAGAAAAACATCGAGTTTTCACAAATCGAACTGATTTTATATCGATCGCAAATGATCTCACTCTTTCGCTAGTGCGACGTTCCTGGCGCCGGTCCCAATTGGTATTCCGTGCTTGTGAAGCACCGACATCAGGGTTTCGAAAACCTCGGGCGAATATCTGTCGAAATCGAAGACATTGCGGACGACACTGGCCAATGGCTCTTCCGGGAATTTCTGTGACATTATATGAAGGTTTGAAAGCTTAGTACTCGTAAGACCCAAAGATTATACTTCCGCTACGCTAATTCCAGAAATTGCGATACCGATAAAGAAAGGTTGCGAGGTCGATCTCTCCGGTTTCGATGAATTTTGGCATGCTTGTAGAATGGGCAAAAATAGGCGTCACGTATTTTCTTTATATCTGCAGAACCCGATTTTTAAGGGTTGAAACGCACCCTCGAGAATTGGGGTGTTTTTCGTCGATAACGTTTTAGCGGTACGAGATATGAAAAAAATTCAAATTGCAACAATGTTTATTGTTTCGTGTACTATACGTTGGAGATGAAAACGATAACGTTATCGACGAAAAACGAAAAACACTATTTTCGAGGGTGCGTTTCACCCCTTAAAAATCGGGTTCCGCAGATATAAAAAGATACGTGTCGCCTATTTTTACTCATCCTACAAGCATGCCAAATTTCATCGTAATCGGAGAGATCGACCTCGCAACCTTTCCTTGTGAGTCAGAGACATCGAGATCGACAATGGAAGATTGAGGGGTTGTTACGCTACTGTGAAAATGACGAACACTCATTCGTCGCTTGAGGCAACTCAAATTGGAGAGGAAGGTGCAACTTTTGGAAACTGTGCTTTCCAAAACGGTGTACACGGTTTATCGAAATTTAATTAACGGATTTACTTGAAATTTGATACACTTATTCGGTTTAATAGTAGTTTAGTCTTGACCGACGTTTTTCTTCTTAACATTTTTTCATCAGTTATTAACAACAAAGATGTCATTTTCCCTCGAAAAATCGAAAAGAAAATAAAAAAAATTTGTTGATGATTGAAACATGATCCCAGAAAATAGCTCGGTCGAGTCTTAGCCAATATGATCTATTTTAAGAAGAAAAAATCGTTTTTTTCGTATCAGATCAACCCGTTGGCCAAAATCAAGTACATCATACGTTCAGAGGTCCTTCCCCAAATTGTTTATAACGTCTTTGATTATTTATATTCTTTAATGAAATTTGGTACACAACTTCGTTAATCTACGTACAAATAAATGTCCAGAATGTTAATTTTTTTAAATACCCCCGACTGTCGGGCCGTCACAGTAGCCTAACCCCTTAACCCTTAACAGTCATCGGGGGTTGCATCACAACACCAGCCGTTTTTCGACCGTCCAGAAAAAAACATCGACATTTTTCTTTTATATAAAAAATTACATGACTTGAAAATAATCGGTACGGTCTTACATTCAGAGATGGATGCGTTTGATAATAAGATCATTGTTTCGGGGAAATCAATATTCTGATTCAACATCCTCGATGAATGTTCCCGGAGGCTCAGATAAATCGCTTTCTCGCAGCCAAAAACGCTAGATTCGTGTTATAATCAGCTGAGAACCTCTAAAAACTTTCAATTATTTTCTTCCTGTACCTGCAAGTGCTTAACTATATTGACGACTTCTCGCGTAGAGTACGGGTAAGCGACCAATCCTTGATCAGCCATGCTTCTCAGATCACCAAAAGCCTTGACCAATTTATAAACGATATTCTCGTCCACGTCGGGACCGTATTGCCTCAAGAGCTCGATCTCGTTCTCGAAGCTCGGATTGTCGACGGAATGAGTGCTGAACAAGTCGCCGAGTGCGCCGAAGAAGTCGTTGCCCAAAAATGGGAAGCCTGGTCGGTTGGCTAAAACGATCATTCGAAAATCCGGATGAATCGGTATCGCGGAATCGGTCGTAGTTTCACCGCTAGCCGGAACTATACGACGACCGTCGGAGAGGATCATTTCGCCGCTCTCAGCTAGAGTCTGAAATGACAAATTTGGCAGCGGTCGGAAAAAAAATTGCGCCTTATGATTGGAATTATAGGGTTTTAGGAAATATTTTACAATTTTATTTAATGCGAGGCGTGACGTTAAGGCTGAACATACATTTACAACGATAAAAAATCGATATCTTTCTTTTTCTTTGGACGATATGACTATATATGTAGAATATTTTTTTACAAAGTTTCAAAGCAAAATTCGAAAAATTTCAAACGTCATAGCTCGTCAACGCTGTGCCTCACCACTCGGATTCGGAGCGGGCGTAAACTTCAAACGCGTTTTTCTCAAAAATGCAATATCGAAATTGGCGTGCAGGATTACTTAAAAACTATTAAGCCTTAAGGTTAAATTTTACAGAAATGTCGATTTTTGTTTGTAAACGCGTGCTATTCTCTTAAATTTGCATTTTTCCATTTTAATTACCGTCAAATAGAAACTATACATGTTAAAACTGAAAAAAATGGAATTTTTTTGCAAATCAAAGTCTACGGGAAGCTAGACTGCACGCCGATTCGCAACTCCATATTAAAGTATACCTATAGTTTGATAATTGTAGAATAATTATTTTTTTGTTCTATAAATCCCTCACATTGCTTTTATTCCCGTTTGAATGTATATCCCGTCTTAATTTTAGATAAAGAGAACGAACTTTGTCATTTGTGACTTTCCTTCTTAGAGTCCCTAGAAACACTTTTAATTTTATCATGACGCTCTTCCCCTTTGCTCTTATTAACCTTTGATTTACAATTCCGAAAGAATTCAAGAAAATATCTTCTCAGTACTTTCAAGTCACATTGCTGCGATTACTGTAAAATAATAAGTTTCTGTCAAAGGAAACTTTTTCAATTCGACAAAATTCCACTATCTGGCATGCTTTCGACATTATTCGGAAAAGTTAGCGCGTCAAGAATCGACAATTATAGGTGTTTTTAAGAAACTTTTGTTTGAGGGGCTACATCTACCTAGAGGCTCGAAAAAAATGGCCAAATTCCGATTTTTTTCTAAGAAATGATTGGTGAACAAGAAACGCATTTTTTAAATACAAAGGTATATATATTCAAAGCCTTTTAAAAAATCACCAAAAAATACGGTAGCACAAGACATCGCCGCCGGTACATGATACTGTTTTCAAAATTGGTGGACATGATATATCGTGACGATGTCACCTTTTCTAAATCGATCTTTATTCTTTAATAGTTACGTAAAAATAACGACCTTTTTCATAGATTTTGTATGCTCGAGTTTCAATTCGTCGCGACTTGGTTAAAACAAATTATTTAAAAAACCGACGATCGTCAACGACACGTATTTATTGTCAACTTGAATAACCCGTTTATTTGGGTTTTTAGATTTCAGATGGACCGTTTAAGCTGGGGAGCGTCCACCGACAAACATCGCGAAAAAATTTCATCATCTACCTGCGGCTATGTTTCTTTTGTTTTTCTGCATTTTTTGGAGATTTTTTAAGGCTCTCGATATAGGTACCTTTGTGTTTAAAAAATTCGTTTCTTTTTCATCACCCGTTTTCCAGAAGAAAAAAATCGGAATTTGGCAACTTTTTTCGGGCCTCTAGGTAGATGTTGCCCCTTAAGGCCTTAGGCCACAGTAACGGGTGTAAAACCATGTGCGAATTTAACATTTTTTTTCGTATGAAAAAGTGAGTCACTCATAAACTTAATTACACATCTATTTAGTATGAATATCAAGCTGTTAGGAAATATATGTATATATTTTTTTTGATGTACAAAATGGCCGACAACTCGAAACTTCTCGATACAGCTTTTTTCCAATTGGCGTGACAAATAACTTCAACAATTTTCACTCGATTTACTTTAAATTTAAAAGTTATATTCCTATTTGCATTTCGCAGAGAAGTACGTACGGAATTTCTGATTAATCAAAAACTTTTCATTTTATGAGCAGTTTATGAGTAGTTATAACGAAATTTTTCACTGAAAATTAATTTCTTAAGTTCAACCTACAATTCTTTAATCAAGCAATATTTTTTAAATACTGTACGTACTTCTCTAGGTATGCTAATGTAGATTGACGAGAATTTTTGTTTTTTGTTCTAGGTAAAAAATTGTGGATGCTAAAAGTCACGCCGCGGAGCGCCTAAAAAAAGATAACAAAAGAAAATATTAGTAGTCGGCCATTGTGTACAACGAAAAAAATATATATATATTTTCTAACAGCTTGATGTTCATACCAAATAGATGTGTAATTAATTTTATGAGAATCACTTTTTCATACGAAAAAAAAATTGTTAAATTCGCACATGATTTTATACCCGTTACTGTGGCCTAAGGCCTTAATGAGCAACGGATTAATTAGAAGACATTTCGCAAGCAATTGAGTTTCAATTTGCAGCCATTGTCCTGCCCCCGGCTTTACGTCAGAATGCAATCTTCACGAAGATGAAGAGCAAAGCAACAAGTGATAGATAGCTTACCTTCAATACGCAGGTTACGTGAGTCGGGGCTTTGTCAGCTTCGTCGATAACGAGCACGTGTCCCTGCCGAACCGCCTGTACGAGGGGCGAGTCCTCGTAAACGACGACCCCGTCCCGCACCATCGGTTGCAGTGTCAAAGTCTGGACGGTCGTGTCCCGATGCAATTGAATGTATTCCCTCGGTCGATTCATGAGTTGCAACAAACGATCGACGATCTTGTTCTTCCCGACGCCCTGATTGCCAACGAGAAGAATATTCTGGCCGAGCGCGAAATCTTGCATGAGAATTTCCAGTAGAGCCAAATGTTGCGGCACATCGTAAAACAAGACGTCGGGCACTTTGGTCAGTGCCGGAGTTACGTAACGCTCGATCGTCGTGTCACCGATCGTCACGCTTTTGTCACCAACGACGCACGCGATTCGTTCCTTCCTCTTGTGATTCGAGGCTCTTATCTCGAGACGTTCGAGAACGTCGTCGAGAGCTTGTCTCGGCAGAGCTGGTAAAAATCTCGCCAGACAAGCTCTCTGCACGGCCTCGTGAGCCTCGTCGTTCGGGAATGCTCGCATGCGAGCTGCGATTCTCAACAATTGTCGCGTGCTGAAAAATCCGGCAAGCGATTGGAGCGTTGGATCCGAGGACGATCGTAACTTGTGGGCCAGCCCGATTATCTTCAAAACCGGCGAGCCCGGATCGCCGTACTGAGGAAAATACAGAAAATGGTGTGTTGGAAAAACGCTTGAATGCAATTTGCAACATTTGGAGGGTAGGAATTCTTATTCTATAGAAGTAGAAGGGATGAGGATGGGCAAATATAGTCACCGTGTAATCTTCGGGAAACAGGAAGTAGCGAAGTGACGGATGTGGGGGAAAAAGGACAGGATCGAAAAAGCCTTCAATGGAAGACGAAGTCTAGGTTGGCGTACTTTTGATCGTATAACGTGCAGTTCCTCGGCCTCGTCGAGTGGTCGCATGGCGTGAAAATGGAACAAACTGAGAAGCTCGGAATTGAGCCACTGGCCGGTTGTACTGTTGACGACAGGCGGCTCAGCGAGCGCGACGAGCCTGAACGCAGGATGCATTGGCAACAATCCCGAAGCTCTCATCTCCTCGTCCGTTTTTTTCCATTCCGTTTTTATTTCGTCGTAACGGTCGTGACGCGTTATTCTCTTGCCATCGTGCAGCTGCAGTTCGCGATCTTGAACCAACCTGCACAAAGCACGAAACAACACACGCATATATTCAAAATAACGCGGTTTCGAAAATACAATATTAAACGGGCTACATCTATCTAGATGGGTGAAAAATGGTATTTTCCAAAAATATTTTTATTCGATAGTATCACATTTTAGGTATATTTCCTGAAAAATTCATTGAAATGTTACAGAAATTGAATAAGCGGCTCTATCAGTCGGCCGGGTGAGCGTTAGCAGCACTATACTTTAAACTTTAAGGCCTTAGGCCACAGTAACGGGTAGAAAATCATGTGCGAATTTAACATTTTTTTCGTATGAAAAAGTGATTCACTCATAAAATTAATTACACATCTATTTAGTATGAATATCAAGCAGTTAGAAAATATATATATTTTTTTTCGATGTACAAAATGGCTGACTACTAATATTTTCTTTTATCTTTTTTTAGCCGCTCCACGTGACATTTAGCATCCACAATTTTTTACCTAGAACAAAAAACAAAAATTCTCGTCAATCTACATTAGAATACCTAGAGAAGTACGTACGGAATTTAAAAAATATTGTTTTATTCAAAAGTTGTAGGTGTTTGAACTTAAGGGGTGAGATGCAGTCAGGATGTTTAAAATATCGATTTTTTTAAAATATTTTCTTGACGGATGATGTTTCAAAAATATTCCCTGAAAATTTCAAGCGAATCCGATGAATAGTTTCCGGGATATCCCACAATTAGTGAAGGGGTGTCGGGTCCCCAACGTATAGACGTGGCTGACAAACGCGCAAACGATAATACCCGGGAAGGCAGAATGCTTCGAAGACAACAACAAATTGACATTTTGGAAGCTTTCACATCGGCAGAAGCCTTATTGTATGGGCCAAGAATTGATGATTCGATGTAAGTCATTTTTTAATTAGTATTTCTATACATAAATCAAGTGTAAAATTGGAAAACTCTTTCAGAAATTTTCAAAAATTTATTACTCGAAAGCTATGAACTTTGGCGAAATTTTATAAAATATACTTTCGTTCTAAAATTGCCCAAAATATTTAAAAAATAATAATTCATCGCGAATAACTTTAATTTCTTTGAAAAATTGTTTTAACAATTGGCTATAAACAATTGACTGCTCGACTTTTCGGCAAAAAATTGTGATATTCGGATTCAGCAGATCAAAATACATAAAAATAGTTTAGCTTCATCCATCGAATTCAAAATTTTACGAACATATAATACCGTATCCACATCGAAAAACTTTAAACGCGTTTTTCTCGAAACTATGTTTTTCAAGTCGGTGACCACTATAATTAAAAAACCACTCGATGGATTTTTATGACATTTGGTGTGCTTATTGATAGCATTAAAAACTAGTCCTTAATCGAAGGATTTTCATTTTTGTTGAAAATTTATATTTTTTTAAACAACAAACGTGCGATTTTGTCGTCGAAAATCGAAAGTTATGGTATGTCGGAAGTCGCCATTTTGTTAATTAAGAAAAAAAGCTTCGATTAAGGACTAGATTTATTATTAAAGTAATGATTTTTTTTGGTTTTTTGATTTCAGATGATCCAGCAAAATTTTATGATGGTCACCGCAAAACTACACGCCGAAGGGGGTCCGACAACGATGGCGATATTTTTATAAATAATCAATATTTTTCTTTGAAAAAGTGTACAAGTAAAATTGAAATATAACATAAAAAGTCTGTGTGACGACTTTTGTAAAACAACCTTAATTACTATAAAAAAAAATTATTGAAATGCTCTTTTTTCACGCCTCTGACTGCATCTCACCCCTTAAGAAACGAATTTTCAGTGAAAAATTTCGTTATAACTGGTCATAAACTGCTCATAAAATGAAAAGTTTTCGATCAATTAGAAATTCCGTGCGATCAGAACTTCTCTGCGAAATGCAATTAGGAACATAACTTTTAAATTAGAAGTAAATCGAGTGGCAATTGTTGAAGTTATTTGTCACGCCAATTGGAAAAAGGCTGTTTCAAGAAGTTTCGAGTAGTCGGCTATTTTGTACATCGAAAGAAAATATATATATATATTTTCTAACAGCCTGATATTCATACTAAATAGATGTGTTATTAATTTTATGAGTGAATCACTTTTTCATACGAAAAAAATTATTAATACCCGTTACTGTGGCCTAAGCCTCAAACGCGATTTTCTCGAAACATCGTTTTCAAAGTCGGTGGACATGATGTCTCGAGAACCACTTGATGGATTGTTTCCAAATTTACAGGAGATACGATGAGAAACATTTGAAGGTCGTTAACGACCTCACTTTTTTTTAAATCGATCTTCATTTTTTAATAGTTACGTAAAATCGACTACTTTTATCATAGATTTTGTATGCTCGACGTTCAATTCGTCGCCGCGTTGTTAAATAAAATTATTTGAAAAATCGACGATCGCCAACGACTCGTATTTATTGATAACCCAAATAACCCGTTTGATTTTTCGTTTCCAGGTGGACCGTTTAAGCCGGAGAGTGTACACCGCCAAACGTCGCGAAAAAAATGCAATCATCCGTCGGCGGCCATGTTTTTATTGTTTCTCTGTATTTTTTGAGGATTTTTTTACGGCTCTCAATACGATATACCCTAGAGTTAAAAGAAATGCGTTTCTTTTTGACCAACCGTTTCCCAGAAAAAAAGTCGGAATTTGGAATTTGTTTGAGGCCTCTAGATAGATGTAGGCCCTTGAAAAAACGCGGTCTCAAAAATGGAATATTCAACGAGACGAATATGCCCAACAGTCGAGTTGACTTTGATGGCTGATTGGAAAGTGAAAGACTTGCAAAATTGTTCGCGACGGATTTTATCGTTCGATCCGATTGCCGATTATCGCCGTGGGAATAATTGACCTGTGTATGACAGCCAGAGTGCTCGGATGCAATCTGTGAATTCCATCCAGAACGGCCATTTTACCGTTGATAGCCGCGTCAACGAGTGGCGAGTCCTTCCACACGGTGTCACCGGTTGGAAGTGTCGTTCGTTGCTGAATCAAGTCGCGCGACGTCATATCCTGAAAAACAAATAACGGGAAGTGTAAATTTCGCCGTCGTCTGAGGTTTAACCACGATAATGGGAATAAAGTGGTTAGGCGCGTTGAAGTGTGCGACGGGCGAAAATGACGAAAATATGAAGGATCTTTCGAAGCTACGGAGTCGTAAAAATTCACCTGGTAGAGCACAATTGGTTCGATCTTGTATCCCAAAAAATTTGCCAATTCCCTGACGACCGTCGATTTTCCGCAGCCCTTTGGTCCGACAAGACAAAAATCCGTCGACGAATGTGAGATCATCAAATCGGCTATGAGACTGTCCTGATAATTCGTCTCTACGTAGGTGGAATTTTCGATGCTCGAACACTCCCTAGACCCAGCTGGCACCTGTTGAATTCGGCGGGCAGTGAAAAATGTACCAATCGATTGAAAAGTTCGATCAAAACTCGCCTCGGGGAAATACATGATCGATTTGATGTATGAATCTATAGATATATAATATTGGATTACTCACGGTCAGGGTAGTTTGTTCTCCATCACGATGCAACGTGACTGTGCTCGATTCGTCCTTCCTCTCGACGCCCAATATTTTTCCCGTGAATTCCTTTCGTCCTTTTGATTGCCTAGTGACGGCAAAAGTCTCGAGGATGCTCTCCACAGCGTCTCTTCCCTCTTTACCCAAGAATAGTTTGTAAGGATAAAACCGATAGAAGACGTCAAAAACTGGCAGGTTGGGAAATTTTTCCTGATGAAAAAAAGTTGGCGTTTTTTTTGCTTCGAGAGAATGGTTGGTTATAAAATTAAAATGACGGGCTGTTTTGAGCTCGTTATTAGGCTCACCAAAATGAGCGCTCCCGTTGGAAGACTGTCCAGAGGAAAGTCGGGAAGCCCAAGATCTACGGCTTCGGGCGAGACGAGTGCGTGGCAGCAGGACAGCAACTGCGACAACTTTGCAACGTCCACGTTCGGTGCCCGGCTCTTCAAAGTTTCCAATTGTTCCTGAAAATAAATCAGCCAAATACTTTAAGGCCTTATATACGCGACACATTTCAAAAATGTTCACTTAAAAAAAAGTTTATTCCATTAGCCTGAACGGTTAGGAATATTTTGAGGCGAGAAATCCCTTTAAAATTTTCAAAAAAATCGATTTTTTTTAATTTTTCGAAAGTATGATACCCAAAGAATATACTGACCAAAGGAAAACTCGAAATATTGAATATTTGCGGAGTTATCGCATATGGTCTAGAGCGCGGGGACAGCATGCGGTCAGGTAGCGAGTAAACTTTAAACACGATTATCTCGAAACTACTTTTTTTTAAACTGCTCGTGTTGTAGCTCAAAAATTTATCAACCGAATTGGATGAAATTTTGGGAGGTTACTCTCAGTAATATTATCGGAAGGATATACCTAAAGTTTGAAAGGTAGCGTGTAAATAAACATTTTTTTGGAGTCAAATATGTCGAAAAAATGGTCGAAAATTCGAACTTTGGAGTAAAAAGGCTCCCAAATTTTCATTTTTGCACTTTTTCATCATTTTTAGGTATATCCTTCCCCTTAATGTGTCAGTAAACGAATGACACTTATTAAATATTGTTCAGACCAACAGAAAAAGAGTGAAAACTGCAGCACTTTTCGATGTCGCGGAAAACAGACGTCCGAAGACCCTTAATAACGCCACCATTATGTTGGACATCCCAAAAAATTCAACTTGACAGTTATAATAAACTCATGTCCAAATTTGAAAATGATCAGATTATTTTATTCCCTCTAAAAAAATTCCCGAAAAATACCTATCTTTAACGCTCCTAAAGGGATTTCTCGCCTTAAGCTTTACAGACACAAAGAAAATAAAATACCGACAGAAAATTGAGTTAACAAATTTTAAGTTTCGTATTTTTATAATAATTTTTTTTATATTGTTGGTTCACACTGAAGATACATTCACTATGCAATTATAAATATGTTCATATTTTTTCAGACACCCACATCGATGCCGAGAACTTTCACCATCAACGCGCGCACAAAAAAAATACATTGCTTTATTATGTTATATCTCCGCCATTTGTTAATATTTCTGATTTTTTTACATATACTTAACCATCTGCATAAATTATCTGTAAAAAAATGTTGTCAATATATGCGTCATTTTTTTTAACCGCGTCTAGAAAAGTACCTTCGAAAATCGGCGAAATCGCGTATATAAGGGCTTAATACGATTCCTGGTGCGCGAGGGAATTTAGATGTTATCGGGAAAGACATAGAAAGCGGTAGGCAAATTGTTTTCTCGTTGGCCCATTTCGAGAGCTAGCTTTTGCAACTATTTTCCTTTTTTATTTCTATTTCCGTTGCGAGCAAACGGGCCGGAAACGCTCCAGGGGTGCATAGTTTCACGAAGGTACGAGTACGATGTACGTGTAGGGGAATGTTCTCCAGGTTTGCCTGGGTAAGCTGGTATAGCTCTGTAAAGTCATTAGCGAACAAAGGTGTTGAACCTTTCTCGTCCCTTCGGTAGTTCTGTACCATCTCTCAACCATATATATATATATGTGTGTGTGTGTGTGTGTGTGTCAAGGGAAGTCCTGAATAAGTGCCGAATGGCACGGAATCCTCGAAAATTGCAGGGCTCCGATTCTCGTCGGAAAGTTTGAATTGAATAGGAATCTTGAGTGCTAGATCGACGATAACTATGCGATTCACGTTGAGCTGTATATACACAGCGGATAATGCCTTTCGCGCTATCTCCCAAGCCTCAATAGGATAAATCGCGAATAAGTGCGAAAAATAAATTACCTCGCTGATGACAACATGGAAAACCCATTTGGGCAAACAAAAACTTCACTATCTTTTAGCAATCATGCGAGTTTGAATAAATCGTTGTATATTAGTAATTATATCGTAAATTAACAATAAATATATATTGTGATGATATAAAAATTCAGTTCTTCATTTTAAACTATAAATTGGAATCATTGATTTATTTATCCAATCTGAACAAAAATCTTCTGCAAAAGTTTTGGCATATAAAATGCTCTTTATGGAAAAATCAAGTCAAAGGATTTTTTACCTTTTGGGGGGATAAAAAACTATGCTCTTGAGTCTAGATCAAAGTATACCTGCATATTTAATTTTGGTCGTGTCAAATTTCAAGCGAATAAAAAATACGAAAATTTGGGTTCGAGGATGAAATTGCGCTATTTTGTATTTTTATCGTATTAAGGGGTTGGGCTACTCGTACGTCGTTTGAGGCGACTGATATTGAAAAGGGAGGTCCAACATATGTTGCAGGAATCGCAGATTGGAAGTAAACTTATGATTACAATGATAGAACTGCTAATTAAAACTTTGAACTCGTTTTTCTCGAAATTATGTTTTTCGAAACGGTGTACACGATTTCTCGACATGTAATGAACGGATTGACTTGACGTTTGGTACACTTGTTCAGTGTGGTAGTAGTTTAGTCTTGACCGACGTTTTGCTCCGTAACATTTTTGTTTCATTAGTTATTAACAATCATGTCATTTTTCCTCCACAAATTGAAACAAAATCATAAATGGTTTTTTGATTATCGAAACACGATAACAAAAAAATCTGGATCAAGTCATAGCTAATATTGTCTATTATACGCCGAAAAAAAAACGTTTTTTTGTTTTAGTTCAACCGGGTGGCCAATATCAAGTACACCGTTGAGTCCCTCACGTTCGAAGGTCCTGCACGAGATTGTTGGTAATTTCTTCAATTATTAATATTTTTCGATAAAATTTGGCACACAACTTTGTTGATGTACACACAAATAAATCTTCAAACGGTTTTTCAATCACCTTACTTATTCCTTCAAAATTAATTTTTATAACCCTAACTTTCGGGTCGTCACAGCCCACCCCTTTAACTTCTAACGAACGTGATATTTGACAAATTTTCGTTGGATCTCTCGTTTGACTTCAAATGCGAATGAAACATGCACGTGATATTCGGAGAAAATTGGGAATGTATGTGTGCGTGCGTTACAGGAATCCGGTACGCAAGTATTCGGGGACTTCCGGTAAACAACGTTAGGAAATATGTCGTTCGACGACAGTCGTCTTTGTCGTGCCCGCTCGCCTGTACGTGGAACAAGAAACACGCGATTTCGCCGGGACGTAATTTGCGTTTTGGTCATACCGAGCACGCTAGATCAGCGAGACACGTTTACAGAATTGCGAGCGTCTCGGATTACAATGAGAATTACCTACTGCGGATAGTTCACGCCATTAGTCTGTTGCCTCAATGTTTTTTTGGACGCGAGAAGTGCTCAAACTGGGCCCAATACCTGCCAACGTTCACGTGCTCCGGGCGATAAAGACAGTCATTGGTTTTTTAAAATAAATATCTTTAACGAATTGTCGAGAGCTACCATTAGCCCTGACCGAAGTGGATTGGAAACTAAAAATTGAAGCATTTCGAAGAGATTTTTCAACAGGTCGTAACGTTACGAAATATCGCCACGCGATTCGAGCTTCATCGTTGGAAGCTCCAGAGTGCAGAATACCAGACTCGTAAAATTAGAAGGGGAAAAAAATAAACGGCTACTTCTCGTGCATGAAGCACTTAGGGATTGTTTTTTGTTTTTGTAGCTACGCTATTCCATGACATTAAGGTGTAGAGCCGAAGATTTACAACGGTTCGTATACTTTGTTAGGTGAACTACAAGAGTGTAAGTGAGTTCGATACTTTTCCCAACGACAATAACCTTTCTGCGCATACGAAGCGAATAAGAGATAAAGAATGGCTCTCAGCAGCGTAATTTTATTTCACCAATACTGTAGACCCACATAGTGAGGAAAACTTTTTTTCTAGTGAGAACAGATCGCGTCACGCAAATTATACATATATACTCGAAATATTTTTCAAAATGTTTATTTCTTCTGATAAGTGAGCAACTTTACTCATTTGTGACGACGCCGAGTCATAAATTTTGATCTATCGTCGGAAGAAATAAAATGAGAAAACTTTTTAGAGCTTAAGGGGTTAGGCTACTGTAAAAATGACGAACGCTCGTTGGTCGCTTGGGGCAACTCAAATTAAGTCAGTCGTAACATATGACAGGTCGGTGAAGGTATTGAGAGATCTGGAGATAGAAGATATAATAACAATGATAAGGGAGCGAAAAGAAGTGACAAAAATAGACGAAAGGATAGAAGAGGGACTGGAAAACTTAAAAAACAAAATTTTAAGGAGGGAAGAGGAAAAAATCGGAAAGTCGACGTATAACGATAAGTATGAATATATTATAGAAAAGGACAAGATGCCATGGAAATATTGGTCACGTGAGGGAGTAAAGGGTAGGGACAAGGAAATAGGGGGGGGAGGCTAAGATATGGCAACATAGGAAGAGCGGGAAAGAAAGGAGAAAAGGATTGGAGGTGCAGGATATGTAAAGACAAAAATGAGACATTGGAGCACCTAATAATATGTAAAAAAGGTATCGAGTTAGTATCAGAGAAAGCAAGGACGAAAGCAGAGTATTTCCTGCCATAGTTTTTTTTAACTGAAAAAGTCGAAAACAAATTACAAAACTTGGAACTTAACTTTTAAAATCGTGCCAAAAGTTTAATTTGCGATATTTTACGATATTGACTTTACTCTAGTTCGGGCGATAGCCTCAGGTCTACAAATTCACGTGCCGTTTGATTTTTGTTCAGATGCGTGTCTTCCCAGCTGTCTGATAAAATTCTGAGGGACTGTAAAAATGTCAATAAATGTGTGGTAAAAATTCAAAGATAGAGTGCTTTAATGGTTCATAAAAAAATCCTAAAAAAAGCGAAAAAAATCGCTGTCACAGGATGATCCCCTTAAAGAGGAGGGTCAAGCATATGGTGCAAAAATCTCAGATTGAAGGTAAGCTTATGATTACAACGATAGACTTGCTGATTAAACTTTAAACGCGTTTTTCTCGAAACCATGTTTTTCAAAACGGTGTACACGATTTCCCGACATCTGACGAACGGATTGACTTGAAATTTGGTACAATTATTCAGTTTAATAGTCGTTTCGTCTTGACCGAAGTTTTTCTTCGCAACATTTTTTTCTCATTAGTAATTAATCATGTAAATTTTCCTCGAAAAATCGAGAAAAAAATTCTAAAATGGTTTCTTTATGATTGAAGCCCGATATAAAAAAATCTCGGTCAAGTATTAGCCAACATTATCTATTAAAAAAAAAGCTTTTTTTGTTTCAGATCAATCGGGTGGCCAAAATCAAGTACCGTTGATCCCTTACGTTCAAAGGTCCTTCACGATTTTGTTTATAACTTCTCCAATTGTTAATATTTTCAATTAAATTTGGCGCACACCTTAGTTAATGTCCAAACGATTTTTCAATCATCTTACTTATCCCTTCGAAATTAACCCTAGAACGGTAACCAGGGGTGAAAAACCGCCCCAGGCGAGTTTAAATCCCGCGCCCTTTACGAAGTTTTCATGTTTTTCATCCTTTTACCTCATTTCTTTACTAACTTTTCCTACTTCAAGCGGAATCGCCGTAGGCCTACGTGATTCTGCATTAAAACACGAAAAGAATGAGCCCAAGTTGAACCCGTTTCGTGAAATGTTACCGGAGATATGAATTTTTCAAAATTGGGCTCGTTTATCCCCCCAGGTTACCATAATAGGTAAAAAAATAAGGTTACTAGGGTTAATTTTTCTAAACAACCCTGATTTTCGGGTCATCACAGTAGCCTAACCCCATAAAAAATAGAGTAATATAAGAACGGAACTTTGACAATTCCTCGTACAGTCATGCAACCATAAATATGTAATTATAATTAAACTCCTCCGTCTTCCACTCACAGGGCATTTTTTCTAATTTCTTCCTTTCCTCGCTTCCCCAGTGTCGATCGACGAGAATGAAAAAAGTTTTTTCGATGTTTCACACGTTTATGAACTTCAGGCACAGCCGGAAGAATAAAAGCGAAATCGACACATTTTCCCAGTGTCAGCGAAAAAGCACGCGTCAAATTTTTCTATCTAAATTCGTACGACGAGACTACGAATAATTCGAGGCCACCAATCAGTCTAATCTTTGAAGGAGTCTTCGGAAGACGTGTCATCGCTGCTGGAATTCAAATCTGGCATGAAGATATGAAGCTGCGGTCGACCGATCGCCACCAACGTCGAGTCCTTGTTTCTCGTTGAATTCTTCCCGCGAAATTCCTCCTTCGAGTGCAGTTTCGCCTCTGCCCGATCTTCCTTGCTTTCACCGACGCCTGGACTCTCGCGATCATTCGCTATTCGCTCGAAGCGATCTTTGGGCTTTTGTCGCTCGAGTCTCGAGCGTCGACTGCCGGATGCCTCGGTTTTATCTTCCGTGTCGATTTTGTACGTCCGCGGAACAACTTGTTCCTTCACCGACATCTCGTTGCAATCCCTCCTCGTAAGTTTCGGCCTCGGGACGTTCGTCTTTCCGCCGCCGTTCTCGTTGAGACGAAAATTGCTCGATCTGCCGGAAAGATCGATCCACTGTAGAACGCGTTCGGACAAGAGATTCGAGTGCACTTCCGGTTTTGCCTCGTCGCAATTTTCGTCGCACTCGGGCTGAAGATCCTTGGACGTTTCGTCGATCGTTTTGTTCCAATCGTACGAGTCGTTCGATTCGCGAGTGAAATTTCGACCGCGCCTACGCGACGACTGACGATCCCGGTGGAGCGTGTAATCCTCGTAATTCAAGACCCGGTCGAGCCTCAACTCGATAAAGTTGGGGGATTCGGACTCGACAGCGGCGAGACGATTGCATTGCGACGGTGCCGATTGTCGACGCGCGATCCTCCTCTCGTTCGCCCGTTCAACGCGTTCCTTCACGCTCACGCGAACATTCACGAAACAATCGTCGAGAGTCTCGTTCGTGGCCGTCTCGTCGAAGGAATCCGCCCGGCGGCGTAAATTCAATCGTGGATAAGCCTCGCTCGCGACTGAACTTTTCGCCGAATGTATTCGAGCTCGAGGATGCAAAATTCTCGCCGGGTCGTCGGAGGATAGAATGGCGTGGCGTACTCCGTCCACCAAGACGGTGCGAACGCTCATAGGTCTCTCCGAGGACGACCATATCGCGGGCATCGCAATTGTCCTCGAGCCTGAAGAATGAAACTTTCGTTCACTCTATTTTCGATGATTATCGGATAATCATATTTTTTTCCGACGATAGTACCGAGAAATCAACAAATATTCTCGTCTTGTCGAAAATAACAAATCTTCCTTTTTTTGCTCCGATGAACTTTGACACTTCTCGCAAATGGAATAAAAAATATTCCACGTTTCTCTTTCATTGCGTTATAAGTTCGAAGACATTGTGCACGAACGCGTTATTATTTTCGCTCTTGTTCTTTTTCATTCCTCTTCTCTCTTTTCCGACTCTTCTCCGACTCTTCTCACACCACGGGCGCAGGAACGGCGAGATAAACGTCAAATTTGTCCCCAACCGACGAAAGAGGACAATTTTTTTTCTCGTTATATCTCGATGATGGAAAATGATTTTTTTTTCTCGTTTGAACTGTTCTTTGGGCAGTGAATAGATTTTCGTTTCGTCTTAGCTCCGTGACGTTCGAACTGATCGGTGGAAATTCACAGAGTATCGACTCCGTCTCGTTGCGGAATGACAGAACGCGAGGGAAGACAAAGAGAGAAAAGAAGCGAGGGAGAAAGGGCTTGAGGTATCCGTACCGTTAGGGACACGCGATCTAAACTGCGATGTCTGTGACCATCGCGCAGCCACGGAATCGAGCTTGTGTACAGCTTCGACATTCGCGACCGCGGAGGGGATGCTACCCTAAAAGGGCGCATCCCCTCGATGCCCCGCCGTTCCTCTCGGTCTTATCGCCAAACGCCGTGAATTTTTGACGGTACTTCTTCGTTCCGTAGACGCGTAAGCACGTTTTTCTTCCATTCGTTCCGAAAATTCTTGCTCGTCGAGTTATTCGTGCCGTGTCACCCGCGGAACTTCGTACGGATTGTAATTAGTTCGCGAGTCGCGTTAAATGCAATTTGCCGGATGAATCGTCATTGCCCGATGGAATTGGACAACGCGGCTGAATTTTGTCGCGCGTTTTTTCGCTGCGACGTGTAGGGAGACGACAAACGTCGCGGGACTGCAACAAAACTTTTAATGAAATCCGGAAATTACCGCATAATTTAAAAACTTGCGAATAGACGCGAGTCTGTGGCCCTTGAATTGTCCGATGCTATCGCTCCAGCAAGAGAGAGAACGCCGAAATACGAAAATAGATCAAAATGCTGCGGTGGAAGGAAAAAAATGTTGCGGAAGGAAACGAAAAGAAAGACTCACTTGGAAAGTTGGTACTGGCACGTGTCTAGCCTGGAAGCGCGATCGCAGAGGAGGATCCAACGGATGACCGGGATAACGAGACGACGGCAGACCCAAAGCGATTACGCGAAATTCCTCGCTCACTCGGACGAGACCCCACGAGTCCAGCTCCGCTTGACTGTGCTCCTGTCGAGAATACAATTCAGATGAAATATTTTTAAATCGTGGGAAATAGGATCTGGAACTTTTCTCCCGGAATCTTTTTGCTTTTGTTCGTCCCAGAAAGCGAATATAGTCTATTTTTACCGCCGGCGAAAGTGTGAAAACCATTTTTATTTCCAAACTTCAATTTTTTAAGGGGAGAGATGCTGTCAGAATTTAAAAAAAAAACGATTTTTTAAAACATTTTCTTGAAGTATGATGTTTCGAAAATCGAACTATGATGTTTCGAATAGCAGCCGACAAACGCGTAAACGATAATACCCGGGAAGGCAGAATGCTTCGAAGACAACAACAAATTGATATTTTGGACGCTTCCACATCGGCAGAAGCCCTATTGTATGGGCCAGGAATTGATGATATGATGTAATTTTTTAATTAGTATTTCTATACATAAATCAAGTGTAAAATTGGAAAACTCTTTCAGAAATGTTCAAAAATGTATTACTCGAAAACTATGAACTTCAGCAAAATTTTATAAATAATACTTTCGTTCTAAAATTGCCCAAAGGGTTAAAAAAAAATAATTCGTCGCGAAAAACTTTAATTTTTTGAAAAATTGTTTCTAAAATTGGCTATAAACAATTGAATGCTCGACTTTTCGGCGAAAAATTGTGATATTCGGATTCAGCGGATCAAAATACATAAAAAAAGTTTTGCTTCATCCATCGAGCTCAAAATTTTACGAACATATAATACCGTATCCACATCGAAAAACTTTAAACGCGTTTTTCTCGAAACTATGTTTTTCAAGTCGGTGACCACTATAATTAAAAAACCACTCGATGGATTTTTATGAAATTTGTGCTTATTGATAGCATTGAAAACTAGTCCTTAATCGAAGGTTTTTCATTTTTGTTGACAATTTCTATTTTTTTTTAACAATAAGCGAGCGATTTTTTGGTCGAAAATCGAAAGTTATCTGTCGGAAGCCGCCATTTTGTTAATTTTTGAAAAAAAAAGCTTTGATTAAGGACTAGATTTATTATTAAACTAATGATTTTTGTTTGGTTTTTTTATTTCAGATGATCCAGTAAAATTTTATGTTGGTCACCGCAAAGCACTACATGCCGGAGGGGGTCCGACTAAGATGGCGATATTTTTATAAATAACCAATATTTTTCTTTGAATATTTGTACAAGTCAAGTTGAACTATAACGTAAAAAGCCTGTGTAACCACTTTGGTAAAACAAACTTAATTACTATAAAAAAAAATTATTGAAAATGCTCGTTTTTTCACGCCTCTGACTGCATCTCACCCCTTAATATCCCTGAAGAAATTCGTTGTGCAATTTGCCGAAAAATGACACGCGAGTTTATGGGAGTAGAAAAATTGCGAAGGGCAACCGTGTTCAGGGTCACCTTAGAAGTAGAAAGTAGTAGAGCATTTTTGGAAAAATATGCTTGAAAAAGAAAAATATAAATAAAAAATTTGTTTTTTTTTTACCAAGATCTGTCATTTTATATATAAAAATGAAATCGTCTGATATCCGAAATTTGATTTACCAAAAATTCATAAACTCCAAACTCCAAGTACCTGAATTTTACGCAAATTCATGTAAAACAAAATTTTGCGAAATATAAAAAAAAATGATGGTGCTGATGTTTGCATCGTTCAGACGCAACGAAAGTTCTTTTTACATTTTAATTTCCTTATTTTTGTTATTGAACAAGATCTTTCTTGTGGATTTGTATAGTAGAACGCTAAATAAGTATCTTAAAAAATGATTGCGGAATCTTTGTAGTGGCAACATGCCGAAATAAATTAAAGGTATTGAAAAATATTATTCAGAGTAGAGCATTTTTGGAAAACTATGCTTTATAAAGAAAAATATAAATATAAATTTGTTTTTCGCACCGAGATCTGTCTTTTTTCGTCCCGAACGAAAATTCAAAAAGTTCACACGTATTTTTCGCCGAAAGTGTATGTAAAAATGAAATCGCTCGATATCCGAAATTTGAGTAAAGGCACAAGAAGGTTGACATTTACCAAATTTGCAAAGCTCCAAAATTCAAGTGCCTAAATTTTACCCAAATTCATGTAAAACAAAATTTCACCGAATGTAAAAAAAAAAAATACGTTGCTGACGTTTGCATCGTTGAGACGCAACAAAAGTTCTTTTTTACATTTTAATTTCCTTATTTTTGTTATTGAACGAGATCTTTTTTGCGGATTTGTATAGTAGATCGCTGAATAAGTATTTTTTTTTAAATGATTGCGGGACATTTGTAATCGAAATATGCTGAAATAAATTAGAGGAATTGAAAAATATTAATTTTCATTGCCCCCCAACGATTCAAACGTCAACCTCATCAAAAATGGAAAAATTTGAAGCGTGATTTTTTCCACAAATTAAAAATGTGAATCGATTCTGGATCACCTCCAATAATTTGTCGTAGCGCGTGGACGGGACGAGGAATCTTCCGTCCTCGAGATGCATCTCGCGATTTTCCAATAGATTGTTCAATATCGGTAGTACGTTTCTCTCGGCTTTTTCGACCCCCTCGAGGATGAGAACGCGACCGTGTTTGGCTGCCCGGACGGCGCTCTGGTCGTGATAAGTAGCGCTGCCACTCTCAATTTCTCGTCTCTGCTTGAGATCGGCTTCGGTAGTGTCGCGCGACAGGGCGATGAATTCGACCTCGCGTCCCGTCAGCTCGAGATACGCCATCGCGAGATCTCGTCTCCGAGGCCCCGCTGAACCAATCAGGAAGATGTCCTGACCGAGAACGTCCTTCTGCAGCATCCATCGTAGATGCCTCAGAGTCTCCTGACTCGGCTCCTTCAACACTGCGAAACCAAAGTAATCGGACAATTACGAGCTGATCAATACACCAACGAGAATTACCGCTATGAATTTTCATCTTTCGCATCCTCGAATTAAGCTTCCAAAAGACGTTCGCCAGTAATTCTTTCGATAAGTGACTTTTCCAATAAATGAGCCTAAGATTATTTTTTTTCTATTTTCTCATTTATTGGGTGATAAATGATGATATTCAGTCGGGGGAAGTTTTGAAGTTCGCGGAAAAACGTGATAAAATAGGGCTTTTTTGAACGTTTCGACACCAATATTGGGTTCGTTTGGGTTAAGGGGCTATACCAGTGTGAACGCAGAAAATTTGAGTGGTTTTCGGGAATTTTTTCGAAGAAAAGTACTCAATTAAATGTTTCGGAAAATTAAGAATATATTTGGCTATATTTGACCTATATTACATAGTTAAAAAAAAATATTGAGATCCAAGCGACTTATGCGCTGCCTTCGGAGGCGCCAAAAAAAGTTCCTCCACTGCTGACATGATTCAGGCCGATTGAGTAGCTGAAACCGAAAACGGAAAAAAATTCGTTAAACTGAAAGGTATTTCCTGTACAATGACGTAGGATTTTCGAAAAAATATCAAAATCTAACAAAATGGCGTAGTTATGAAAAAAAGTCTGTTTTCTTGCCTATAAAATGGTCGTTTTTTTCAATGCCAAATCCTCAATTTTCATCCAATCGAAAATCCTACGTCATTGTAGAGTAAATGTAGCCAAAAGTACTCAGTTCAAATTTCAAGTCAATCGGATAATTACTCTTTGAGTTACAATTATCGCAAGTTTAAAAAAAACGCGTTTAAAGATTTAACTATCGATTTTTGGAAGATAAAATGATATTGATATAAATGATGATATTCTTGAAAGTATAAACTGTCGAAAAAGGCAACAAATAAATCGATTTTTGAAAGTGTCACACTGGTATAGCCCCTTAAAGTATGGGGTTTTGACGTTCGCAGAAACACGTGATAAAATAAGACATTTTTGAACATTTCGACATCTATATTGGTTTTGTTTGGAAACACCAATTTTTCGGAAAAGTCACTTATCTAAAGAATTACCAAAAATTGGGAATTTGGCAATTTTTTTCAGGCTTCTTAGCAGATGTAGCCCCTGAAGTGTTTGCAGCGCTGCCATGCGGTTTGGCAATGCGTAAGCGGGTAGATGAGCAAATTTGTTGTGGTTTACAATTAATTACACTATAATTGTGTTGTGAACGATTGTGTAATTATCCAAAAAAAAACTTCATTTCGTTCATAGATTACCCACCCAAAAATCTGCAATATCCTGCATCATTTTTTCCATTGTTCTTTTTCTTATATCTGAGAGTAAAACAGCTTCCCGCAAGATCGCATGCAATGCTATTGTAAATTAAAAGTGTTATGATTTTTCAACGTGTTGGTGGATCGATCCAAAAATTCGCATCCAGGACTAGAACAAACGAAGTAGAAAGTCATTCGATTTTTCCCGGCATCGCAGCGCTCTCGCGAGACCCGCCTACATCCTTTGTAAATTTGTAATCGACAAATCACGCGATCAATCAATACTCACGGTACTTTCGTGGCACGTATTCGGGATGTTTCGCAGGTTTTATTTTCTTCGACACATCGTTGATCGTCACAACAACATCGTCTGAAAGAAAACGTTATTCTCATTACGTCGATGAATTTAATTGGTATCAATTATAGACTTTTAGCATTTTAATCTCATGCAAATCTCAAGTATGATGAGAAATTAGACAATTCCTTACAATTTTATATTCATTTTTTAGTACACGGGTAAATGTACACTTATAAATCCTCTTATTACTGCTATTTCTCATTATTTATAATTGTCATTGTTATATTTGTTATAATAAATAATTGTAGTGAGTTTTTTGCAAATTTCGAACTTGCACATTGTGAATTTTTCTATTTCATCTTCCCCACGGAAATTATCATCTACGAAATTCAAGAATTTAAGGATTTCGCTACTGCGAAAATTTCAAAAAAAAAAAAACGACAGTCGCTTGAGGCAACTCAAATTGAAGAGGAAGGTCCAACCTATGGTGCAGGAATCGCAGATTGAAGGTAAACTTATGATGACAACGATAGAACTGCTAATGAAACTTTAAACGCCTTTTTTTTTCTGGCAACGATGTTTTTAAAACGGTGTACGCGATTTCTCGGAATCTAATGAACGGATTGACTTGAAATTAAATACACTTAATCAGTGTAATAGCAGTTTAGTCTTGACCGACGCTTTTCTTCTTAATCTGTTTTTTAATTAGTTATTACTGATAAAGTCATTTTCGTCGAAAAATCGAAAAAAAATCAACATTTTTTTTCACGATTGAAACACAATAATAACAAAAGCTCGGTCAAGTCTTAGTCAATATTATGTAGGGTAAAGTGACCTTACTTTGGCATCCCATCAATTATTGCCACTTCTCTCCTACCTACACAGTGGTCCTTAAGGTTCCAATGAATGGGCCCTTAAAGTCCCAATAATTGGGCCCCCTGAAGTGCTAATAATTGGGCCCTTAAAGTTCTAATAATTGGACCCTTAAAGTCCCAATAATTGGGCCGTCGAAGTGCTAATAATTGGGCCCTTAAAGTCCCAATAATTGGACCCTTGATGCCCCAATACCTGGGCCCTTAAAGTGCTAATAATTGGGTCAATACAGTGCTAATAAATGTGCCAATAATCGGGCCCTTGAAGTGCTAATAATTGGGCCCACAGTGCCAATAATTGTCTTAAAGTGCCAATTTTAGGCCCGATTATCGGGTCCTTAAAGTGTTAATGATTGGGCCCACAAAGTGCCAATACTTTGGCCCTTTAAGTCCCAATAATTGGGCCCTTAAAGTGCTAATAATTGGGCCCACAGTAGCAATAATTGGGGTTAAAATGCCAAATTTTAAGAAGAAAAAACTCGTTTTTTGTTTTGTTTCAGATCAACTAGGTCGTCAAAGCGAGTAGACCGTTGAGCCCCTCACGTTTAAAGGTCTTTCACAAGATTGTTTATAACTTATTTAATTATGAATATTTTCAATGAAATTTGGTAAAAAACTTTGTTAATGTACATACAAATAAATGTCCAAACGATTTTTCAATAATCTCACGTATTCCTTCTGAGTTAATTGTTTAAAATAACCCTCATTTTTGGGTCGTCGCAGTAGCCGAACCCATTAATTTTTGTACGTGACTGTACAGTGCGGAGAATTTGTAAATCAAATTTATCAGCGTTGACCAAACTCACCGGATTTGCATCGCGCGAAGGACGTAAATCCTAAATCGACAAATCTGGATCGATCCAAAACTTGTCTGACCGTTGACAAACGTCGTGGCACGATTAAATTGATAAACATCTTATACTTTACAAAGTAACTCACTCAGTAAACAAGAGAACGTGACTTAACCTCAACGAAATACTGTACGCCTCGTGACGCTCGATTATTAATTTAACCAGATTTATCTTTACAAATTTAACACCCGCGATTTTACGAAAATTGCTGATGCACTAATTGCACTCGCTGTCATAATCGTACAAAGGGTAAATACTGTAATTGCACTTTGGGCTTCAAAATATCGGAGCTTACTCGCGTCATCGTCGCGCTCAGCTGACGATTGCATCACCACGTGCGTCGAGGCACGGTCCAAAGTTCGACTGGAGTACGTTAAGGTATTCCTTTCGCGAACCCGAAGTCTTAACGATTAGCTGATTTTCGTCTATAATCAAGTAAAAAATACATCCTAGTATACTGGTAAAATTTCCAGCTAAGTTACCGAACTTTTAACGAAAAATTACGACTCAAAATCGTCGCATTTATACGGCGGTGTATGGAGATTACACGCCAGCCACATTTTTATCTAATAATTTATACACTGAATAACTCTAGACGCCTGATACAAGCTGCTCACGCGTGTAAAAAAATCTAAAGATTCCGTACGACAATAGAAACAGGGGATCACCGAATGTTCAACGAAAATATTAATGATAAAACTTAGAAAAATGTGATTAGCAGAAGAATTTTTGTAGCCGCGACTTTTCAGAGAAAATGTAAAAATGTTTGAATCTATTAAATTTGCGGGACATTTTTTATTCCAGTTTATCGTTGGATATGATAATTGATTGTGACTTATTTTTATTAAGCGCAACTTAATTTAACCAATGATTCGGAAGGGCCCTCCTTATGGCCCTACAAAATACGGCCCTCCGCGAAAGGATACCTTAAGGTGACGTGAAGCACGTTCTCCGTTTGTCTTTCTCGCCCTCCCGTGGTTTTCGCATCACTTCAAGGAACCGACGAAGGGCAAAAAGGAACCGTGACCTTGAGACCGGAAAAGTACTCAAAGAAACACCTCGTAACTATTTAATGGGTTACAGCTAGATTAAATGAAAAAAATATCGATTTTTAGTTTTCGACGGAGTCTCAAAATATAACATTCCATAAATATTCTTCGAAAATTTCAATGCGGTTCGTTCAAAATTGAGGGAGTTTTGAGATAGGTACGTTCCGCGAACCGGCGAACATTAAACGCGTTTTTCTCGAAGTGACTTTTTCAAGATCGGTGACCACGATATCTCGAAATCACTGCACCGATCAACTTCAAATTTTACAAGCTTCTTTTACATCTCAAAAAGCAGTGCTTGAACGAAGGAATTTTTTATTCGATGCTTCGTTTTTTCTTTATCAACGAAAATAGAGCGTTTTATTTTCACCGAAAATCAATACTTTCACTTTGGACTGCTATCATTTTTTTCGAAAATCAATATTTTATTAAATCCTTCGTCCAAGCACCAGATAATTTCGTGCAAAAACTCAATGCGGTTGATTTTTTTTATTTCTACATCTTCTATTTACTTATTATCTACCACATTTATAAATACTTTTCAATACAAATTTTTAAAAGGTACTTAAAACCGTACTTTTTGAAGTTAAACAAAAATATGGAAAGCCTGCACACGTTTTCTCAGAAAAACAATCACGGAAATTCCTCTTTTTTCCCAGCCACGAGCTAGGTGTAACCCGTTAATATAAGTTATTAAAATATATCAATGCTATTGGAATTGAGAGAATGCACAATGGCGTTCCGAGGACTCGACACAGCAGGCTGAAAACTACGCGGATTATCAAATATATCTAAACTAGTAGTCGTAGGCATGCAATGGACGGGCGAGCACTTTTAGGGAAACTGAACGTGATATAGTGCTAGTAGTTATTTTCGTTTATATCTTTATATCTTTTTGTGCGGAATGCAAAAATGTAAAAAATGTACTGAACACTGAGCTGTTTAATGTCATAGCAATCGCAAGACATGTGGAATAAATAAATCTATTCCAGTACTATTGAATATATATAAATATATGAGAACGATACAAGTAAATAGAAGTAATCAATACGTACTTATAAATATTATAAGTAAACATAAATACTCGATAAGTATTTATAAATATTGTAAGTCAATAATAGTACTCGATATACCCTTCAAAGTAAACAAAAACATGTTTAACCTGCACACGCTTTTTCAGAAAAAAATGCAGGAAAATTTATTTTTCCTAGCCACGAGCTAGGTGTACCACGTTAATATTAGTTATCGAAATATATAAACATATGAGAACGATATCAGTAAATATAATTACGATTAAATATTACTGGCCGTTCAAATATGTAGGCTGTACTACTTTATCGTCAGTATGGACGAAAAGCATTAAAGATAAACGCGTTTGGTTAAAAACTATTAATTACTTTAATTATAAGAAAAAAAATCAATAACAAAAAGTGGAACCATGCAATGTTCCAGAGAACATTATTGTCGAAGAGTTGTTAGATCGTTTATCGTTGTACTATAATCATTTAGCATTAAGGCGAGCCTCTAGTTTCTCGGGTCGAAAAAATCGATATTTTTTCATAAATCACATCTACAACATGTGTAGAAAATGTGTGCCAAAGGATTTTTCAATATTCGAAGTGGTTCAAAAGTTACGGCCCTGGAACGGAGCAGGTATACGGAGCAGGTATACTTTCAAACGCGTTTTTCTCGAAACACCATTTTTCGAAACGGTGACCACGATATGTCAGAAACTACTGCACCGATCTTGTTCAAATTTATACAGCATCTTTAATATGTTATTAGCCAGCGATTGAACTAGGATTATCATGATTGCTTCGATAGTTTTTTTTTTGTACGAGCGAAAAACTTAAGAAAAAATGAGTAAAAAATAGAATGTAATTTTCAAAAGTGTATAAAAAAGTCAATTTTTGTAATTTAGAATTCACTCTAGTTCAATCGCTAGTCTTAAATATGAAGATTAAAATGCCGTTTGGTTTTTTTGATTTCAGATAAGCAGAACAGTCGCAATCTTGGTCACCGTCAAGCACCTCTTTTACTTGATGTCTTCCTGTCGGCCACTATAACGTTTATTCAATTATATATGTTGACTTCAAAAAATTTGTAAAGCTTATTTAAATGTTAATAAAGATTATTCAAAAACAATGAGATTGATTATTTCGATGCTTTGCCCGTAAAAAATTATTGAAAAAGCCGTAAATAAACAGCCGAGAAACTAGAGGACCGCGTTAAGAACAGCGAGCAAAAGGTCTTAACTTTATTACGTAGCGTGGAGCTTTAATAATAATGTATCAGAAAAGTGTCTAGACGAATAACTTTTTTTTCACTAGGCTCTTTTCTCGTGTTATCTCACTTATGTCTTGCTCCGGCAGTTCCCCCGTGTCAATCAGCTCGGCCAGCGTCTATTATTTAAATGGGTGACTCTTAAGATGTTTTTCTGGGGATCATTGGTTACCTTGGAGGACATTGCTGAGTAGCTGCCGTCGTTTTGTGTTTTCCCTGGACTGGGACCACTTGTGACACTGGAGGCGTAGCGCTTCGATATAAGAATTGTTTAGAAACTAATTTTTACGACGTGGAACATCTTCATTGAAGACAGAATAGTGCGCGATACGCCGCTGAGAGCCTGTTATTACTTAACAAGATCAAAGTATACTTTTTATTGTGCCATTCGAAAATTTCATCTCATTCTTCGGAGATTTTTACAAAACTGTTATTTCATTCGTTCTTATTTTTCAATTGCCATAGGAAATATTGCCATGATTGGGCAAATCGCGAGTTGATTATTATGAGAATGGCAAAAAGATCGTTGTTACTTCGATATACAGAGAGCCAATGACGATAAAGATCGCGGAAAAGGTTTGTTGAACGGAAAGTAAAAACGCGCGGCTTGAGTAATAACGCGGTTCACAAATCGTACGTATTATGCGATACAGATAAATCCGCTCGTGCAGAGATCTGAGATTATAAATAATGGTGAGATCAACGATGTGTACGAGATGTGAGTTTTATAGTAATTTCTAGTAATACGCATTTATGGACAATTTGTACGTACGCCCTTCTTCGAACTACTTATCGCAAAATATCACACTTATTTCTCTTTCTCCTCCGTGTGGTATTCGCTGCTTATCCTTGGGAGAAATATATCACGTTTGTACATACTGATCTGAAAAAATATAAAACAAAATAGAACAGAGCCGTGTACGTTCATTGGGATGCTTTAATTGTCATTTTTCACGGTTTTTCGACCAGAAGCAACGACGGAATAACATTTATATTAGAACGTTGGATAAGTTCTCGCTGTTTTCCAACAGACGGCGTTATCAGAACTGCGTGCGTGTAGTTTAAGTTGGCAACGCATCTATAAAGATGAACTATAAGCAAGCTCGAAATTCAGTGTGCGTCGTTTCACCGAAGTGTAAACAACTTTTTTTTCTTCATAGTGTTAAACATGTCGAATTTCGTGCCAAAAAAGAGTATTTGCGGGGCATCTGACTGCACTGCTTTATTAAAAACAAAAAAATCTGCAGCTGAAGCACACAGAATTATTGTTATGGCTTACGGCGACCATGCTCTGTCGGAAACAATATGCAGAGATTGGTTGAGCCCCTGGGTTCCGAACATAGGAGTAATTGATCACCCCCGCGGGGGGTAAAAAAGCGACGGGGGTATAAGGCTGGTAATTTTGAGGACCCTGTATGTAGACGATAAAACTACAGATCAGCGCCACGTGGCTTGCGCTCTCTCGCGCTGCATTTATACTCTTAACCCTAGGACCCTACACATGGGTACTCCAAACCTCACATCATTTTTGGGACCCTAGCGCTCCGACAGTTTGGGCAATCACGTGAAGATATCGATCGCATTAGGCGAGGGGGAATGTCTAGAGCAAGTTCGTGCAGGAATAACCGTCAGTTATAGTTTAGACGTGACGTAGTCAACATTCTTCGAGAGCCTGGGGTTAGCGTAACCCTACACTTTTTGCGATGTTTTGCTCTGTGTAACTATATAATTATGTCCATTGTTTTTTGTTATTTATCCTTATAAAATCAGTGTGTTATCAACAGAAATTACATTATGAACGTTTTTATACTATTCTGAATTTTTTCCAAGAAACCATCTCTGAATTTTTCCCAAGAAACTTCGAATTTTTTGTTTATAACTTTTTTAAGCGTGGTCCATACGGTCTTTTTCAAGAATCAACGAAAAAATTCTCCAACATACGCGTACAAAAAGTGTGATGATTTTTAAAATTATTTTTAGTGAGATATGCTAAAATATTGTTCTTGCTTTGTTCAATTCCATTTTTCGAGGCGAAAAATTCATATTGGGTTTTTCTCGGAAAGCCTATTCCATTCGTCAGTTTTCGAAAGTTGGATTTTAAAAGAAATCTCTCTACGACAAACAGTTCATAAGCGGCGTTGATTTGAAGTGCTGGGATGTGCGTAACCCCAGTGTAGGTAATTTGTTTCGTATAGATAATGTAGGGTTCTAGGGTTAAAAGCGTGACGATGTTTGTGTGTAGGCGGGGGGGGGGGGGTAAACATTTTTCCCTGATAGGTCATATGGGTTACAAGACTGCAAAGGTTCGAAACCGCCGGTTTAGACGCTTCATAAATAATAATTTTGAATGAACGTTTATGTCAGACGTTGGCTGAACTTGCAGAATCATTAGAAGTTGATCGCTCAACAGTTTCGAGACGTTTAAACGCATTAGGAATGATTTTTTAAAATAGTGCACTAATTTTGACGAAAAAACAGCGAGAACTTATTCAACATTCCAGTAAAGTATGGATTGTCCTTTCGGCTGTAATCCGTAATCTTTTGCCTCGACCGAAAACCCACAGAGTCTCACGATGATGAATTTTGCACCGTTGGAGCACAACGGAAAGTCATTCGTTTCTATTGTTCAAATTTTCGTTTGGCTGTGAAAATCTCTTGAACGTTTTCACGTATTCTTATTGGAGATTCACGACTACAATTTGCCACATTTTTGCCACGACTACAATTTGACAAAAAAAGGCTTTGGATAAGCATAATAGCAAAGAAATGGAAAGATAACAAAACATAGTTGCATTCTAACGATACAAACTTCATCGCTGTCCACATATTGTCCGCCGGCAGCGTACGTTTCTACGTTGCGTGAACGAAAAAATTACGGGATTCTCACCGACAGTGCGAAGTTTGGTGCAAAGTCTCATCACAACTCGGCGTTATTTCCGCAAACGTCTCTTCTTATGATGATTTTTTACAAGTCGACGGGAATACATGTTCTTTACAGCTGCACGAGAAGGTTTTTGTTCGGTTTTAAAAGGATTTATAGATGTTTCTGAAAAGATATATGATATATATATGTTAATAGCATATGTATGGAAACCATTTATTTTAAATATAGACATGGAAGGGGCGTACACTTGTAGAATGTATCTTGTAAATGGGCCTAAGGAAAGACGAAATGGGATGGATCTACCGTTTTCAGGTGCCAAGTATTTAGGTTAACCTCAACTTTGGGAAAACTCATTTGGGGCGTATGTTTAGGCGACGAAAAAAATTTGCTGACTATCGTGACTTTTTTTTAAAGGAAAGTTTTCTTTGCCATTTTTTAGACTTAGGGTGTGCTTTGTTATTACTTTTAACTGATATATGGTATTTCTTTAAATTTGATTAACCTCTAAAAATGGCGGAGTTATGGCACGGTCTTCTAAACTTTATTTTCCAAGCTGGCGCGACGTATAGCTAAAAAACTAATCCGATTCTGATGAAATTTAGTATAAATCTTTCTAACCTCATTGTCTGGAACATGATCCTAAATGTTTTCGAAAATCAAACAAAAAGTATTTTTTATTGCAAAATGCAGCAATTTTTTTTTCGGAAAGTTCAATCTTTTTGTTTCAAAGCTCTTTCATCGATTCTCAACATTTTTCACTTTTTCTTGGTTCATATTCTGCGTATCGTCGAGTGTTACTGAAAGAAAAATCTTCGTCGTTTTTCTTCAGATTAATCTCGTCGCCGCAACCCGTTTAGAAGACCGTGCCGTAACTCCGCCATTTTTAAAGATTAAAAAAAAATATCATGTAACAGCCAAAAGTAGTAATAAAACATACCCTAAGTCTAAAAAAAGATGAAGATGTCTTTCCTTAAAAAAAATCACAAAAGTCAGCCATTTTTTCCTCGCCTAAAGGTATCCACCCCCTTGAATTGCCAAATTGATTTTCACGAACTCATAATCTGCAGATAACAAAAAAAATCGTCCCTGATTGGTCTTGCATCAATAATCTTGATGATTTTTACTTAGTATTGCAGTTTTGGAATAAAAGTATCAAAATATACATTTTTCAATGCCGTCGAGGCCTTTTATCGAGCATCGCTCGATTTTCCAGGTCTGGACAGACAAAAGAAATAAATTGGTCAGGGAGAAGTACCAAGCCCCAGATGGTGTTCGGTGGACGTTTATCGTCTCGCTACTCACGTCGTCGGAGTCCTCGGACCTCCTTGCGTTGGCAGGATAATAATCGACGATCAAGGGTCTCGGTCTCTGTCCGATTCCCGAGGGCTGCTGAAGGCCGCAAGCCTGTTCCTCGTTCGTCACCACGGTCACGAGAGCTTTAACGACGTATTCGTCGAAATGCGACATTGTTCGACCGGGATATTTCATGCGTCGAAGAAAAAGAGCGTTCCACTTTTGCCTGAGATGAAGGATCAAACGTGCGGCTTCCCGATCGAGCTTGAAAACGACCCAATCGTCGAGCTTGAGAATCGTCGTGCCTTCTTGCGACTCCTCGGCCTCGGAATCGGAATCGCTCTCGGGTATAGCTACGGAAAAACGAGATTGGCACTTGATAAACACCAATTCGGAACTCAACGGTTCCTCGGGGGATTTACGAACGCTCACATTCAGCCTCGTATATTATTTCCATTGGCAATTTCGCCGGGCCGCTGAACAAGGCGGCGGTCACGGGATTGACGAGGGTAACGGTTTTCACGTGACAGAAACGCCCGACCCGACTCATTTCCTCGTAAACGAGCCAATCGGAGGGCAAACCAATTATGTTGGAAGCGTGCGACTGGGCGCTCGTTGTTCTCAGCGTGGATAACGCGTCTTTCAGCGTCGAGGACGGCTGGAAGAAGACTTTCGTCTCGTTTCTAAAAAAAAACCATCAGCATCGTTAGCGAAGCTGTTGTATGATTGTTTTTTAATTGTTGAGAAAAAAAAAGGTTTCGAAGTTTCCAAACGTAAAATTGTTTTTAAGACTTTTTGACGGAGAATAAAAAACGTTAACTTTTTTATCTTAAGGAGGTCGAAGAGGTCCAGTTGAGTCATATGACGGTTTATGATTTTTTTTCCCCAATGAACCTCAAAAACTATTATTTCCAACGTATAGATTTATTCTATAGATACGATTTTTTCGAATAAAATATACAATTAAAATATAAAATGTGCATTTTTATAATTTTATTGCGCAAATTAAAAAAAAACTTTTGTTACTACCAACATCAAATAGTCTAACATTATCGATGATTATTATGAAATAAACTGCGTCAGTGAATTTTTTATAAAACTCAAAATGCATTTTTGAGTCGTTTACAATTATGCCAATTTATGGCACGAGATTATTTATTAGTACCATTAATTAATATTAAGTGTTGCCGAAATACAACTTCGCGGACATTGAGGCTGGCAGCAATGCTCTTCATTCGCCAGCCATGATTTGTAATCTTTTATCAAACCTTGATGGTTCAATATTGAATATCTATGGTTTACGATGGGCAAGATGGTGGCTTTCTTTTCTAAATGTTTACAAACGTTTAGTTTGCGTTAAGCGGTTGTTAGAAATGGTTTATCTTGGAGCTAAATTGCAATCAAAGTACATCACCCGTACCGTGGGCGTCTTGCCCATCTAAGCGTACGTAAAATTGCATACATTAAACTATTTTTTATCTCTAGTGTTTTGTGGTGAATTTTTTTTTAATCGTAAAGGCATTGTATAGTCTAGACAAAAACGAATATAAAAAAAAACAATAAATCTTGGATTGTGGATAACGCTCCAACGTAAGGCCTTATATACCTTTAAAAAAAGATCGTTTTATTTTATTGGCTTAAGGCCTTAGGCCACTCTAGAGGCCGAAAAAATAGGCTGTTTGAGGTTTTATTTTCAGATAAACTACAAAATAAATCGCGATTACAGAAAGGGTTTATCATACATGTCAGTCACTGTATACAATAATTTTTTTGAAGCGATTCATTTCAAAATGGCGGCTGTGCAGCATTTATCTCAAAACTGCATTTTTTAAGTTGGTTGGAAACATAACTCAGACAATTTTCAACCGATTCACTTGAAATGTTGAATATATCTTCAACAATACATTGTCTATGGTAGTAAGTAGGATTTTTTTATATTGCATAGTTAAATTGTTATTAACAATTACCTGACGATTTTTTAGACAAATTTTGGGAAAGTGAGAAATTTCGTCAGATAATTGTTAATAACAAAGGAACTATACAATATAAAAAAAATCCTACGTACTTCCATAGCCAATGTATTTTTCAAGAAATATTCAACATTTCAAGTGAATCGGTTGAAAATTGGCTGAGTTATGTTTCCGGCCAACTTAAAAAATGCAGTTTTGATATAAACGCTGCACAGCCGCCATTTTAAAATTAATCGCTTAAAAAAATGATTGTATACAGTCACTGATATGTATGATAAACACCCTTTTTTGTAATCTCGATTTATTTTGTAGTTTTTCTGAGAAAAACAAAACCCCAAAAAGCCTATTTTTTCGGCCTCTAGAGTGGCCTAACCCCTTAAATGATGTTTAAACATCCCAAAAATGATATAATTGATATGTATAAATATCCCTAGAATATGATCCGAAGAAAAATGGTTTTCAAATTTAAGAGCGTCTTTCTTGGAGCCATGTTTTCAAAAATTGGGCGGACCTCCTAAAATTTTCAACCGATTGACCCGAAATTTCGATTGTAGCTTCGTAGCTGCAATTTTCAGTGAAGTACACACGATTTTTACGATCAATCAACAATTACGATTTTTGTAAACAATTGAAGGCCGTTTTTTGAGTCAGAAAAGCGACTTTTTTTCAACATGGTGCCAATTTAGCAGAAATCAATATTTCAATACTCATGTAGATTACGGGAAGAAAATTATATTTTGTTCTAGGTGCTCATGTGCGTCTCCAACGAGTCCTGTGGAGGGCCTTAAAACAAGGCGTTTTCATTCTACCGGCCACTGGGTCGCGATTATGTATTTTTTTTGGAAAATAAAAAATTGATTCGAGTACCTACAAATATGTAAAATAAACTCTCCAAACCTCATTTTGATTGCTTCGTTAGAATTTTGTAAAAATCCTAAAAAAGCCTTGTTTTCCCACCATCCAAAGGTATCGTTAACCGTAACATTCCGTCTTTCACGAATTTTAACCCTTCGACTGCACCCTTCCGCCACGAACCTCTGACTGCATGTGGGGTCGATCGAACCCCAGTTGTTTTTCAGATCGTTGTATTTCGGTAAATATGCTTTTTTGTAGATACGTTTTTTGTAGTGAATGATCCTTATTTTATGGCCCAAAGTGTATTTTTTAAGAAAAACAAAAATTAAGTGACAATTGTAGTTGCGTCCTACAATTGTCAAGACCCGAAATAGATAGTTTTCATGCGACAATGTAAGACTGGACTGTAAACGGAAATATTACCGTGTCCGTAGATGGGAATATTCCCGATCGACGCGAATCAAATTCGGATAGAGTCCAGCTGTGAGAGCGGCCTTGACGACTGCCCAATTCTCCGAATTGATATTCAGATCCCTTATATCGCCGGGGCCTCTGGCCCGAACGAATCCGGAGGCTCGCAACTGCCCGAGCAGCTGAGTCCTCATTCCCACCACCATTTCCATCACGGCTGCGGATATGAAGTTCAGCTCGCAAAACTGCCGCTCCCAGCCGTTCGCCCTCGCCTGCTGCCAGGCCTGAAAAGCCCTCAGCACGACCATGTGGTCGGAGTACGAGCCGCCGGCGAATTGCTTGCGGGCCGCTGCAGCGGCGCGTTTCTGCGACGGTTGGCCCGGAAGTACGAACGGATCCCTTGGTAAATTCAATGGAAATTAATTTCGCCATTTTCACGTCCTAGAGGTGGCGCAACGATACTTCAATATGGCCGGTCAAAGTATAGTCCCAAACGAAAACAATTACTCCGTTCTTGATTTCCTGCGAGCTGTCTATTGAATTTATCTGCATGGTAGATTGTGAAGATGCTACTGCAGTGAATCATATATTTTCCGCTCTTTTTTTAGCTCTGTCAGCTATGGATTTAGATTTTTAAAGGTTGTGATAGTCACTCGCAGGCTTCGAGAAGGAGTGATTCTATTTTTCAGAACATACTTTTTACAGGGGCCGTCTAAAATTATAGCATTACATTGTTTATAACAGAAATAACTTTTAATATTGCTCGGTTTATCATTTATAAAGATATAAACGTGGAAAGAAAACATCTTGTTAGGATAGCCATTTTCAAAGCCAACAACCACTTTTTTTCAAGCTTTTATTTAACTTGACTTTCTGTGAGGTGCAAAACGGAAAATCGATATTTCACCCACTTCCTGACTACTTGGATCTGAAATTTTGCAAACATGCATCTAAAAGGTGAATGCATGATTCATCTTAAAAAATATCCATACAATTTTCAACTCTTCATGTAAAATTAGCGATATCTAATCATCCATATAAAATCTCACTAACACAGACAAACGAATTCGTAGTCAACTGTGCTTGTGTGTGAAAAGTTTATGTGCAGCAATTAGTCATAAGTTTAATTCCAATTACAGTCTGTTTTTTTTACAATCATTCCATGTTCCTAACATACAAACTCCTTTACTAGTAAAGTACTAGTAACAACTAACTAGTAAAATTGATTAAAATCTAAAAAGTAGAAAATATTCTTTTTATCAAGCCACCTATATGTGACTAAATAAAAAGCTTGGAGCGCTCAAAATTTAGACATATAATCTTTAATTTACATAAATCCATTAACATATCAACTGTATTTAATTTACTGTAAAACAACCGTAGATTTCTCAAATAAAAATCCTGAAACAGAGTATAAACGTGTGATAATAATTTTTTTAATTACTATTGTGCCGAATTAAGGGGCCAGTCCACTTTAAAAATTTCAAAAATTGAAAACAAGCAAGACTTGAAGAAATCGACGATGATGAGCAATCAGAAGGGATTTTGTACGGTGCAGGAATTGCCGATTGAGTTTAGGTAAGTTTTCCATAGTATAAACTTCAAACGCGTTTCTCTCGAAACGTTTTCAAAATCTAGCTCCATCGTATCTCTAAAACTAATAAACCGATTCTCTTGAAATTTAAACCACATATTGTAAACATGATTCGCAACAAGATGACCCTCGATGGTTTTAAAATTTTGATTTTTACTCTTTTTTTTTGCGAAAAACTGCGAAAAAACGCGTTTTTAAAAACTTTTTTCGTTTTTCATCCGAGAGTCATTTTGTAGGTGGTGTTATACTGAATCTAATGGACTTTGATTTTTTTGAAAAATGAATACAATTTTTTTTTTAAATGTATTTCAACACTTTATTTATCAAGCCCAATAACTTTTGTATCTTTTATAAAATCCTCAACAAAAAAAATCGCGAAAATAGCCTTTCTTCGTGGCTCCAAAGTGGACTGGCCCCTTAAATACGATTAACGAAACTGAATTGCTCAAATTTATTTAAAAAATTTAAAGTTGAGCGTCCCAAGCTTTTATTCATAGTCACATATAGGTGACTTGGTAAAAAAAATTATTTTCTACTTTTTAGTACATTAAATAAAAGCTTGTTTTTTTTTAAACATGTTTTCACATATAAATTTTTAAGACTTTATCTTCAGGTGGCTCAAGGAACGACAAATCACTTTTATTATCCGTCTTCCACCCCGAAACACAGCAGAATCTCGAGTAATATTTCGTTTTTTAAATTTTGTCCATTTTTATCAATATATTTTTACAAAGTTTACTATGCTAGTGGAGCTTCTACCGTAGGCCGTGGAAGGCGCCAAGACTTTGGGGATCGCGAATTGTGAAAGAAAAAATTGACTACGCATGAACTAAGAGCTCCGTAGCTTAGACTCTTAACCCTTTGAAGTATTTATTTTTCTTTACGTGCACGTTTTTCTGCACTTTCGTTATTGCTGACACCCGCTACGTGAAAACAAAATTTAATAGGTATGTTTTAGTAGTTATTGAAGTCCTAGGAACCTTGAAACGCATTCTAGGTCCTAGGACCCTTGAATCGTAAAAATCTGAATTGAATTAGGTGTAACACCAGTGTTACACTATGCCGCAAAGGGTTAAATGAGAAAATACTCTTCTTCTTCCAAAATAACTACTTCGCAGTCGGATTACCTGAAAGCAATAATTTTACTTTAAATTACTAAATAGTATTCTCGTGAATTCTTTTAGATTTTTCTAAAGATATTTAGAAAAATAGAAGACTTTTAGATATTGGGTGACGAGAATATAGATGAGGGAGATGTTTCTCGTTACCTGTAAGCGAGACTGCATACTATGGTGAGTATGGGATCGAGACACTTGAGAACAACGGCGTAAAGGAGCATTTTTCCAAGCCGCGGTTCGACGGGCAAGTCCAACAGGTGGGTGCCCAATTCCGTGAGATTCTCCCAAGTGTCGAGTGCGTCGATGGTCTTCAACAATTGAACGGCGTTCCGGGTGACAACGATGGAGGGTGGTTCGATGGCTCTCTCGAGGAATTCGGCGATCGGTGTGTTTACGGGTGCGAGATGTTTCGTGTAGAGGCACAATTCTTGAAGGGGTACTCGTAGAATCTCGGGTGTCTGATAGGGCTGCATGTTGTTGTAGCGAACGGACGAGAAGAGTCGATAACAGATGCCCTGCTGGCAACGTCCGGCGCGTCCTTTGCGTTGTTTCGCGCAAGCCTGCGATATCCAATTGGAATGTAGCATGCAAACACCGGCGACTGCGTCGAAGGACTTCTCCTTGACTTTGCCGGAGTCTATGACGTAGACGACGTCGTCGATGGTAATACTGGTCTCGGCAATGTTGGTCGACAGTATAATCTTCCGGGTTCCCGGTGGGCTCGTCTTGAATACTCGCTTTTGATCGCAGGTTTGCATGTTCGAGTGGAGAACGAAGAGTTGGTATTTGGTGGTACGGTTCATTGTTTCCTCGTTGGAATTGATGCGATCTCTCATGGCGACGATGTCGTCGTAGCCTGGCAAAAATACGAGTATCGCACCCGGTGGACTCTTCGTGTGTACGTGACGTATGAGGCACATGAGAAGTTCGTAATCGATATTCTCGTCGTCGAATGTCGACTGATAAACGTCGAGCAGCATTTTGCTCTCCTCGGAGAGTGGCATATCCTCGGAGGCGCTTATAGCCGCGGGATCTTGCACAGCGAGATCGTAAATTCTCATGTAAGCCTCGATGAGCTCGGCGCAATCGGTCTGTTTCATGTTTTTCGCCCAGTCCAGCGCGGTCCAATCGTTGCTAGCGCGTATCGTAAGATTCGCGCCGAGATTCAAGAGTTGCTCGGTCGTGTCGAGGCAACCCCGGCTCGCTGCCACCATCAGCGGTGTGACCGAGGTCTGAGTGTGCTGATAATCGACCGAAACGTTTTCCGAGAGTATGAGATGCATGAGCTGAGCGAAATTGTCGTCACCGCCGGTAAGCCAAGCCTCGGTTATACTCTTGTCCATGTCCTCGATGAGCCACGGCTCGAGATCGACCTTCTCCGCCACCGTAGGCTTCTCCAACTGCTGCTGCTGTCCGAGTATCGGAGTCGGTACCGAGCACTGCTCTTTGTCCGTTTTACCAGCCGCAGTCTGTTGCTGATTGGGCTTGTAACGCGTCCACGACTCCAATACCCTTCGCTGATCCTTCTTCTTCGTCAGCTCTTTTCGCTTTGCGAGCATCGCCTTCGTCGTGTAACCCGTGATCTTTAGAACGTCCTCGAGATAATACGTTTCGACGTCGTACGAGCGACCGTACACGTTTATCACGGCGCAACCGTTGAAATACTTGACGAACATGTCCGTGTCCATGGTCGCGCTCATCAAAATGACTTTGAGATCGCGAAACTTGACGAGTGCGTCCTTCAACGCTATCAACAAAAAGTCACAGAGACGATCGCGCTCGTGCACCTCGTCGACGATTATGTGTGTTATCGTCTCGAGCGCCGAATCACCGCCCATCAGTGTTCTCAGCAAAACACCGTTCGTGCAATAAGTCAACAGTGTCTTCGGGGCAACACGGCTCTCCAGTCTTATCTGATAACCGAAGGTCTGACCGATCTTTTCACCCCTCTCGAACGCAACACGCTCCGCTATCGTCACCGCCGACAGACGCCGCGGTTGCGTGCAAACTATTTTACACGGTTGCTTCTTCTGCTGACAATTCTCCAGTATGAATTGCGGCACTTGGGTCGTTTTGCCGCTACCCGTTTCACCCGCTATCACGATCACCTGGTTCCCCGATATCGCGCTCAAAATCTTACCGCGGGCGCTCATTATCGTCAACGATTTACGAAAGTTCACCACGTCTTGGTTTACTTTCAATTGCGGCACCTGCGCTATGCTGTAGTTCAGCCTACCCATCGCCTTCGTGTTCGGCGTAGCTGCAATTACGATACATTCGATTTTTTAGCCTGAAAACTCACAGAGTTGGAGGATGTTGGAAACAAGCAATATGCGAATCTCCAAGTTGGCGCTTTTTTGCAGGCCTCGTGTCGGTGCGATAAAACCGATGTTCGAAACAAGAGTCGAGAAAAATGAAATTTTTGAATATATCGATTTTTGGTTTTCGACGGATTTCTAAAATGTAAGATTCTAAAAATATTCTCGGATAATTTCAAGCCGATCCGTTAAAAATTGAGGGACGGGGGGGTTTTTAGGTAGGTACCGCGAATCAGCGAAAATTAAAGGCGTTTTGCTTGAAATGACCTTTTTCAAAATTGGTGACCACAATATCCCAAAAATCACTGCACCGATCAACTTTAAATTTTACAAGCTTCTATTGCACATAAAAAAAGCAGTGCTTCAACGGGGGAACTTTTTTTTTCGATGCATCGTTTTTTCTCATAAGCGAAAATAGAGCGTTTTTTTTTTCACCGAAAATCGATACTTTGACTTTGGACTAAGGTTATATTTTCAAAAATCAATATTTTATTAAATGTTTAGTCTAAACACTAGATAATTTCATGCAAAAACGAAATGCGTTTTTTTTATTTCGTATTTGTTTCCGAGCAGCAGTCGTCACAGCGAGGATGGTTTTTCAAACAGCAGTCTGCACACACCATTGTATCTATCACATTTATAAATATTCTTCGATACAAAAATTGTAAAAGATACTCAAAACCATACTCTGTGTTGTAAACGAAAAACGTTGAACCTTGCCAACGTTTTTTCCAGAAAAAAATCACGAAACTTTCTCTTTTTTCCGGCCACGAGCTAGGTGTAATCCGCTAATACAAGTTATTAAAATATATCAGTACTTATGAATATTAGAGAGTTGAATAAGTTCTCGCTGTTGCCCTACAGTAGCGCTACTAGAACTGCTTGTGTGTAGTTTAACCCCTTCGTTGGGAGAGAGAATTCGAAAAAAGTGCCCAAAATGGCAGGGAAATTTTTTTAATCCTGAAAACTTGTACTCTGGGTTTTTTGAGGGTGCTGATTACGAATCTGAACTCAAAATTCAGGAATTCACAATAACGAACAAATATGGCGAATAAAAATACAAATAATACAGATTGATTCGAGTAAAATTTTGCAATTCCGATCCGCCGTTTTGAATTTTCAAATTTAAAGTTCAGATTCATAATAAGCGACCGCAAAAATCCCGGAGTACTAATTTTCATCTAAATCGAGTAAAGTTCTTGATTTTTGTCCGCCATATTGGCGCCAGCATTTTGAATTTCCAAATTTTAACTTCAAATTCGGATTCAGCGAGCCCAAAAACCCCCGAGTGAGGCTCCGATTTCAATTCAGAGCAGGTTAAATAGCGAAATAAAGGTTGACGCACTCTTGCGTCAATGCCAACGAAGGGGTTAAGATAGTAACGAATCTTTCAAAAAGTCGTATAAGCAAGCTTGAAATTCAGCGTATGTCATTTCGCTGAAGTGTAAACAACTTTTTTGTCATAGTGTTAAACATGTCAAACTTCGTGCCAAAAAAGAGTATTTGCAGGGAATTTAAATTTAAATAAAGTAGTGCAGTAACGTGCACTACTTTATTTAAAAAAAAATCTGCATCTGAAGCACACAGAATTCTTGTTGAGAATAACGGCGACCATGCTGTCAGAAACATGCAGAGATTGTTTTAGATGCTTCAAAAATAATGATTTTGATATGTCGAATTGGAGACATTACATCACGAAGACTCATGTCAGACGCTAGCTGAACTTGCAGAATCATTAGGAGTTGATCACAGAACACTTTCGAAACGTTTAAAAGCATAAGAAATGATCTTTTTAAATAAAACATTAATTTTCCAGAAAAAAACAGCGTGAAGTTATTCAACATCCTAATATATAAATATATGAGAATGATACAAGTAAATATAAGTACTCGAGAAGTACTTATAATTAGTATACGAATATATAAGTACTAGATAAGTACTTATAACTATTATAAGTAAATACAAGTACTCAATAAGTACTTATAAATATTATAAGTAAATATAAGTACTCGAGAAGTACTTATAATTAGTATACGAAAATACAAGTACTCGATATACGCTTTGATGAACGCAAAAAAGTTAGAAACCCTGCACATATTTGTCCCGAAAAAATTCACGAAAATTTCTCTTTTTTCCGACCACGAGTTAGGTGTAACGCCTGAAATTATAGAGGATGCCTCATACGTATATCTTCGGAAATGTTGATGATACTAGAACATGTTGCAGCCAAAAATTTAATCGTTTTAGACACATTATCCCTATATCCCATCACCCTGTGTACAAATAGCGCAGTTTTACTTAGTTTTTTATGGCACCGCAACCAAAGCTCAATGAAAAAACAGCCTATCGGCACAGGTTTTCCAGTTACCCTGTACCCTTGTGCAGACCCGAAGTGGATTAGAAGAGTCGGTGTGAGCAACGCAAGATTTTTGAGGAGCTAGGCCTAGCAGTGTTGGAGTCAAAGTTAAAGCTACGGGACCATCAAAGGGAATTGGACCCAAATAATAAATACGTATATAGATTCTCGCCAATATCAACCTGCGGTTAGCATGCCGTCACCATCAAACGATCTATCCCTCTCGGTGAGCGGCAACAATTCCTGCCGCTCCTTGTTGCTCAGCGGAAACTTTTGTATCAAATTGTAGATCGCCTGTTTGGAGGACTTTTGCAATTTGATCGAAGCGTCCGTCTGGATAATCGTCGAGCCCTCTCGCTTGTAAACGGTGAGATAACGATTGGCGCCCTTCCTGTTGATGGAGATTTTCATAGAACGGCGAACGAGTGCGTTCACGCTGGAATTACGGGTTACGCTTTTGGCATAATTATTCACCCTCGACTCTTGGATTTCAGGCCGAGTTTAACGGCGAGCTGATGGATGTAGGCTCTCTCCTCGGCGCTGTATGACGACGGGAATTCGAGCTCTTTCTGGTCAGTCGCCATCAATTTTCTGACCGTCAAGTTCACCGCGATTCTCGTGTCCTCGCCTATGGCGACGTCCTTCTGATTCTTGCGACGCGGCATTCTCGCAATTTTGATCCTCGCTTTTCCAACCTGTACGCACAAAATTCATTCGGCTCTAGGCGTTTGCCGTCCAACTACTCCTCCATTGCTAGCTACCCTCACCTGCTTTCTAAATTGACGCTTCTCATGTATTGTTGCAAGTTCGAATACGCGCTCGTACTCAAACAAACAACTCAATCGTCGTTCGCCAAGTGCCGTTTGAACATTTTACGCAGTTCGTGAACAGCCGGCATTTTGAATTTGGAGCAAGGGAAGCGAAGGAATTTCGCATTTGGGGAGATTCGAGCGCGGGACGTTTGCGGAATAAAACGTTAATCGAATCCTCTCTTTTTCAGATGTTATGTATGACAAAGGAAAATGAACATCGACCGAGTCGCGATGAGTGCGAGAGAGACAGCTGCTTCAGAGTCCTAGAATCTTAAGGCGTTAGGAAATACCGACCGAGCAACAAGAGAGAGACAGCTGATTCTTGTCCGAGATTTATCTTAAGGTATTCCTTGCACGAACCCGAATTTTTAACAATCAGCTGATTTTCGTCTATAATCGAGTAAAAATACATCCTAGTATATTGGTAAAATTTCAAGCTAAGTTACCGAACTTTTAACGAAAAATTACGACTAAAAATCGTCGCATTTATACGGCGGTGTATGGAGATTACACGCTGGCCACATTTTTATCTAATAATTTATACACTAAATAACTCTAGACGCCTGATACAAACTGCTCACGCGTGTAAAAAATCTAAAGATTCCGTAACGACAATAAAAACAGGGTCACCGAATGTTTAACGAAGATATTAATGATAAAACTTAGATAAACGTGATTAGCAGAAGAATTTTCGTAGCCGCGACTTTTCAGAGAAAATGTAAAAATGTTTAAATCTATTAAATTTGCGGGAAATTTTTTATTCCAGTTTATCGTTGGATATGATAATTGATCGTGACTTATTTTTATTAAGCGCCACTCAATTTAACCAATGATTCGGAAGGGCCCTCCTTATGCCCCCACAAAATACGGCCCTCCGCGAAAGGAATACCTTAAGGTACCGTTGTTTCGGGGAAAAAGACAATTCGCGATCCCCAAAAGGCTTGAGGCCTCTCGCGGCATGAGGCAGTATAGGCTCTACTTGTATAGTAAACTTTGTCAAACATTGATAACAATGGACATTTAAAAAACGAAAAATTACTCGAGATTCTGCTGTGTCGAGGGTGTAAGACGGATAATAAAAGTGCACTATCGTTCCATAAGCATACAGAACTATCTTTCCATAACCTACAGATAAAGTCTTTTGAAAAAACGTGGTTGTTGGCACTCAAAATTACTCTCTTTAGACCATCAACGCGTGTTTGTAACTCCACAAGATTTTTTTATTCCAAGTTTGTATCTTCATAAATAATAAATCGAGCAATATTTAAAGTTTTTTTTGTTATATGCAATGTATACGTATAATTTCAGACGTCCTTTGTAAAAAGTATGCCCTGAAAAATAGAATCACTCGCGGCCCGTGAGTGACTCGCGTAACCTCAAAAATCTAAATCGAAGGCGAAAGCTAAAAAAAGAGCGGAAAATAAATTATTCACTCGAGTAGCACGTTTACAATCTTACATGAAGGTAAATCCAATAGCCAACTCGCAGGAAATCAAGAACGAAATAATTGTTTACGTTTGAGGCTTATACTTTGATCGGCCATATCTGTGGCGTCCAACCTGCCACTTGCGAGACCCGCCGGTAAAACAGGCGATGGCCAAGCGACACTAGCGCCCAGACGGGCGAGAAAGCAAACTCTCGAGTCTCGGGCATCGTACTGATCCCAGAGATTAATGGGGAGATGCACAACGCGGCCCTTTTCGCAGAGATTAGTGGGGAGATGCACAACGCGGCCCTTTTCGGCGTGCCTCGTAAATGGCGCTAAATCGCGGCGGCGAGTTCGGGAGTATGATTTCGTGATCATCGCCTCTGTCGAGGTTGCAGATTCCCTTGTAGCCGCGCGAGTCCGTGATCACCGCTCAAGTCGGTATCGCAGTCAGCGTGAACACGAATGGGCAGCTCGGTGGGGGAAAAGTCTCTGCCCCTCGCTCGCTCGACAGGCGAACGGAGCGAGGTTTTCCGTCCGATCGAGCTCGACATATATGTGTGGCCGTACTGCGGACTGGAATATGCATTAAATGAATTTCAAAGTGAAAAACATGTATCGAGATCATTGTTTTCTCTCGGTTGCCCGTTTATGCGGAAAATGCGGGTTAAAAAAATTAACGACGAACCGCGTTGAAAAATAAAACGCCGAAACGACCGTGAAAGGTTCAAAAAGAAATCTTGAGCCTTTGCCGCGATCGTTTCGGCATTTTTTTTCAACAGTAAACATTATGGAAAAGGGTGTATCATAAATGTTTCTCTATCTGCAATGAGCGTCGTAGCTGAGTTAGTAGCGTGACGGATTACGATGCTGAAGGTCCGGGTTCAATTCTCGGTGAATCAACTTTTTTTTCTTCATTTTATATTCAGAAAATTTCGAACTTACTCTCGCTTTAGCGATTCTCGCTTGTTCAGGCATTATTTATGATATTTAATTCGTATATGCTTAATAAAAAAAACAAGACATTGCTACCGGGGATCGAACCCGCGTCGTCGACACTCAGAGCCCGCACGCTCATATCTCAACCGCGGGCTCTTGTGACTGCAAACCTGCCTTACGTATACAGTAGAACCTCGATGATCCGAACCAATTGGGACCGAGACTAGTTCGGACAATCAAAAGTTCGGATAATCGAAACGTGGGTTTTTTGGGACGAGATCATCAACAACACCTTTTTACATTAAAAAAAATACATAAATATATATTAAAATTTGACATACATATTAACGTTGAAATATATATATATATATATATACATACACTATGGCCGGAACATTGACGTCTAAAAATAAAATTTAGGTCCCTTGTATCGTGGGGTATCCGAATAACCCCCATGTATGTCGCGCGACTTTTCATAGTTTTCGAGTTATGAATTTTTTACTACATTTTTGAGAATTTTCGACCTGACCAATTAAAAAAATTTTTTTTTAAAAGTAGAAGACTATCGAGATTTCTTTTTGCAACCGAATCTTTATGAGTAGTACTTTTATGCATAAAATAATCAGCTTCGTAACTGTGATGAAAGTTATGAAAATGTTGGTCTAAAGTGAAAAATTTACGTTCGGTAAATTATGACTTAAATTTTCAACTTTAAATTTAAAATCTAAACAGGTGACTTCATGGTTCCTAATTAGGCCCTAAGAATGCGCCAGAGTGTCAGCTTTCGTAATCATTAAAAAGAGTAGTACTTGATGGGGCTACTTTGGCTACAATTGACCTTCAATGACAGCGAGGTGGAAAATTCTTATAATTAGCCATCTGATTAAAACAAAATTTTGCCCATTTTATCATTCCTAAGGCTATTTAGTTTGTTAACTAACCAAAAATGACTGCAGGGAAAGCTAAGATTGAAACATTTGGAGCTTTATTTTTTTTAGTTTAATTTAAGTTTAATGAATTTTGCGCGATCCGTTCTCATGGATCAGGTAAAAGCGCGTTTACGCGATCCGTTCTCGTTACAAGAACGGATGGCGCAAAATTCATTAAACTTGAATTGAACTAAAAAAAATAAACCTCTAAATGTTTAAATCTTAGCTTTCCTGCAGTCATTTTTGGTTAGTTAACAAACTAAATAACCTTAGGAATGATAAAATGGGCAATTTTTTTTAATCAGATGGCTAATTTTAAGAATTTTCCACCTCGCTGTCTTTGAAGGTCAATTGTAGCCAAAGTACCCCTCTTAAGTACTGCTTTTTTTTTTAATGATTATGAAAGCTGAGAGTCTGGCGCATTCTTGAGGCCTAATTAGGAACCATGAAGTCACCTGTTTAGATGTTTAACTTAAAGTTGAAAATTTAAGTCATAATTTACCGAACATAAATTTTTCACTTTAGACCAACATTTTAATAACTTTCATCACAGTTACGAAGCTGATTATTTTATGCATAAAAGTACTACACATGAAGATTCAGTTGCAAAAAAAATCTCGACAGTCTTCTACTTTTTTTTTAGATTTTTTTTAAATTTGTCAGGTCGAAAATTCTCGAAAATTCATAACTCGAAAACAATGAAAAGTCGCGGGACATACATGGGGGTTATTCGGATACCCCAGGATACAAGGGACCTAAATTTTATTTTTGGACGTCAATGTTCCGCCCACCCTGTATATTTGTGTGTGTGTGTGTGTGTGTGTGTGTGTGTGTGTGTGTGTGTGTGTGTGTGTGTGTGTGTGTGTGTGTTTTAAACACCTGAAAAAAGTCGAATGCCTTTTAACATATTTTTTAAAAATAAAATCGTCCATTTTTAATTGACGAACGGCTGCAACGCGTTTTTGAGCGTCTAAGTCTCGCAGCTGTTTGAGAAGGAGAAGTTGCGTTGGGTTGCTCATTGTTGCTCACGGCGCGGCGGTGGCAGCGAGCAACCATGTATCTTTCGTTCGGATAATTGAGCTTCCGGATAAACTAAGTCATCGTTCTGATAATTGAGGGTTCGGATGATCGAGGTTCGGATAATCGAGGTTCTACTGTACACACTTATCCAAGCTTAAAAAGTCGCTGCAGGACCAACTGCATATTGTTTTTATGACCCCAAAGTATTTTTGAAGCCAACAGAAAACGATTTTTCCAAATTCCTAGAATGGTGTTATCCCTTAAAGAAAAAAAATTGATTTTTTGATCATTGTAAATGTATATCCCCTCTTAAAGACTTTAAAAGAATCTCGTACGTGTTAGCGAAAATCGGCAGAAAATTCTGAAGCAACTCGTCCACTTCTTTGATGTTCGCTATTTCGGTGTTCGCTATTATGGACCATCGCTCGTTTGCCTATCGGAGATCAAAACTTTCGAAGTTTGTATCCTCGATATCTGGCTTTTTGCTATAGATGGTATTACCAATATTAGATACTCACGTCTTTCTATTTCGGAGATGTGAATGTTCTAGATTGTTTAAATCTGTGTTTGTATAACTCAAACTCCAAACAAACCCAAACAAACTCAATAGGAAAAAGAAAAAGTTCCGGAAAAAAAATAATATCAAGTTTTTTTTACGAAAATCTCATTTCTTTTCATCTTTAACTTTTGTCCGAATATCTCCGCAGCCGTTCACTCAGGTCATAGGAAAAGGAGAAATTTCCAGGAAAAAAATAAGAAATCAGAAAGCCAGGAACGCTACCAACGGGACCATCTCATCGCTTGTAGAATATGTGCACTTTCTGGTACTTACAATTCGCGGCCGGATGGATGATTGGCTTGTTTTTGGGGATAATGCTTTATCGCTTGATGAAAGTATGAGAATTAATATAATAATACGAATATAAATATATTTCCGCTTACTTTTATGAATTATAATTTATTTGGCATAAGGACGGGTGTGAGTAAAGCGTAAACAATTTTATATAAGATAAATAAGTTGTAATTTAGATATATTATTATGTTTAAATTAACATATAAACTAAAAAAATAAGCGACCAGAGTGCGCAATACATTTTTTTGTATACATTAATAACGCAGAGAATCAAGAACTAAATTAGCATTGAAATCATCTAAAAGCCTCGCGCGTGCCGTCGGGTGACGTCACGCGCGAGTCGTGCTCAGATTGCTTTTTCCCTCGACGCCTTCGTTTCGGCTTGGCCGCACATGAACGTGCTCAGCGTCCATGCTTTGGTGTAGCAGCCGAAGGCGCGTTCGGGACGCTTCGCCTTGCTCGGCTCTTTCCGAAGATGTCCGAGCATCGCTCGCTCACGGACACGCGCTACTACGATTGTGTGATGGGCGCGTAAGAGACTAGAGAGGGGGTAACTTTTACGCGCGACCTGGCTGCACTGCGTCCGAGCTCTGAGTACGGACGGCGCGGCTTCGATGCTCGTAGCAACATTTTTTTTTGTTAAACATATATGAATTAAATATAAAAAATAATGCCTGGACAGGCGAGAATAGATAAAGCGAGAGTAAGTTAGAAATTTTCTGAATATAAAATGAAGAAAAAAAAAGTTGATTCACCGGGATTGAACCCGGACCTTTAGCATCGTAATCCGTCACGCTACCAACTCAGCCACGACGCTCATTGTATGTAGAGAAACATTTATGATACACCCTTTTCCATAATGTTTACTGTTGAAAAAAAATGCCGAAACGATCGCGGCAAGGGCTCAAGATTTCTTTTTGAATCTTTCACGGTCGTTTCGGCGTTTTATTTTTCAACACGGTTCGACGTTAATTTTTTTAACCCGCATTTTCCGCATAAACGGGCAACCGAGAGAAAACAATGATCTCGATACATGTTTTTCACTTTGAAATTCATTTAATGCATATTCAAATCCGCAGCACGGCCACACATATATGTCGAGCTCGATCGGACGGAAAACCTCGCTCCGTTCGCCTGTCGAGCGAGCGAGGGGCAGAGACTTTTCCCCCACCGAGCTACCCATTCGTGTTCACGCTGACTGCGATACCGACTTGAGCGGTGATCACGGACTCGCGCGGCTACAAGGGAATCTGCAACCTCGACAGAGGCGATGATCACGAAATCATACTCCCGAACTCGCCGCCGCGATTTAGCGCCATTTACGAGGCACGCTGAAAAGGGCCGCGTTGTGCATCTCCCCACTAATCTCTGCTTTTCGGCGTGCTTCGTAAATGGCGCTAAATCGCGGCGGCGAGTTCGGGAGTATGATTTCGTGATCATCGCCTCTGTCGAGGTTGCAGATTCCCTTGTAGCCGCGCGAGTCCGTGATCACCGCTAAAGTTGGTATCGCAGCAGCGTGAACACGAATGGGTAGCTCGGTGGGGGAAAAGTCTCTGCCCCTCACTCGCTCGACAGGCGAACGGAGCGAGGTTTTCCGTCCGATCGAGCTCGACTCGATATGCGGAATATGCATTAAATGAATTTCAAAGTGAAAAACATGTATCGAGATCATTGTTTTCTCTCGGTTGCCCGTTTATGCCGAAAATGCGGGTTAAAAAAATTAACGACGAACCGCGTTGAAAAATAAAACGCCGAAACGACCGTGAAAGGTTCAAAAAGAAATCTTGAGCCTTGGCCGCGATCATTTCGGCATTTTTTTTCAACAGTAAACATTATGGAAAAGGGTGTATCATAAATGTTTTTTTATCTGCAATGAGCGTCGTGGCTGAGTTGTAGCGTGACGGGTTACGATGCTGACAGTCCGGGTTCAATCCTCGGTGAATGAACTTTTTTTTCTTCATTTTATATTCAGAAAATTTCTACCTTACTCTCGCTTTATCTATTCTCGCCTGTCTAGGCATTATTTTTTATATTTAATTCATATATGTATAGCAAAAAAAAAATGTTGCTACGGGCATCGAAGCCGCGCCGTCCGTACTCAGAGCTCGGACGCAGTGCAGCCAGATCGCGCGTAAAAGTTACCCCCTCTCTAGTTTCTTACGCGCCCATCACACCATCGTAGTAGCGTGTGTCCGTGAGCGAGCGATGCTCGGACATCTTCGGAAAGAGCCGGGCAAGCCGAAGCGTCCCGACCGCCCCTTCGGCTGCTACACCAATGCATGGACGCTGAGCAGCACGTTCATGTGCGGCCAAGCCGAAACGAAGGGTTCGAGGGTAAAAAGCAATCTGAGCACGACTCGCGCGTGACGTCACCCGACGGCACGCGCGAGGCTTTTAGATGATTTCAATGCTAAGTCAGTTCTTGATTCTCTGCGTTATTAATGTATACAAAAAAATGTATTGCGCACTCAGGTCGCTTATTTTTTTAGTTTATACGTTAATTTAAACATAATAATATATCTAAATTACAACTTATTTATCTTATATAAAATTGTTTACGCTTTACTCACACCCATCCTTATGCCAAATAAATTATAATTCATAAAAGTAAGCGGAAATATATTTATATTCGTATTATTATATTAATTCTCATACTTTCATCAAGCGATAAAGCATTATCCCCAAAAACAAGCCAATCATCCATCCGGCCGCGAATTGTAAGTACCGCGTATATTCTACAAGCGATGAGATGGTCCCGTTGGTAGCGTTCCTGGCTTTCTGATTTCTTGTTTTTTTCCTGGAAATTTCTCCTTTTCCTATGACCTGAGTGAACAGCTGCGGAGATATTCAGAGAAAAGTTAAAGATGAAAAGAAATGAGATTTTCGTTAAAAAACTTTTTATTATTATTATTTTTTTCGGAAATTTCTTTTTTTCCTATTACTTGAGTGAACGGCTGCGGAGATATTCGGAGAAAATTTAAAGATGAAAAAAATGAGATTTTCGTAAAAAAAACTTGATATTATTTTTTTTCCGGAACTTTTTCTTTTTCCTATTGAGTTTGTTTGGGTTTGTTTGGAGTTTGAGTCATACAAACACAGATTTAAACAATCTTGAACATTCACATCTCCGAAATAGAAAGACGTAAGTATCTAATATTGGTAATACCATTTATAGCAAAAAGCCAGATATCGAGGATACAAACTTCGAAAGTTTTGATCTCAGATAGGCAAACGAGCGATGGTCCATAATAGCGAACACCGAAATAGCGAACATCAAAGAAGTGGACGAGTTGCTTCCTAATTTTCTGCCGATTTTCGCTAACACGTACGAGATTCTTTTAAAGTCTTTAAGAGGGGATATACATTTACAATGATCAAAAAATCAATTTCTTTTCTTTAACGGATAACACCATTCTAGGAATTTGGAAAAATCGTTTTCTTTTGGCTTCAAAAATACTTTGGGGTCATAAAAGCAATATGCAGTTGGTCCTGCAGCGATTTTTTTAAGGTTGGATAAGTGTGTACAGTAGAACCTCGATTATCCGAACCTCGATCATCCGAACCCTCAATTATCCGAACCCTCAATTATCCGAACGATGACTTAGTTTATCCGGAAGCTCAATTATCCGAACGTTGGCGCGAAAGATACATGGTTGCTCGCTGCCACCACCGTGAGCAACAATAAGCAACCCAACGCAACTTCTCCTTCTCAAACAGCTGCGAGACTTAGACGCTCAAAAACGCGTTGCAGCCGTTCGTCAATTAAAAATGGACGATTTTATTTTTAAAAAATATTTTAAAAGGCACTCGACTTTTTTCAGGTGCTTAAAACACACACACACACACACACACACACACACACACACACACACACACACACACACACATATATAAATATACAGGGTGGGCGGAACATTGACGTCCAAAAATAAAATTTAGGTCCCTTGTATCCTGGGGTATCCGAATAACCCCCACGTATATCCCGCGACTTTTCATAGTTTTCGAGTTACGAATTTTCGACCTGACCAATTAAAAAAAATCTAAAAAAAAGTAGAAGACTGTCGAGATTTTTTTTGCAACTGAATCTTCATGAGTAGTACTTTTATGCATAAAACAATCAGCTTCGTAACTGTGATGAAAGTTATTAAAATGTTGGTGTAAAGTGAAAAACTTATGTTCGGTAAATAATGACTTAAATTTTCAACTTTAAATTAAACATCTAAACAGGTGACTTCATGGTTCCTAATTAGGCCTCAAGAATGCGCCAGACTCTCAGCTTTTATAATCATTTTAAAAAAAAGCAGTACTTAATAGGGGTACTTTGGCTACAATTGACCTTCAAAGACAGCGAGGTGGAAAATTCTTAAAATTAGCCATCTGATTAAAAAAAATTGCCCATTTTATCATTCCCAAGGATATTTAGTTTGTTACCTAACCAAAAATGACTGCTGGAAAGCTAAGATTTAAACATTTAGAGGTTTATTTTTTTTTAGTTCGATTCAAGTTTAATGAATTTTGCGCCATCCGTTCTTGTAACGAGAACGGATCGCGTAAACGAGCTTTTACCTGATCCATGAGAACGGATCGCGCAAAATTCATTAAACTTAAATTAAACTAAAAAAAATAAACCTCCAAATGTTTCAATCTTAGCTTTCCCTGCAGTCATTTTTGGTTAGTTAACAAACTAAATAGCCTTAGGAATGATAAAATGGGCAAATTTTTTTTTTAATCAGATGGGTAATTATAAGAATTTTCCACCTCGCTGTCATTGAAGGTCAATTGTAGCCAAAGTAGCCCTATCAAGTACTACTCTTTTTAATGGTTATGAAAGCTGACAGTCTGGCGCATTCTTAGGGCCTAATTAGGAACCATGAAGTCACCTGTTTAGATGTTTAATTTAAAGTTGAAAATTTAAGTCATAATTTACCGAACGTAAATTTTTCACTTTAGACCAACATTTTCATAACTTTCATCACAGTTACGAAGCTGATTATTTTATGCATAAAAGTACTACTCATAAAGATTCAGTTGCAAAAAAAATCTCGATAGTCTTCTACTTTTTTTAAAGATTTTTTTTCAATTGGTCAGGTCGAAAATTCTCAAAAATGCAGTAAAAAATTCATAACTCGAAAACTGAAAAGTCGCGCGACATACATGGGGGTTATTCGGATACCCCACGATACAAGGGACCTAAATTTTATTTTTAGACGTCAATGTTCCGGCCACCGTGTATGTATATATATATATATATATATATATATATATATATATATATATATATATATATCAATGTTAATATGTATGTCAAATTTTAATATATATTTATGTATTTTTTTTAATTTAAAAACGTGTTGTTGATGTTCTCGTCCCAAAAAACCCACGTTTCGATTATCCGAACTTTCGATTGTCCGAACTAGTCTCGGTCCCAATTGGTTCGGATAATCGAGATTCTACTGTATACGTAAGGCAGGTTTGCAGTCACAAGAGTCTCGCGGTTGAGATATGAGCGTGCGGGCTCTGAGTGTAGACGACGCGGGTTCGATCCCCGGTAGCAATGTCTTGTTTTTTTTTATTAAGCATATACGAATTAAATATCATAAATAATGCCTGAACAGGCGAGAATAGCTAAAGCGAGAGTAAGTTCGAAATTTTCTGAATATAAAATGAAGAGAAAAAAGTTTATCCACCGAGGATTGAACCCGGACGTTCAGCACCGTAATCCGTCACGCTACAACTCAGCCACGACGCTCATTGCAGATAAAAAAACATTTATGATACACCCTTTTCCATAATGTTTACTGTTGAAAAAAATGCCGAAACGATCGCGGCAAAGGCTCAAGATTTCTTTTTGAACCTTTCACGGTCGTTTCGGCGTTTTATTTTTCAACGCGGTTCGTCGTTAATTTTTTTAACCCGCATTTTCGGCATAAACGGGCAACCGAGAGAAAACAATGATCTCGATACATGTTTTTCACTTTGAAATTCATTTAATGCATATTCCAATCCGCAGTACGGCCACACATATATGTCGAGCTCGATCGGACGGAAAACCTCGCTCCGTTCGCCTGTCGAGCGAGCGAGGGGCAGAGACTATTCCCCCACCGAGCTACCCATTCGTGTTCACGCTGCTGCGATACCAACTTTAGCGGTGATCACGGACTCGCGCGGCTACAAGGGAATCTGCAACCTCGACAGAGGCGATGATCACGAAATCATACTCCCGAACTCGCCGCCGCGATTTAGCGCCATTTACGAAGCACGCCGAAAAGGGCCGCGTTGTGCATCTCCCCATTAATCTCTGCTGATCCGACTCTAGTTCCTATATAGAAAGTGCCTTTTCCGTGGTACCTGTACACACGTTTTCTGGGCGCCACTTCGAGTAGCACGGACGCGCGTCTCTTTTTGGATTCTGATCTTTGATGTACCCTTAAGCCATCGGCATTAAATACTATCTTGATACTTAGCCACACGTGTTATTACTCTTTCTCCTGTGGAGCCTGTCTCCATATATCGAAATATCGATGCGCCATCTCTAGGACGTGAAAATTACGAACTTTCTTCAACCCGTTCAACTCGGATTTCTCGTTTCGGTGAAGGTTTGGAAAGTTTTTGTCAGCTTTCGCACTCGACTACAGCTCAGTCGGTTATTCGTATCCCCTTAAGGGAGGACACCAGTTTGACAAGCCGAAAAAAAGTTTTTCTTCCGTTTTTTTTTCCTAGATTATTTATTTGGGATTTGAAAATAAAACGGTATTAAGTAGACATTGAACTTATTTCGTGTACATTTTTATTAAAAGAATTAAACATTAACAACGTTATTCAGGTATAATAGAGCCTCTGTATAAAAGTATGGTATAACGGCCGGACCGATAAATTGACAATGGTTGGTCTGAAAAATAAAGATAAAAAAGTTTCATAATCTACATGAATGTAGTACTCGTTGTACGTAGCACCTTATCGAGAAAAAAATGACAAAATAGCGGGTGTTCAAAAAAAAAGGTAATTGTGGAAAAATGTTATTTACATTCAAGAGCTTAAAAATTACTAAATAAAAAAAACCCGCCCCATACAACGATAGCTGCTGCAACTATGAAAATTGGAGTTTTTCCAAATTGAAAATCGGACAACTATAGCTAGAGTTATGATTCCAGCCAGGTCGATAAAAATCGCTTCGAGAAAAACGCCATTGAAAGTTTCAGTATACCAAAATCATTGCGTTACCTGCTCTCACTAAATCGTCTGTAACTTGGTCAATTTTCAATATTTTAACTTGAATGTGTATACTTTGAGAAACTGCAAAAAAAGAAATCGATTTTTAAACCAGTAAAATTGGTCAAAAATGCCGATGTTAAAAAAGTGCGATATTTTTTATGTAATTGTGTTGATGGGTCGATAAGTGAGTGTTCGACCTAACCGACCTTCCTTACGGCATAAAAAAGCCGTTCCAAGCACCGCCAGTTATACATACGTATACACGAGCGACTGTCAAAGTGGATCAGACTATTCACCGCTGACGCGAAGAGGACACATCGCAACAACTTTTTCGACATCCGGGAATTGTCCTTCTCGAAGGAACAAGCTCCCGGGGTTTTGTCGCAGTAACGCGAATTACGGGAAACACGTGACAATACGATGAAGGTTCGAGGGTACCGGGCCGTTCGGTCCATTTAAAAACATCAATAACACCGTGGGCACGTGCTACGATGACAAATGGAAAACTGTCAGCCGCGCTCCCGATCCTTGGCGACCGAAGAACGATCAGCACTCGCATCAAATTTCTTCCGTTCTGCTTTACTTGCGTCAAGATAAGTGGAGCAAAAAATTAGCACGGCGAAAGTTCCAGCTGTGGCAACGACATTGGAGTATTATCGAGATTCGCGGGATATTTTTTTTCTTTTTCGGTCTTTCGGTGTTTACTCGCGTGCATTTTCGTGAGTGTAAACAATCGCGTTGCGGAACGAAAAAAAAGGAAGCAGAAGCGTCGGTACAATGCGGTGAAACGGCAAACAATAATCGTTTGAGAAAACAAGGAGAAAAATGTTCGTCAGAGATCCGTGCGGAATAGTGTGCATTATAGTGACTTATGTGGCGATTTTTTACGCCGATTACGTTGTCATACGATGGATCATTTTGCATACGATGCAGGACAGGTTCGTAAAGGACCTAACCCTTTGTCAAATGAATTCGAACTGTCGTAATAAAATATCTTTATTTAGTCGATAAAAAAATGTTTGTTCGATAATCTTCGTTTGTGTAATAAAAAAATCTTCGTTTATTCGATAAAAAATCTTCGTTTAATTGACAAAAAAAGCTCGATTATTCGATTAAAAGTGTTCGTTCAGTTGATAAAAAGTCTTGATTATTCGATTAAAAATCTGCGTTTAGTTGGTAAAAAAATCTTGATTTTTCGATAGAAATCTTCGGTTAGTTGATAAAAAATCTTGATCATTTGATTAAAAATATTCGTTTAGTCGATAAAAAGTCCTGATTATTCTATCAAAATCTTCGTTTAGTCGACAAAAAGTCCTGATTATTCAATCAAAATCTTCGTTTAGTCGATAAAAACTCCTAATTATTCGATCAAAATCTTCGTTTAGTCAATAAAAAAAATCTCGATTATTGGATAAAAATGTTCGTTTATTTGATTAAAAATATTGATTTTTAGATACAAATCTTCGTTTAGTTGATAACAAATCTTGATTATTCTGTAAAAATTGTACACAGTTCAGACCAACGTTTATCAATATTTTTATGTATTGAACGCAGCCTCTGGGGACCTTTTCACGTGGTAAGCTTCAACACAGTGGTGCTGTTGCTCATGATATCGCATCTTAAGGCGATATGCAGCGATCCAGGAGTGGTACCTTTGCCGCAGACACGCATGGACTTTTCGGACATTCACACGGGCGGTTCCGGTGTCAGCGATGATTGCGACGACGACGGTAATTGGACAGTTTGCACCAGGTGCGAAACTTACAGGCCTCCGAGAGCTCATCACTGCAGGATATGCGAGAGATGCATAAGACGCATGGATCACCATTGCCCCTGGTAATTCATTTACCCGAAGTGGCTCCATTTTCCGTCCAGGAGTCACTTCTTCCGGCTGTACCGTTCGTCTTGTTTTCTCTTTGTTGTAGGATCAACAATTGCGTCGGGGAAAGAAACCAAAAGTACTTCATTCAGTTTTTAGTCTACGTCGGAGTGTTGGCCCTCTACGCTATTTCCCTAGTTGCAGTCTCTTGGATTTTCGACTGTCCGGACTGCAGTAACGACGTCACCATCAAGCAGAGCAGAATGTGAGCATCGCTTGTTCGCTTAAAGGCTACTTGAAATTTTTTTATAGTATCCATTTTTGGCTACGGGCGGATTTGCAAAATATGTCAGAAATATTCTCTCAAAATGTCTAGTCTTTTCGTTCAAAATTGCGGGTGTTATGGGCGTTTATGGGTCGGCGAATCGGCGAACTTTAAACACGTTTTTCTCAAAATGACTTTTGCAAAATCGGTGACCGTATCTTAAAAATTACTGCAACGAGCGACTTCAAATTTTACAAGCTTCTTTTACATATCAAAAAACAGTGCTCGAACGAATGAATTTTTTTCTTTCGATTCATAGTTTTTTTTAACAACGAATATAGAGCATTTTTTACACCGAAAATCGATACTTTTACCTTGGACTGCAGCCATTTTTTCAAAAATAACAATTCTATTAAATGCTTTCTCTAAGCACTAGATAATTGAATGCGAAAACTAAATGCGCGAATTAAATTTTTCTATTTCGGATGATTTTGTATCTGAGCCGAATTGGCCACCGTGAACGACGTTTGTCAAACAGCGGTCTGCATAAGACCGCTGTTTGAACTGTTCCTAAGACCTAGATCGAACACTGCAATGGAGAAAAAATATATATTTTTTTAAATTCTGAGAATGTAACATTAAGGGGCCTGCGAAAGCCCCCTTAATCTTACATTCTCAAAGTCTAAGTCCTAAGTCTCACATCCTCAAACTTCATAAATCGTTTCAACCTGAACCGTGAATCCTCGAACGGCAGAAATTGATCCTGAAAAAGTCGGTTCTCTTTCAGCCTTCACTGCGTCATTTTGGTCCTGGAGTCGGCGCTTTTCGGCATGTTCGTCGTGGCGATATTGGTGGATCAATTCCAGGCGATACTGAGCGAGGAGACGGCCATCGAGAGAATACAGGGCGGTCATCATCATCACACAAGTCGTCCCGGCCGAAGGACCCTCACTCTGCTCTCGCAGGTTTGCGGCAAGAGTCATCCTGTGCTCTGGCTCTTGCCGTGTCACAATCCGCCCCGTTACTCGTACAGGCGCGACGATCGTCTCTTGGACCACGACGTTTAGATCCATCGCGATCAAGATGCGAACGATGCACTCGTTGGGAAAACGGTCTGTCTCTCTCGGTCGGGTCGCAAATATCTCGCGCCAAAAACGTCTGTTTGAGTATAGCCTTGCCTGGCTACATACTCAAGCGAGAAACTCCCGATCCTCGTTGAGACCAACGGAGACAAAGTAAAAACGAACAAATCGCACGAGGTCGATTAACATTGAAGTTTGCATAGTTGGAATGCAACGAAAATGATTCATCCTTCATTTCACAAATTTTCCATGGCAGAGTGGAACTACGGAAATCACGCAAACATTTTATGGGATCAAATGATGCATTTTGTGGGACGCAAAATATGATTTTGGCTAACGATGAAAATGAGAAATGAAAAAGAATCTTCGTTGCATGCCAATGATGCAAACTTCAACTTCATCTAGCCCGGAGGTTCCATTCGAACAGCTGCAGATTGAATGCCTATTATTGAATAACATATCTCGTATATTTCAGCCTTATAAATACCATACAATTTTCTTTTTGTCACGGCCCGTTTTTTTCGGTAACGAATTTATCGTAACATGCGTGTGTATATACGTGTATATAATGTGCATACATAATGGGGTGTGACGTAAAAGACATTCGGCTCTTATCCCTTCGAAAAAAATGCAAAAAAGTTGCCAAATTTGAGGTCTGTGACTCATGACTAAGGGGTACCGCTCGGTCCTTCTCGCGGAAATCAAATGGGGCAAAAGTTTATCGACCGCTTACTGACAAGGAGCATTGCTCGAGGACTTAGGCCGCAGTAACGGGTATAAAATCATGTGCGAATTTAACCATTTTTTTCGTACGAAAAAGTGATTCACTCATAAAATTAATTACACATCTATTTAGTATGAATATCAAGCTGTTAGAAAATATATATATATTTTTTTTTCGATGTACCAAATGGCCGACTACTAATATTTTATTTTATCTTTTTTTTAGGCTCTCCGCGGCGTGACATTTAGCATCGACAATTTTTGGTCTAGAACAAAAAACAAAAATTCTCGTCGATCTATATTAGAATACGTAAAGAAGTACGTATGGAATTTAAAAAATATTGTTTTATTCAAAAGTTGTAGGTATTTGAACTTCAGAAATGAATTTTCAGTGAAAAATTTTGTTATAACTGCTCATAAACTACTCATAACATGAAAAGTTTTCGATTAATCAGAAATTCCGTACGTACTTCTCTGCGAAATGCAATTAGGAACATAACTTTTAAATTTGAAGTAAATCGAGTGAAAATTGGTGAAGTTATTCGTCACGCCAATTGGAAAAAGCTGTTTCGAGACGTTTCGAGTAGTCGGCCATTTTGTACATCAAAAAAACATCTAGATATTTTCTAACAGCTTGATATTTATACTAAATAGATGTGTAATTAATGTTATGAGTGAATCACTTTTGCATACGAAAAAAATTGTTAAATTCGCACATGATTTTATACCCGTTACTGTGGCCTAAGGCCTCAAGTGTCCGCCTCCGATTTTGTTGAAACTCATATATGTGGTAAAGTATTGAAAACTGTTAGACGGGTATCCTTTTTAATCGACGTACAACGGGTTTGAGGGTAGAAACCACCCCTTTAAAGATAGGCGAGGGGTGCTTTTGCAGTTTCACTCACAAACATTACTAATGTAAAGTGATAAAGAATCCAATATAGAAGTATTGAACAAAAAAATTAAGGGGTTGACGCGCCTTTCTTTGAGGGGTCGTTTCTTCCCCCAAAACCGTTTGTACGATTAAAAGAAAATACGCACCTAATAGTTTTCAATGCTTTATCACATATAGGAGTTTCAACTAAATCGAAAGCGGACACTTTAGGTATTCCTTTCACGAACCCGAATATTTAACAATAAACTGATTTTCGTCTATAATCGAGTAAAAATACAGCCCAGTATACTGGTAAAAATTCAAGCCAAGTTACCGAACTGTTAACGAAAAATTACGACTGAAAATCGTCTCATTTATACGGCGCTTTATGGGGATGACACGCTGGCCACATTCCTATCCAATAATTTATACCCTCAATGACTCTAGATGTCTGATGAAAACTGCTCACGCGTGTAAAAGAATTTAAAGATTCCGTAACGCGTGTAAAAGAATCTAAACATTCCGTAACGACACTAAAAACAGGGGGTCATCGAATGTTTAAAGAAAATATTAATGATGAAACTTAGAAAAATGTGATTAGCAAAACATTTTTCGTAGCCGCGACTTTTCAGAGAAAATGTAAAAATGTTTAAATCTACTACATTTACGCGAAATTTTTCATTTCAGTTTATCGTTGGGTATGATATTTGATTGTGACTTATTTTTATTAAGCCTCACTTAAGGGGAGATATACACCTAGGAGCCGGAAAAAGGTCATTTTTGTGAATTTTTTCAAGGAAAACTATTTGAAATTTCGGATTGGGGGTTTTAATTATCTAAAAGTATATACATTCAAAAATATGTTTAATTTTCTTTATTTAAAAATATCAAAAATATACAAGGATATCCTATGATCCTTGGAGCGTCGTAAAAAATCTGCGTATACGGTACTCACTGTTGTTTCCTCAAAAATCATCTGAAAAAAAAAAGATTATTAAATTAGATACTATAATCTAGTACTTGTCATAGCCGATTTTGAAAATATCGATTTATGACAAAATGGCGGACGTTTGAACATAAATAGTGATTTTTGGGCAAAAAAATAGTTATTATTTTGCCTATAAAACAAAAACTAAGTAACGGAAAAAAAATCCTATGACAAGTACTAGATAATGGTGTATAGAATAACCACAAAAAACCTCGAGGCAATCGGATCATTGATTTTCGCGAAATTTTGGGTACCGATTTGAAAAACGTGGTTTTGAGAGAAACGCGTTTGAAAATTTGGGAATGAATAAATCATGAAATTTGTCAACTTACATGGAATCATCGATACCAGGCCCATAGTGTAGGTCTTCGACGGTCGACGGAATGTTCATAGCTTCTAAATCCTCGACCTCGACCATCTAGGTGTATATCTGCCCTTAATTTAGCCAATGATTGGGAAGGGCCCTCCTCATGCGCCCACAAATTACGGCCCTCCGCGAAAGGAATACCTTGTGATGATCCTTGTGAGTCATACAGCTCAAACTTGCCATGCATTTTTTTCTTAGCGTTGAAATTTGCATCGTCGGAATGCAACGAGAGTTCTTTTTAACTTCACAAAATTTCTTCATTTTTGTTATAATCCATTAATTTTCATTGACTTCGTCGGTCTCTACTAAAGGTAGGAACAATCATTTGAGTGATTTCGTACCCTGAGTAAGCGAAAGAAAATGTGGGCAATTAAAGAATAGTTCTCTTTCGTTGCATTCCAACGATGCAAACTTCAATGTCATTTTTGTTTATATCTAATATTCTTCGAAGGCGTAAAAGTAGATTTTTTATTTCCACACACCCTACAATATACATGTATAAAGCGTGCATACGAAAATGTATGCACATGTGTCTGCTTTTCGTGAAATCCTACTGTCGTACGTTTTCTTCCCTGCAAAAATGATCACGTAAGTTAAAATATCACAATTACGTATGCATCAAATATAGATAAAGAGAGAGGCTGCGTACTAGATCGCTATTCGTGTGTAAATTCTACTGAAAAACAATATATTCCCGGCTGACGTGTCCGAGCGTCCGGTCTAGTCTAGTATCTTTGGATGTGAGCGAAAGGAAAATGTACGACACGAGAATCGATTATACAAAGCGCAATGGGAAAGGTGATATAAATTTAAGCGAGTCCCGACCCCGAAGACGAGTAGTTGGCGTGAGAAATGGTGACAGGTTTTCCATGCTTACAATCGTACGTAAAACGACTGATTAATTAGCTCATCCTTTGTTTCTTCCGTACAATTTTTCACGATGCGAAAGAAGAAAGACTTTAATTGAAAATTAAAACAGGATTTCTCTAATAATCGGGCATATATCTTCGATTTTCCGTAAACAAATAACAAAATATGTTTTTATTTAGGACGAAAGATCATATTGCTGGTGATCTCTCATTGTATCTAGAATTTATACACATGTTCGTAATAAATCTATGTTTTAATCTACTTTCCTTTCATCTCTTCTATTCCTCTTCTCAAAAATATTGCGCGTTATAAAGGAGCGTTCTCAAAAAATATCGCCCCAAGTTTGTCCTTTTGCGATGCAATGAAAATTCATTTTTCTCGAACTAAAACGAAACGATTTTTTTTCAATTCTTATTACATATTTGCAAAAAATATATTCGACTATAGTAAAAAAAATAAATGAATAAAAATAAAGAATATTCGTGGCATTCCAAGCGTGAAAACTTCATACATGTAGAGAAAAAAATATATGCTTTTCCAAGTTTAGTCATAAGGCACCAGTTTTCCACAAAAATCCAATGGACAAACGAGAGGTATCTGCGCACGGTCTTGAGGGGACAATTATACTTTTTCCGGATAATACTCGTAAAAAAAAGAATATAAATCACGTTTGGGATAACGTGAATAACGTCTGAGCGCGATAAATATTCAAAAAGATGAAATCTCAGGTCAAAATAATCGGCGGTTCTTCCGAGGGTGGCAGCTCGCTCGTCTCTTGTGTCTGCACTATTTGACTGTCTATTATATTTCCATCCGCGTCCATTTCGTCGATCGATATTAAAATATTGGAGATCGTTGGCATCGACTTGGCCGCGTCGCAAATACTTTCCGATTCTGTCGCCAGGACCGTCGAATCCTCCGCCTCGCCGTTGTCTTCTACGATCTGTAAGAATGAATGCATGAAAAAATCAACTTCATCGAAACCTCGAAGTGGGAAAGATGTACAGACGGGAGTGGGAAAATGCAGATAGTTTTTATCGAAAAGTATTTTTTTAACGTTTGGCAACAATTGCGTTTGGATTTTTTATTTAAAAAAATAGATCGAAGCTTATATGAAAAATCTTAAACGGAAAGAGCGCTCGAGATTTTTTAAATATGCACGTTAAAACCGAAACATCGACGAAAATGCGCCTCAATCCTAAGAGTGGAATTTGGCATAATTTTGCAAATGATCACCTCAAATGTTGGAATCCTCGACCCGTTGTTCATTCTGACTTTGTAATTTTTCGCGGTTGGTTGAAAGCTCTTGACACTTGAGTTTTCCTCCTCGATTCCTTCGTATCTGACCATCTGGGGCCGATAATAACCGTCGTCGTCTCGCGTGTACTGGAACCTCTTGTGACCGGCGGCTTGCAAATTGTGCTCCTCGATGAGATGCTTCGTCAGGGTGTAGCTCTTTCGATATTTGATGGGGCACTCGTGGCAACAGTACCACCTAACGCCGTCCGTGTGAGCTCGTTCGATGTGCCTGTGGTCGAAAAAAAAAACCTCATTTTTCCTCGTTCCCGTTCAATTTCGGTCCGGCATTTATTGATTTTTTTTCTCCAAGAACAATCGCCACATTACCGATCGAAGACCGAAGCATTTTTGCACGTGTAAGCGCAACCCTCGTAATCGCAAAAGAAATTTGGCCCGGCGGTGTGCACGGTCATGTGGGAGTCAAGATCCTGCTGTGACTTTGCCGCGTGTGAGCACAATTGGCATGGGAAGGGCCTTTCCGAGATGTGCCTGTAACGTATGTGTTTGACCAGATCGGCTTTCGAAATGCAGCTCATATCGCAGAGGGTACACTTGTAATAAAACACGTGGAATCTCATGTGATCCCGGAGTATTCCCTCCGTGGGATAAAATTTGTGGCAGTAGGAGCACTGAAAACCTTGGACTGAAAATAAAAAAAAACAAGGGTTTGTTGATTTAAAACTTACTTTCAGTTTGCAGTTCCGGCAGGTTTTAATGGAAGAGGATTTCGTCTGTAAACCTGGGTATTTCAAGTCCTGCCGTTTTTTTACACAGTTAATACATTCGAAAATTTACAAAAATCCATGCCAGTGTTCGAAATATTCAATTTAATATACCAATAATAAAATTATAGGAAAATAAATTATTTCGTATAATTTTGTCAAATAAATTAAGCAACCCGGTAGGAAAGTAGGAACATGAAATACCCACGTTTACACTCTAAGTGTTAAGGGGTAAGGCCACAGTAGAATTTTCAAAAAATCGATTTTTTTTCTCGCTCAAACGGTGCTTTATCATCATAATAAGTTACTATTCGATTTATGGCAAGACATTTTTTTTTCACCGACTTTGAGCGTATAACGTAAGTCCACCTCTGGCACGGCCATATAGTACCTAAAACTTAAATCGCGTTTTTCTCGAAACAGCTTTTTTCCAATTGGCGTGAAAAATAACTTCAACAATTTTCACTCGATTTACTTCAAATTTAACATTTATGTTTCTAATTGCATTTCGCAGAAAAGTACGTACGGAATTTCTGAATAATCGAAAACTTTTCATTTTATGAGCAGTTTTATACGAAAATTTTCACTGTCAATTCATTCGAATACCTACAACTTTTGAATAAAACAATATTTTTTTAATTCCGTACGTACTTCTCTAGGTATTCTAATGTAGATTGACGAGAATTTTTGTTTTTTGTTCGAGGTAAAAAAATGTGGATGCTAAATGTCATGCCGCGGAGCGCCTAAAAAAAGATAACAAAAGAAAATATTAGTAGTCGGCCATTCTGTACATCGGAAAAAAATTTCTAACTGCTTGATATTTATACTAAATTGATGTGTAATTAATTTTATGAGTGAATCACTTTTTAATACGAAAAAAAATTGTTAAATTCGCACATGATTTTCTACCCGTTACTGTGGCCTAACCCCTTAAAGATGTATGGGAGTCGCGCGGACATGCTTTATATCTAGAAAATTCGATAATTTCAAAAATCGGCTACCGTTGTCTGCGATTGTATGTCCCATTCATCCTTAAGGGGTTACCCCACTTGCGATTTTGAAAAAATCGATTTTTTTTATTGCATTTTTTTGAAGTATAAGTATCCGGGCCCATACAGAAGTATGGGCCCGGATAGATGACTCTATGTAAGTTTACAAAAAAAAAAATATATTTTCTTCGTGTAAACTGAAATTGAAACTTTAAACGCGTTTTTCTCAAAATGGCATTTCTGAAGTCGGTGACCAAGATTACTCGAACACTAATGAACCGATCTTCTTGAAATTTTACAGGCTTATTTAATACATAAAAATGTAGTCTTTAATCGTTCGATTTTTTTTTTCGAAAAAAATGGCCGTTTTATAGCCAAAAAACGGCCGTTTTTTTTCGTTGAAATCGAACCATTAACTTTGACTGTCCGCCATTTTATGAAAAATGAATATTTTTTAAAATCCTTCGATTAAAGACTAGTTTATACTTATATTTGACTAAATCCATACGCATTTTTTTCTTCAGATGATCCACTTCGCCGCAATGTTGGTCACCGCAAACCGTGTATATAAAAACATTATTTCATTGACGGTCATTTGCCACTAAACAATGTAATATTTTTCAATAAAAAAATTACTGAAAGTTCTTCAAGATGTGTTCTTTAAGATGGTATATTGATCGATTAAAAAAGTTTTGTAGTTTTCCTTAAAAAAATTCATGAAAAAGGCCTTTTCTTGCGCGACAAGTGGGGGTAACGCCTTAAGGGGAAAGATGCCTTTATAACGCAAAGAAAAAGCTTATGGCCTAAAGTGGACTCCACGGAGAAGCTAAGGGACTTCTTTACGACCCAGAAATGCAGATTAATCGGTAGGTCATTTAGTCACAATATTTTAGTCTTGAAACTTTAAACGCGTTTTCCTGAAAACCAATTTTTCTTGAACCTCGTACACGATAAATCAAAAACTCTCAGATCGATCATTTTGAAATTTTGCACATTTCTAGATAACATAATCACCGTCTATGTTAACGTAACGTTTTTTAAACATTATTTTAAAAAACGATTTTTCACGTGACAAATACTATAGTCAAAATTTCATGAAAAATAGAATATTTTTTTCAAACACGTACCACTATTCGAATTTTTACTTTTCTTTGGATTTTTAGGTTCACATATAGCGCGTGGGTCTTAGAAATCTAAAAGTTCTTGGCTCATATTTTTTACATCAATGCAGCAGACGCTAAATTGTACGCTGTGCAACAACTCAGGCGCTTCTGAAGCAAGCTTCGTACAGCCGCCATTTTTAAATATTACAACAAAATTTGGACATTTCATCTTTAATTTTAATTATGTAGAATGAATAGTTCCGACACAAAAAAATAATGAAAATTCGCTTTTTTCGGCTGCCTAAAAGGATCTCTGCCCTTAATACATTACCCGATTTTTCTCAACATTTGCCCCCAATCGAATCTGCTATATAAAAAATCCTACCATCCAATGGAATTTGCCTGCGACAGTGATCGTGAAATTTGGTGTTGGAGGCGAAAGTAGCTCCGCAGTCGGGGCAACCCACGGTTTTCTCCTTGGTGTGGTGTCTCACGTGATTCCTGAGTTTGTAGAGACTGGGAAATTTTCTCTTGCATCCGCTCCACTTGCACGCGATACCGCCCTCCACTTTATTGCCCCTTGGATTGCATTCCAAATGTTGAATCACGTGGTACAGAAACAATTGGTAATTCCTGTGAGTTTTCAAGCAATTTTCCCACTCGCATACGTGAGGTGATTGCGGATCGAATATCATTTTCCAGGGTATGGCTCTGTGGCATTTCTGAAAATGATACAGTAGTTCTTTGAAGATGACATTGCACGTATATGGATATTCGGCGAAACGTATAGAAAAAATCAACGCAGCATTACAACCAGAAGCCCGAAAACGAAATGTAAAAAAATCCAAGCTCTAATGAGCTCAATTGTTCTCTAGATGTTTAAACCTCATAGTCCTCGCGTTTAGTCTAGGCGAATCCACATATGGCTAGTAAAAAATCAGTGTCTTTCGACCAACAGGCGAAAGGGTCTCTCTTTAAGGTATTCCTTTCGCGGAGTCGGTAAATTACAGTGGCGCTCAATAAAAAATAAGTGACAATCAGTTATTATACCCAACGATAAACTGGCCAACGAAAATTCGCGAAAATTCAGCAGATTTAGACATTTGTACATTTTCTCAGAAAAGTCGCTACTCCGAAAACTTTGCTGGTCACGTTGTTCCAAGCTTTATCCCTAATATTTTCGATAATTCTTTAGATGAGTGACTTATCCGAAAAAAGAAACGAACTTTTTTTTGTTGCTATTTTCTCATTTATTGGGTTATAAATGATATTCAGTCTGGGGAAGCTGAAATCCTAAACAAACTCAAACAAAATAATTCCGATTTTTTTAAAAACTCCTGTATTGAAACCCTCACGCTAGAGGGAGTTGGGTTTGTTTGGGTTTGTTTGTATTCAGGAAGGCTTCTTTTCTAAATCCTCCCACTCTCCACCTCCAATATAGGCGTCGAAATGTTCAAAAATGCCCGATTTTATCACGTGTTACCGCGAACTTCAAAACCCCATAATTCGTTATGGGGCGGTGAATTTCAGCTTCCCTCGACTGAATGTCATCATTTATAACCCAATAAATGAGAAAATAGCAAAAAAATAAATTTTAGGCTCATTTTCCGGAAAAGTCACTTATTTAAAGAATTACCATATTTTCTTTAAGGGGCTATACCAGTGTGACACTTTTAAAAAATCGATTTCTTTTTGCCTTTTTCGACAGTTTATACTTTCAAGAATATGAGATGAGATTTTTATAGTTTCAATAATATGAAATGAGATTTTTCAAATTTGCTGACATTGTAACTCAAAGTGCAATTATCCGATTGACTTGAAATTTGAACTGAGTACTCTTGCATATATTTACTCTACAATAGGATATTGTTGATTCGATGAAAATTGACAATTTGGCATTGAAAAAAACGACCATTTTACAGGCATGAAAACAGACTTTTTTTTCATAACTATGCCATTGTGTTAGATATCGATATTTTTCGAAAATCCTACGTCATTGTACAGGAAAAACCTTCCAGATTAACGTCATTTTTTCTTTTTCGGTTTCAACTACTAAATCGGCCGGCATCATGTTAACAGTGGAGGAACTTTTTTTTTTTCCGCATTCGAAGGCTTGTCACTTGGATCTCAATATTTTTCTATGAAAAAATGATGGAATATAGGTCAAATATAGCCAAATATATTCTTAATTTTCCTAAAAATTTAATTGAGTACTTTTCTTCCCAAAAATTCTCGAAAGTCACCCAAACTTTCAGCGTTCACCCTGGTATAGCCCCTTAAACATTCGGTGATGCCGTTTTTATTTTCGTTACGAAATCTTTTGAATTTTTGACACGTGTAGGATGGTTTGTATCAGACATCCAGAGTAATGTAGTGTATAAATTATTAGATAGTCTCCATAAAGGGCCGTATAATTCAGCTGCTTTTTAGAGTCTTAATTTTTTGTCAGAACTTCGATAGTTTGGCTTAAAATTGTACCAGTATACAGGGATGTATTTTGACTTCGTTGTTAACGAAAATCAGTTGACTGTCAAATATACGTGTTCGTGAAAGGAGTACCTTGAGTTTTCAAAGCCTTCGTGAACAAAGATCAGCAATTGAGTTGGTAATAAAATAAAACTTGGTAATATTTGAAAAAATTCTCTCCCTTACGGGCAATTTGATTCTTGTTTTGATGTTCAAGCCGATGCACTGCAATTTGGTGTGATAAGAGTGATAATTGACGTGACGAGCGATTTCGTCACCGCCTGCGCTCTCGTAGGTGCATCCTTTCCACGAGCAGACGTAAGCCTCCGCGCCACTTTCGTTCACACGGATCTCCAGATCGGGTATGTGACACGCAACGTGATCGACGAATTTGTCCAGGGAATTGTGCCGAGCGTCGCAGTTCTTCCACTTGCAAACGAGGCTGAGAACTTCGTTCTTCGTTTGAACGACGGCTCTGCGCCGTTTGGCGCCGCACTCGGATACGGAGTCGAACTCGGAGTCTGTTTCGAAGCCGTCGTCCTGCTCGCTCTCGTGCTCCCTCTTGAGACTCCGGTCCGGTAATTGCGACAATTCGCTCTGGGCCTTGACCCAAGAGCCGCATCTCTCTTGGATCTCTTGGCTGGGCATGAACTTCTTCTCGTCGTCCATTCTCAAGGTCGACTATCGGAGGCGTCGTTGAGTTGCACGGGTCCTATTAATTCTCGACTATCTCGTGCTGCAAATTGTGAAAGTTTTTCGTCTCTTTAAATGATATACAGGATAGTCGGCGGTAGCAAGGCTTCTGGACAAAAAAATTACGCTTTTCAAAAGACCGCCAAGCCGCGAGTCCCGTGCGCGTAATAGAACGCCACAATGTGTCCTCGTTCGCGTCGCGAGCTGTTTTTTTTTATTCGCTTACGATTTATCGCGCGATCCGATGAATCTTCGAGTTGCCGATGAGTTTGAGGGATCTCCCCGTGACGACGATCAAACACGCTCGAGTCTCGGAAAAAATTGTGGAAATTTTGGTAAAACCTTATTGCGAAGTGCGCGAATAAACGTATACCTCACGAGCGCCATGATGCTCTATCACGAGATCGAACGGTAGTGCGATTTTCGTACATTTTATCAGTTACATTCGATCGTTTCGCTTGAAATTTTACGCCCGAATTGTCGAGGATCGCGATCGCGGTTTCTCCGAAGCGAATATTCGACGATGATCGCGTTAAGGAGAAACTCTGTCTTGCGACAGTTGACGAGAAAGAACGCGCGCTCGTTCTGTTGCGACGAAACTGGCGGGAGCGACTCGAGGGAACGAACTTCGCATTCGACAATCTACGCTCTGTCCTCGGGTTATTAATTTATGTTTATGCATGTGTTGCGTTCTATTAATAAATCAAAGAATTAACGAACTATGCGCTCTATTTATCACCTCACTGTGTTTACGATTGCAATTCAGCGTACATTTTACAATGACGAAACACTCGACCCATTGTTGTCGAAGAGCTGGGAAAATATCGTCTGCTAGATTCAACATGATGGAAATTTTTTTATTGTTGTACGTGTCAAAGTGCCTCCATCGGTATGTTCCGACGAACAATGCTCACTAAATTGAAAATTAAATTCTTCGTTCTCTATCATCGATTTATTAGCGAGTAATCATTCATAACCTCCAAATAGGTATTTTTCCCGAAGAAAAAAAAGTGCACTGTAGAACAGTTCTTTCTCGAATTTTCCCTTGCGTGGCATGAAATTTCGACATTGTTTTGTTGAAAATTGTAAAATTCTTTCCAAACATTTGTCAACTTTTGCACATCGATTTGTTGGAGAATATTCCCACGATTCGTTGGTGCAAAGTTATGGAAATCATTTAAGAGAATGTTGAGTTGCTTAAACCAAACAAGAAATAAATAGTTATTTTGGTTGATATTTGAGGTTTATTTTACATTGTTTTCTGTTGCAGGCCAAGGAAAATGTGGAGTAGCCGTCATAAGAGTCTCGGGCAGTGCAGCGTCGAGGGCCGTAGAGAGAATGACGAGAATAAGAAAACCTGAGCCAAGGAAAGCTCACCTCAGCAGAATAATCGATCCCGAGTCGAGGGAAGTCATAGATAAGGGACTGTGTCTCTGGTTCCCAGGTGCGATTACGCCTATCTCAAAATAATTCAATTGAAATTCCAAAACAAAACGTTAAGGGACTACATCTACCTTGAGGCCTGAAAAAAATGGCCAAAGGGGGTAGCCGGTTAAGGGGGGTCTGACGGCCCCCACCGAGTTTGATCGAATCGACCCAAAAACCTGAAAGAGGGCTGAAAAACAAAATTTTAGAGATATTTTTTAACCCCCTAAACCCTTATGAAAACACCATAATCGCAAAAAATGCGTTTTTTTTATGTTTAATTTTTTTTCGAGCTTTCAAATGCATTTTAAAGCGGTTTTAACACAACCAAAATTTTGTTTCAGATGTGTAGACATGCCCTGAATTTTTCCAGATTTTTTCGTAAAGTTAAATCATGTGCAACATAATTTTAATGGCATAAAAACCGTAAAAAATCGTCATTTTTTGTATTTAATGCTATGGTTTTTATTGACGTATTAATGGTAAAAAATCGTGCACCATAGCATAGAAAGCTACTATCTTCCCCTACAAAATGACGCTAATTGGGCTCAATTCGGTCGTCTCTAGCGTCCGAAAATCAAACTTGAATAAATTCCGTTTTTATAATTTGAGCATTTTCAGTTACGAAAATGACACAAAATCATATTTTTCAATTATTTTACTTAATAAAAGTACATTTTGGGGTTTCTGAGGTCGCCGATTACAAATTTGATGTCAAACAGCTAACAAAAAAAAAAAATTACACATGTCATCAAATGAAAATGGTATTTGCTATTTCGGTTTTTTCAATAATTAAAAGTCATTGTATTTTAAAAAATCTATTTATTTATAATAATATTACATACATTCATCTAATATATACATTAAACAGACACAAGTAATACATACATTGCAACATGATTGTTATGTTGTTAATCTTCGTCACTGTGTTCTTCAATAACAGGTTCGACATTATCAACGTGAAATAGATTCGTTAGAATTTGAGCTGGGCGGATGATTTTGGACAAATACCGTGCATGACTTAAAAAGTAAATGATTGTTGCAACGTGGGCACAGCAACCAACAGTTCTTAGCCCATTTGCACAATCACATACGTAGTTTTTTATACCGTTATATCCAATACTGTTAGGGTCGTACTGAACGTAACATCTGTATACTTTCTTGTTTATATGTCTTGATTTAACTTCACATTTCAAAATGGTATCGTCCTCCAACAAGTATTGCATATTCAAAAGTCCTTCTTCGGTATACATTTCAGCTAAGTATGAAACAGTTTGCGATAACTGGTACGAGCCAGTGAAAAGGATCTTCAAATCTTGCTCTGTCATTTCCGGAAAGTCTAATACGTCATTTGATGTTAACGGTTTGAAGATCCTTTTCTTCCTATTCCAGTTTTGCGATCAACATCTGGCAGAGGATTTTCCTCAGGATTGACGTTTGGCAGAGGATTTTCTTCGGGATTAAAATCCAACTGAAGATTTTCTTCAGGATCAGAATCACTGCTCGTCGATGGTGAAACCGTTCGGGATTTAGCGATTGCGGAACGACACAGATGACATAAAACGTCACCTTTCTCTACTCGTTTACCTAGTAGTTTAGTATATAAGTGTACGTCATCATCTGAAGAAATGGACTTCTGTTTTCCGGTATCATAACGCAACAATCTGTTGCATCTTATGCACCTTTCACCAGCCGTACATTTTCGTTTTTTCGGTGGCATCGCACAGTTTTTCCTAAAGAAAAAAAAAGAACATTGTTATTTTTTTTTTTTGAAAAAAATGAAAAAAGTAACTGAAACCCGGAATAAAAAAAAACCATAATTAAAAAAACAAATAGAACAAAAGTAACGAAAATCGAAAGTACATTAAAAATTGTAAATCAAAACAAAAAAAATGTTGAAAACATCGGTAAACAAAACAGAAATAAATTATTGTATTCCAAATCATTTTTTTATTGAAATATCGTTTCGTCTTAGTTTTGTTTTTTTTTTTTGCTTTTTTTAAATTCTTTTCATGTGAGTGAACTAAACAACAACTTGAAATTGACGGCCACCTTCTGTACGATTTCAAGTCGACTATGAGGCAAACGATTGTAGATTGAGGTTATGATTATAAATCAATTTTTATGTTGATTGATATTTAAATTGATATTCAAACTCACCTTAGAATACTGCTTCAATCACTTCGTGTTGAGATAGGCAGGTTAAACGATAAATTAAAAAAACGCTGTTAACAAAACAAATAGATTTGTTTAACGGAGCAGAGCGCGTCGCATGACGTGTGTACTGGACGGCGGCTGAACACAGAGAGAAAGAGAGACCGCGTGGAGCGGGGTTCTCGATGCGTCAGTGCGTAGTGGGCATGCGCAGTACCGTGCGGAGGGGCATACGAGCCTAAGGCCCACGTGGGTACGGTGGCCTTAGGCACTCGGGTACGTGGCTTAATAAGGTACAAGTTGGGATTTTCTCCGCCAGGTGACAGTTTAGTCGGGGAATTCCAAATTTTTTTTCTGAATAATACGTAATTTTTTGTTTGTTAATATAACTATTGACAGCTGTTACGATTAAAAATTCGTGTATAAGAATGAATTTATAATCAGCGACCTAAAAAATCCTTATTAATATCGTTCCCATAGCTTTTTTAAAAAATTTCAAAAATTAAAATATTTTTTCTTCGTTTTGACAGCTGTCATGTGACAAAACTAATTTTTGACATCAAATTTGTAATCGGCGACCTCAGAAACCCCAAAATGTACTTTTATTAAAAAAAATAATTGAAAAATATGATTTTGTGTCATTTTCGTAACTGAAAATGCTCAAATTATAAAAACGGAATTTATTCAAGTTTGATTTTCGGACGCTAGAGACGACCGAATTGAGCCCAATTAGCGTCATTTTGTAGAGGAAGATAGTAGCTTTCTATACTATGGTGCACGATTTTTTACCATTAATACGTCAATAAAAACCATAGCATTAAATACAAAAAATGACGATTTTTTACGGTTTTTTTGCCATTAAAATTATGTTGCACATGATTTAACTTTACGAAAAAATCTGGAAAAATTCAGGGCATGTCTACACATCTGAAACAAAATTTTGGTTGTGTTAAAACCGCTTTAAAATGCATTTGAAAGCTCAAAAAAAAATTAAACATCAAAAAAACGCATTTTTTGCGATTATGGTGTTTTCATAAGGGTTTAGGGGGTTAAAAAATATCTCTAAAATTTTGTTTTTCAGCCCTCTTTCAGGTTTTTGGGTCGATTCGATCAAACTCGGTGGGGGCCGTCAGACCCCCCTTAACCGGCTACCCCCTTTTGATTTTTTGTTCTGGGAAATGATTGGAGAATAAAAACGCATCTTTTTTAAGGGTGGGGTAAGGTTAATTCGGTAAAAAAAGGCATGTTTTTAAGAATTTCTTTGGCGATATAGATAGTGTTAGTTTATTCAGTCAATGTCCATATAACAATGCAACATTTGAACAATACTTTTCTAAATTTTCATTGCAAAATATTGAAAATTGAGCGAGTGACAGTGAATCTTCGAAGGCGCCTCAAAAAAAAGTTGTTTTGCGGTGCACATCATAACTCGCAACAGAATCATCTGAAACAAAAAAATCAAAATGCATTTGTTAAAGGAGATGTTTCTCGTGGTAACCACGGGAGGATTTTTTTTTCTCGATTTTTACATTTTTTGTAGCACTTGGGAGCCAAAAAACCGATTTTTGCTAAAAAAAATCGGCTAATTTGTTGTTGTAAAATTAATAATTATTTAAGAAAAACGAAAAATTAATGTTTATGTGAAGAAGTACTGTGCAATATTTCAAAACTATTGGTCCAGTAGATGTTGAGTTATGGCATACATGGACTTCAAACATGACAAGTTTAAGAAAAGCGCTTTAAAGTTTTGCACACTGAAAAAAGTCAAAATAAAACTCGATAATTTTCTTATACTCACACAGAGTCGTCGATGCCAGGTTTGTAGAGCAAAAAGCTTCCATCAACATGATCTAGAGCATCTATTTGCATTTATCTACGCAAAACACTTTTTTCTTTACTATTGTGCACCGCTTGCTCCTCTGCTCTACTAATCAGCTATAAAAGCCCAGCCTGGAGCAACAGAAGCTCAAATACTCATAACATCGTCCATTTTGCTCTGATCGACTTGAAATTTTGACACAATATTCTTGAGATATTATGCATTCATTAAAAATAATTAAATACCTTAACCCCCCCTCCTTTAAACACAAAGGTACATGTATTGAGGGTCTTTAAAAAAAAATCACCAAAAAAAAAACAGAAAAACAACAAAAACATGGCCACCGGCGGAAGATGCAATTTTCTTTTGGCGACTTTTGGCAGTGGGCACTCTCAAGCTTGTATGGTGTATCTGAAATTCTAAAAACCAAATGGATTAATCAAATTCACAATAAATACGAGTCGTTAACGAGCGCCGATTTTTGAAAGCTTTTTTTTTTTAAATCTTTTTACAAAATTTAAAAAGGTCGTCATTCTTGCGTGATTAGTAAAAAATAAAGATCGACAAAAAAAAATAAGACCGTCACCGACTTTTAAATGTTTCTCATCAAGTGTTTTTCATCAAGTGTTTCTCGAAATATCATGTCCACCATCTTTGAAAACGATGTACCGAGAAAAACGCGTTTAAAGTTTGAAGTATGGTGCCGCTACCGCTCCCCCGGCCGAATTATAGAAGCCCTAGCTCATTCAATTTCAGGAATATTTCAATGAAAACTTCAGCGAATATAGCTGAAAGGTGATACTATCGAATAAAGAGATTTATGGAAAATGCCATTTTTTAACCTACCTAGGTAGATATAGCCCGTTACTCCAATGTAGGATTATTTTTCTGGCAGGACCCAATTCCTTCACCGGCGAAGACAGCGTGGAGTTCCAAGTACACGGCGGTCCGGCCATACTCGCCGCTGTAACGAACGCGCTGTCTAAATTGGCGTTCAGGCCGGCGGAGCCTGGCGAGTTCACCAGACGGGCTTTCTATAACGGCAAGTTGGATTTGACGGAGGTGGAGGGTCTGGCGGATCTGGTGCACGCGGAGACGGAGCAACAGCGGAAGCAGGCGCTACTCCAAGCGTCCGGAAGTTTGGCTACGCTGTACAAAACTTGGCACGAAGCGTTGTCTCATTCGTTGGCCAACGTCGAGGCTTACATCGACTTTGCCGAGGACGACAACATCGAGAGCGACGTGCTGGAGAATTGCAACCGAGCGTTGGAGCAATTGAGCGAGTCCATTCGTCGCCATCTCGAGGACGGGAGGAAGGGAGAGATATTGCGAAACGGCGTGAGAACCGTAATCATAGGCGAGCCGAACGTCGGTAAGAGCAGCTTGCTCAATATCCTGGTGCAAAGAAACGCCGCGATAGTAACTCCGATCGCCGGCACGACCAGGGACATTGTAGAATTGAACGCCAATATATCCGGATATCCGGTGATTCTTGCCGACACGGCGGGCCTCGCCAAAGTCACCAGAGACCTCGTAGAGGCCGAGGGCATTAAGAGGGCCAAAGATTACGCCAAAAGCGCCGATTTCATCGTCGTCGTGATCGACGCATCGGAGTACGTCAAAAGCGGACTCGCTATCGAACGATACGTTCACGATTACGTTTACGGTTTACGAGCTGGCGATTCTGTGATGAGGGACGGACAAGTGTCGAGGAATTGTTTGCTAGTCTTCAATAAGAGCGATCTTGTTGACGAGAGTGTTAAGAGGAGTCTGGAAGAGCGGGGAATCGCTTTGGTATCGTGCTTCAAAGAGGATGGCTTGAAAAATTTGCTGGATGCTATGACTGATCGCTTTCGTGAAATGTAAGTCTCGCTTTTCGGCTTCCGGTACAAATCGGAACCTTGAAAATGTAGAAAAAGAAACTATTTTTCACTCCTCTATTTGAAGAGAAAATAATTTTACATTTTTTATAATTTGAGATGGCAAAAGTCGATCCGAACTTCGGTTATGTATGTAGTGTGATAGGGCAAATGAAAATCATTCATAATTATTTCAGTACGATAGCATGCAGTAAGCATTTTAAACAAATTTACATGAATTATAAAAGATTACAGCCAATTGATTATCAATTTCCAATGACTAATTATGGATTATTGATTATTAATAATCATTTGGCTGTTATAAATGATTAATGATTCATGATTGACGATTGGCTACTGATCGATTTATTGACTGGCTGCTGGTTGATTTATCGATTGGCTACTGACAGATTTATTAATTATCGGCTACTGATCTCGTTATTACTCATCCATTAATTTATAATTGATTATAGGCAACTTTTTGATCATTAGCTACTGATTATCGATTATTCTTAACATATAAAACGACAGCCAGTTAGGCCTAAAAATAGTTCGCCTCAAGTTTACCAAAGCTTCATTTGCAACTGAACGACAATTGTTCTGCTTTCAGATGTGGCAACCCATCGCGGGAGAATCCCACGATAAGTCAATCACGATACAGAAATCATCTGAAAAATTGTCTCGAGTATTTGTCGGATTATTCGGTCATGATATCTCAGGAAGGCTACGACATGGTGATAGCTGCCGAGAAGATTCGAAGCGCAATGAGAGAACTCGGTAAAATAACCGGCCACGTCAGCACCGAGGACATTCTCGATATAATATTCAAAAACTTTTGTATCGGTAAATAAAACAAAGAATAAGAAAAACAAATATGGTACAAAAGCTGGATAAACGAGAGTGCGCGAACGTGATGCTCTTTGAAATTCCCGCGTCGGCGCTGCGATGAAATTTCGTTCGGCGCAGAAGTGAATGCGCGGTAGCAAAGTCGCGGAGTGACTTCTTTCATCGTGTGGACTCTAACGTCGAAGGTTCGTTTGCGATTTGTAATCCACGTATTTCTCAGGAATCCTTGTGCATCAAGCCCGCAAATAGACTCGTTTGTCATCGAAACGACAAGCTTTATCGTTTTTATACGATATTTGGGCGTATTTACGCGTAGAAATTTAGTATCGCGATAATCTCGGGGAGATCGGACATAACCTCCTTTCCGGTGTGTTTATCTTGCAGGATGGCTCCGAGATACGAGTTGGCCATTGGCCTCAACAAGGGACACAAAACGACCAAGATACGCGTCGCGAAAAACAAATCCGAGAAGGAAAAGACCGTTGCCCTTCGACCGGCTCGTCTTAAGGGGGTTAGTACCGCTCAAGATCCAATCCGATTATTCTTCCTCCCAATTCGTCTTTCCTTCTCCCATTCTCCGGCTATTCTTCGTTACGGATCCTCGATGATCCGTTCGTTGTGACAATTGTGCAACGAAAGAAAATATTTCTCTAATTGCCATTTTGTTCCGCAGCGTCTGACGAAACACAGCAAATTCGTGAGAGACCTCATCCGTGAGGTTACCGGTCACGCGCCGTACGAGAAGCGCGCCATGGAGTTGCTCAAAGTCTCCAAGGACAAGAGGGCGCTCAAATTCCTTAAGAGGAGGGTGAGTCCAAAATTTGTCCATACTTTGTATCCATTTGACGATGCTAAATCGGTCACCGTTTTCACCTCCTTGCCCTTGGGTCTCCGGTATCGATAAGAACGATGCTGAGAAATGACGAGTCCTGTTACTATTGTGGAATTCTGCAATTTTAATTTTAATCGGATTGGTTGCGGTTTGTGGACTAGTTGAGAATATCTCTTTTTAAATTGGATAAAGGGGCTCGGCTACTGTGTACACCCAAAAACAGGGTTTCTGAAAGAAATCATTTTGAAGGAATAAGTGAGATGATTGGAAAATCGTTTGGACATTTATTTGTAAGTACATTAACAAAGTTGTGTACCAAACATAAAAAAACAATTTAAGAAGTTGGGAAGAATCTTGTGAAGGAGCTTTGAACGTAGGGGGCTCAATGATATGCTTCATTTTAGTCACCCAATTGCTCTGAAAAGAAAACGAGTTTTTTTTGTTAAAAGTCGATAATATTGGCTAAGATGTGACTAAGCTTTTTTGTTATCGTGTTTCAATCATCAAAACAAAATTTTTGCGGAAAAACGACATTATCAATAATGAATGAATAAAAAGCCTTGAGAAGTAAAACGTTGTTCAAGACTGAACTACTATTACACTGATCAAGTGTAACAAATTTCAAGTCAATCTGTTCATTAGTTGTCGAGAAATCGTGTTAACCGTTTTGAAGACAGGTTCAAGAAAAACACGCCTAAATGTTTAGTCGCATTTTTATCGTTGTAATCACAAGCTGACATTCAATCTGGAATTCCTGCACCATGTGTGGGACCTTTTTCTTCTATTTGAGTTATCTGAAGCAACTAACGATTTCTTGAAATCTTCGCAGTAGCCTCACCTCTTAAGATGAATGCAGAATGTTTCCAATGTCCCCTTTTATTATTTATATTTGATTCAGATAAAAGGAGGATGTTCTCTAAGATTGACTTTCAACAGTACGTTATCTCCATGTATTGACCTTCAACGCGTTTCATGGCAAATATTTCTCTTGCGCTCTAATTGAATATGCTAATTGTTTTCTCCATTTGTATCTTGGCAATTTCCGAAGGCCATAGCAAGTTGCATCTAGGAAATGTTGGAATAAATTTGAGTAACACAATCAAACGAATGTTTTCTAAATATTAATAGTGACATCATTTTAATAACTATTTTTATTCAACAAAACATTACGCAGTTTTGGCAAAAATATTGTAATAGTTCTCCAGTAGCGGATCTCCTAAGAGCGCGTTTTTAGCAAACGTCTTCCTTGACATCTTGAAGGGCATACAGTATAAATTGTTTCTCAATTCAAATCTGAACGATTTCTAAAGGCGAGTTGTATCCAAGTCATAACGCAGTTGCGTTGAAACGTTTCGAGTGTAAAAAGAATTTGAACGCAAACTTAAAATTAATCGAAAATATATGCGACGATAGTTTCCATAGCTATGTCGTTTGAATAATTATTTTTATTTGACAAAATGATACACCAGTCTGCCAAAAAAACTGCAGTCACGAGCGGCTTGCCTGGAGTTTCATCGAAGAGAATATTAGATACGGATCTGGGAGAAAAATGATTTTCCTCTCAGCAAAATTTTTTGCTATTTAAATCTTCCGAAGCATCTGGAGAAACTTATTAGTAAAATCAATGAAATTCGGGAGTCTCTAAATTTGCATCGTGTTTCCTGAATAGAACACTATATGTATATTTATTTAGCACCCTGAATACCTGTTTGGAAATTTACAGTTGGGAACCCACATCCGTGCTAAGAGGAAGCGTGAAGAGCTAGGTAACATTCTCGTCCAAATGAGGAAGGCCGCAGCTGCTCATCACTAAACGGTGTCCCGTATTTTTAAGAACGTATGTGGAATCAATAAAATTGAGGGACGCGCTGGACCTCGCAAAAAAAAATCTGTTTTACAACCTTTTATTCAGGCGGTCAGTCAGCTGGGGATAATTGACAAATTAGGTGTAAGACGCTTTCGCGGCAGGAATATAATTGATATTCACTTTTAATGAAGATGCAATCACCGTTCATTTTTTTAGTAACCCTTATTTCTTTTTGTCGATCACAGCTACGAAAATCACTCTAAGGTTTTTTAGGATACGTACGAGAGATTAAGGACCTGGACCTGCATCGAATTATTTCGAATAATAATTAAAAAAAAAAGAAAAGATAAAATCGTTTTGGTTGCATTCCAACGATGCGAATTTCTATATCAAGAATGTTTACGACCACCGTGTGGTTCGTTTTCTTAATTCAATAGCTATTATTATTCCGATAACTCCTTTTTCATTTATTTTCCCGAATTAACGTTTTGAAAACTCTTTTGGCAAGTTCAATAGAGGTTCAACATTTTTCGCGAGGCTTATCCATCGAATCTTATTCTAATGTACATTGGAGTCGCACTCAGTATTCGGTAACTTTCAGCAACGTTTTTTCGCCCTGCTCACGGTTAGATATTCTGAACTTTGAATGCTCCGAAGGTTTTAAATTCCGAATTTTAATATTACGAAATTCAAAATGGGCCCGCGTTGAAATTCCGGACTTTGAATGATCAGAATGCTCAAAACTCCGAAAGAATACTACCCCGAAAGAATTTTACACGAAAGACCAAAACTCCGAAAATCTGAACACCGTCAAAATAATTTGGGTACGGAAGTTTTGAAAAGTTCCAAAATTTTCAATAAATCGACGAATTATTTGAAGATTTTTTTTATTAAGAAGTGACTACGTCAATTTTGAAATTTGTCTTAACAATGTTATACGTTTTGCAGCATTTACAGTCATCTGTGTAGACTTTCGCTGGCATGATCTTGACATGGGGGCCGGGTTGCAATTTCGAACTTTGATTGCGCCGACGGTTTAAAATTCCAAATGTTAATGTTCCGAAATTACAAGGTTCGTCAAGATCATGCCAGCGAAAGTCTACGCAGTTGACTGTAAATGATGCAGAACGTATAACATTGTCTAGACAAATTTCAAAATTGACGTAAAATCACTTCTTAATAAAAAAAAAGTCTTGGAATAATTCGTCGATTTATTGAAAATTTTGAAGCTTTTAAAACTTCCAAAGCCGAACTATTTTGACGGTGTTCAGATTTTCGGAGTTTTGGTCTTTCGTGTAAAATTCTTTCAGAGTTTTGATCTTTCGGGGTAGTATTCTTTCGGAGTTTTGAGCGTTCTGATCATTCAAAGTTCGGAATTTTAACCCGGCCCCGGTCACACTTTCGAAGTTTTGGTTTTTCGATTAAAATTTTTTCGGAGTTTTGATCTTTCGGGCTAATATTCTTTCGGAGTTTTGGGCGTTCTGACTATTCAAAGTTCGGAATTTCAACCCGGCCCCCGTTTTTCTTCACATTCGTGTTCTAGTTATCCAGACTAAATATTCTTTATCCAAACTGCTTTTATTTTTCTCAGATTTTTGCTACTCTAACGACCCCAAAATCAGGATTATTTAAGAAAATTAATTTTCGAGGAGTAAAAAAGATGGTTGAAAAACGTTTGGCCATAAATGTATATGTAGATTAAAAAAGTTGTGTACCAAGTTTCGTAAAAAATATTAGTAGTTAAAGAAGTTATAGACTATCTCGTGAAGGACTTTTGAACGTAAATTGCTCAACAGCGTACTTGATTTTGGCCACCCAAAGTAGTGCAGTAAAGTAAACTGAGGTTGAAAAAAGAGTTTTTAGCATTGAAAATGCTCTTAAAACTGCATGTATTGGTTGACGTAGGCTGGGTAAAGGGCTCTGCCTTTGCTGAAGGTCACACGAAACCAACGTTACCCCCACTGCCACTGTGTTGAATAGAGTGGAGGAGCTTCGACAAGCTGAATGCCTGTGATCGGTTGAAAAATGCCGAATTACCGAATGTCATTTGTGGTTAAGAATTGTATGTTTTTTTACTACCCGAAAGGTCTATTTACATTTTCAATGCCATGAAATAGTTTCACTTTGTGTAACATCTGTAGATTCTCTTTCTTAAAATAGTTATTATTAGCTTAGATTTGATCAAATTATTAGCTTTTTTGTTATCGTGCTTCATTCATCAAAATGTTTGAATTCTTTTTCGATTTTTCGAGGCAAAATTACAGTATTGTTAATAACTAATGAAAAAATGTCTATTACACTCAATAAGTGTACTAAATTTCAAGTCCATATTTTCATTAGATGTCGAGAAATCGTGCATACCGTTTTGGAAAACGCGTTCGAGAAAAACGCGTTTAAAGTTTTACTAGAAGTTTCATCGTAATCATAAGTTTACCTTCAATCTGCGATTCTTGCACTATATGTTGGATCTTCCTCTTCGATTTGAGCTGATTCAAGCGACTATCGATTTTTTGAAATTTTAACTTAACACTTTAAAAAATCCAAAAACAACTAGGTTTAATTCACACTCGTATTGAGATTCTAAAAATGTGTTCCCCTAAACTTTCACGGACGCTTTAAAATTAGCCGATACAACCAGTTTTATGACCCTTCGAAATTCGTAGGTTAGCTTTTATTTCCAATCTCAAAAAGCCTCCAAAAAAATTGGATTACCCTGTTATTTCTGATTTTTGGCGTCGAGGCTTCACATTTACCAACAAAAGATTTAAATAAGAAAGATAATTCGAGGAAATTGTTGGAAAAAAATTCGGTTTGAAAGATCCGAGTCCATGATACGTTCGTCCGGAAGTTCTCCCAGAATTTTCTTCCCCGCAGAACCTCGTTGAACCTTGAAAAGACGAACTTACTCGACTGAACAAAAGAACATTCTGAGTTTTTTCTTTTTTTTCTTCCAGCTTTGAAAACGAGAAAGATCGTGCAAAAACGTTCACTTTGCGCAGTAAAAGAAAAACGGAGATTTTCTCCCATCGTATTCATTCACGAAAGATAATTTCGAAAGGACGATTTTCCTTCAATTTATATTCCGTCTGTGACGATCCGCTGTGTGCTTCGGTCTTTCGTAGGAAGGATTGGAGAAACACTCGAAGACGTCCGAGCTGCGCGACTCTCGACGTTCCTTCGAGAGAAATAAGGAGAGAACGAGTATTTTCCTAAATAATGAATGGTGTGTACTTTATATAGGGTATTGTATACCGGAACTCGACGTTGGAGCCCGAGCGAGCTCGAAGTTTCCTCCCGTACACAGAGAAACGCAGACCTTTAATACCGTTCCTACCTGGTTCGTACATTGACGCAATAACCAAATTTACCCGCCGGAGATGGAAGGGCCGTACGTGTGTTTGGTTTTAAACAAGAGCACATGTATTGGATCTTGATCTGTGTGTTACGTTGAAATTTCTCGTAAACCAACTTGCGGACCGCGCGCACGAGTTTCAACGCTCACGTATACATTGTGAGTAACTTCTCATAATTCGTTTCGTCGTATATCCACGAGGAGTTTGCACTCGACGCGACTACAAACTGAGCAATTGTCTGCAGCTTGAGTATGCACGTTGAAATGGCACCTCAGAGCGGTTTAGAAAATGTTAGGTAACAATCAGTTATTTGTGTATTAAGGGGTTATATGCAGTCAGGAGGCCCAAAAAGATCGATTTTTCAAGAATTTTTCTTTAGAAGACCTTTAAATTTATTAACGTAAAAATGTGTACACATATTATGGTAACTTTGAACTGTATTTTAACATTTTTTATTTGTAAAAATTATTTTGAAAGCTGCTATAGCTGAGGGGTGGGAGAGGGGGTTTCGGCCAGGCGTTACCGTCTACGTACGTGAGGGGGGGGGTCAAGGTTTGCGTTACGTCACGATTTTAAAACTGCCAGAAATAGCAAAATTTCTGCATGTTCAAGTTTTTAATTTAAAGCTCGAGTGCAATTTTACCGTAGACAGCTCACAGCTTTCTATACGCAATGTCAGTTAAGGGGGGAAAATCACTGTGCAAGAACTTGCGCAGTAGCTTTCCCACATCCCCCAAGCAAAATTTGAAGGACATTTTTTTTTTAATTCTTGAACGTACATGTATTGGAAAATGTGTTGGCAGCATTTTTATTCACAAGTCCGAAAATTGACGGTGGTCACTTTAGTGAGAACAGGTAGCGCGACCGGTTAGTGCCCTCAGTCCCTACAGGTGTTGCATTATTTACAATAGATAAAGTACAGGCTCTTATTATTTTGTGAACTATCGTGAAGATGAAGAACCGTCATATAGCCCGCGACTAGATACTTCAATGTACGTATCAATATTCTAGAAAAAATCGTAATTTTATTTCAACAAAAACGGAACGAAAACTTTCAACGCGTTTTTCTCGAAACTAGTTTTTTCGACCTTGTCTGAGCGAATACTTAAAAACTTATCAACCGATTTTCAATTAAAAAAAAAACATTTTTGTAATCGCAGTGACTAAGGCTGTACGTATCCGCGTTTTTAATATTTTATAATTAATATTTTTAAAGACTGCTTGAATACAGAAAAAGGGCCTTGGAAATTGAAAAAAATGTTCAAACTGTCGGCATTTTGTAAAAAAAAACCAAAATAGAAAAATGGCTGCGCATAACGATAGCTACATTTGTATAGATATCGATAAATTGTTGACTTTTAATTTACAGATAACCTTTCATAAAGATATCGATGGGACAATGAAGAGAATTTTTTTTTCCGTCGTCAATTCAAGGCATATTTCTCGGTTAATTTTCAAGATTTTGTCATAAAAATTGGTACAAAACTAGATGAATATATACTTCATAAAATTAGTATAAACCCGATCCTTTCATAATTAGTTATGTCTATGAAAAAAATCGCAATTATTGACGACAAAGCACCCGTTACTGACAAAATGGCGGCTTCTAAAAAAATCGATTTTCGACAAAAATTTAGGCCTTGAATTGTTTATAAAATGGGAAATATTTATCGGTGAGAAAAAACCTTCGATTAATTACTGAAAAATATACTCGAAAAGCTTGAGTTAAGATTTGAGACTGATCGGTTCAGCCGTTCCCGAGAAATCTTGCTCACCGACTTCAAAAACACAGTTTTGAGAAAAACGCTTTTAAAGTTTCAAAAGCACTTTTAAACGCTCTGACACGTCATTACAAATGTGCGTGTAACTTCGAGAATATTCGCCGGATTGACAAGAAAGTTTCTGTGTGTGTGTACTTAAATATATGTACATTACGAAAAAAAATTAAAAAATCGAATTTTCGCAAATTTTACCTGTATATAACCCTCTTAAGGGCAAAGAAACCTTTAGGGGAGGACACATGACTAATTATCATAATTTTTTTTCACTATTTTTGAAACTTCGGGTACGTTTTATTACTACTTTTGACTGTTAGATGGTATTAAAAAAAATGATTAATCTTCATAAATGGCGAAGGTATGGCACGATCTTCTAAACGGGATGCGGCGGAAGTTGTCAGGCTGCGTGACACGTAGAGTCGGCGCGATTAAACTGAAAAAAAAAACCACCGAGGATTTTTCTTCCATTAACAGCCATACGTAGAATATGAACCAAGAAGAAGTGAGAAATGTTGAAAATCGATGAAATGGTACGCTTTGAAACAAAGATATTGACTCTTCCGAAAAAAAAACGGCGCAATTTTACAATAATTTTTATTTTTTTTTAAATTAAAAAAACATTTAGGGCCATGTTTAGACAATACGGTTAAAGACATTTATACGCAATTTCATCAGAATCGGTCGATTATTTTTTTAGCTATACGCCAGTTTCGAAAATGCAGTATAGAAGATCGTGCCATACCTCCGCCATTTTTGAAGATTCGCTTTTAAAAATACCATTTAACAGTTAAAAGTAGTGAAACATACCCTGAGTCTAAAAAACGGTGAAAAAATCTTTCTTTAAATAAAAAATCATGAAAATCATCCATTTTTCTCTTCGGCCAAAGACATTTTCCCCCTTAAGAGGGGAAATCCCTTTAGATGCCCGAAAATGAGTAGTTTTTCATGAATTTTTTAAAGGTGAACAAATAATCGCATCATTCTAAAATTTTGACATTATCTTATTACAACTTTCAAGTGTTAAAATGTTTTCTTTTTTTTTTTAACAAAACGAAATAGCGGCGTTATAAGGTATGCCTTTAGGCGTCTTTTGAAAAACTGCTCTAGTTGTAGCTCAAAAAGTTATTGATCGATCTGGTTGAAATTTTGGGAGGTTTCTCACTATAACGTTATTGCAAGGATATACCTAAAGTTTTAAGATTATCGGGTAAATAAATAACTTTTTTGGGTTTTACTTTTGCTTTGTCGAGCAAATGGTAAAAAATATGAAAATTTGATTACAAAGCCTACTTAAATTTTAATTTTATACTTTTTTACATTTTTATAGGTATATCCTTCCAATAATGTTATAGTGAGAAACCTCCCAAAATTTCAGCCAGATCAATCAATAACTTTTTGAGCTATAACATGAGCAGTTTTTCAAAAGCCGCCTAAAACAATCCCTTATTACGCCGCTCTTTTATTTTTTTTAAGAAAGAAAAAAATTAACACTTGAAAGTAATAATAAGATAATGTCAAAATTAAAAAATGAGGCGATTATTTTATCACCTTTAAAAAAAATCATGATTTTTTTTAAAGGTGATAAAATAATCGCATCATTTTTTAATTTTGACATTATCTTATTATTACTTTCAAGTGTTAATTTTTTCGAAAAAAACGACTCGTTTTCGAGCGTCTAAGGGGATTTGCCCCCTTAACCCTTTCACGCCTGACGGGCTATATGCTGTCCCCGTGTGGAAATTTTTTTAAATTACGGCTGGGACAACATATGTCCCAGTTACTGAAAAACATAGGCGCATTTCAGTGGTGAAGAAGTCGCACCCTTATTGAGCAAGTTTCAGACAGAAAAGTTAATTCATCGTAATAATCACTTGGAGGAAAAATAACTGTTGCCGGTAATGAGGCGCACTAAACTGATTTTTTCGCCGTATTGAAAGGGTTAAGGTCCTATATACGCGACTCCATCGATTTCCGTAAGTATATTTGAAGAAGCCGTAAAGAAAAAGTGGCGTATATACGTAGCTAAGTTTGTTTTCCCCTACAATATTTATGCAATCTCTTAGCTGCCCACGAAAATATTTAAAAATGACGAAGTTATTGGCCGGTAAGTAAATGGTTTTTCTTGACGCACGCGTTGATGGTGAAAGTCCTCGGGGTCGAACCGTGCCCAACAAAATTGACATATTTATAATTACGCAATGGACGTCCCTTCGGTGTGAACCAATAAATATTTTTAAAACAAGCGTGTTAAAGTGGGCGTACTTGAACTTTTCTCATTTTTCAAGGTTCACGCGATAAGTATTGATAAATAGAATATTCTGTAAAAATTTGAAAGCTATTGGAATCTCGGTTCGTGAGTTTGGACTGTCACGAGGTCAAAAGAAGCGATTCGTGGGAAAACGGCTTTGAAGTTGCCGAGAAGAATCATCGCGCGTTGTCTTTTATGAAAAATATCACTTTATTTAACCCTGTGCACTCGAGGTCTTTTTCGCTGGGATAGTAAGGGGTGAGCGAGAGTCAACTTTCAAGTGCCAAGATTCAACCCTGCGTCCTACGTGGGGCCTACCTCGGCATCTAAAACGTTTCTAGCATGCTTCCCTAGGAGGGAAAAAAATAAAATTCGGCATAGCGCGCATACTCACCTGCCTTCTCCGAAGAAAATAAAAGTTTGGACGCTCCAAATGATGTATCTCCAACATTTAGTTGAAATTTTTTATTCTGAAAAGCTTAAAATATTCCTAAAAGTTCAGGCTAAAATGATAAAACAAAAAATTGTATATTTTCGTATATATAAGGCCTTAACAATAAGAAATATGAAAGTGAAAAGTGGGTGAGCAAAAAGTGATCGGGTCGTTAAACAGTGCCAGGGCGTACGAAAAAGTCCTAAAAAATCCACAGAGAATGCAACGACTAGAGACGAGTCGACAAAAAGACCAACAGCTTAATTATATTTTCGATTTGTATTTCGTTTTGAGAACAATGATTTTAGAACATAATTCGATCCCTCTTCGAGGGAAAGTAGGGGCTGTCATATGTCACGTGTACCACGTGACATATGAGAGCGAGAGAGATAGGTGAAATTTTCGAACTCAAATTCCTCAGGGATGGATGATATTTAGGGCCGAAGATAATCGTTAAGCCCTGCGTCGGTGAAGTCTACAGACCCTAATGCTTCGTTTTTCCTAAAAAAAACTTGACTATCTGTCAGAAAACTCCGTTTGAAAGTTTGTGAGGTTATGTCGACCTTGTGCGTAATCTTTAGGCAGGATTCTACTTTGCTGGGTTCGCCACTGCGCGAGTACCGTTCCCCCTCGAAAGAGGGAAACCGGAAGTCGCTCGGTTTATAAAAGACCCGAGGCATGACGTTGAAAAGGGCAAGATTTTCTCTCAGCTATTCGAGAGACACCCTCGAGAAGTTTACGTGAACGCGTTTCTCCGTGATACAAACAGCGCGTATAACGGATGGAATCTTCTACGGGTGAAGTGGTATGCTCGAGGAGCAAATAAATCACCGACCTTTTTTGCGCGTCTTTCTCATACAGGACTCGTCCCGCTACGAGTTCATATCTATAGATAACCATCTACATACGTATCTATGAGAGGTTCGTGCGATGCACCCAGCAACGTATAAATCCTGTCGAGGGGTTGGACGGGCGAACAAAATAGAACAAAAAAAAACGAAAGAAAAACCCCGAAAATACGTTCGTGGAGGATGAACACGTTTGCTCTCTCTTTGCGTAAGAATTTTTCTGGAAAAACGCAAGACCATGGGTCGAGATTGTTCGCGCACTTTTTTGCAGAGTACCGTGGATAGATATAGCCTCGTGTATTGTGCCGAATTACCCGAACCTACTTCACTCTTGGGGAATTAACGATTCGACGTTAAAAGTCGTGATTTCGGAGAAAAATCGGAAAGGCATAGGAGTTCTGGAAGTATCGATTCAGTGGTTTACTCTTTACTCTTTTTTAGTGGAAATATTAAGGGACTATACCACTGTAAACGCTGAAAATTTGGGTGACATTCGGGAATTTTTTGGAAGAAAAGTACTCAATTAAATGTTTCGGAAAGTTGAGAATATATTTGGCTATATTTGACCTATATTACATAATTTTTTCATGGAAAAACATTGAGATCCAAGCGACTTATGTGATGTCTTCGGAGGCGCCAAAAAAAGTTCCTCCACTGCTGACATGATTCCGGCCGATTGAGTAGCTGAAACCGAAAAAGGAAAAAATGTCGTTAAACTGGAAGGTATCTCCTGTACAATGACGTAGGATTTTCGAAAAATATCAAAATCTAACAAAATGGCGTAGTTATGAAAAAAGTCTGTTTTCTTGCCTATAAAATGGTCGTTTTTTTCAATGCCAAATCGTCAGTTTTCACCGAATCAAAAATATCCTACGTCATTGTAGAGTAAATATATTCAAGAGTATTCAGTTTAAATTTCAAGTCAATCGGATAATTGCTCTTTGAGTTACAATGTCAGCAAATTTGAAAAATCTCCTTTCGAGAAAAACGCGTTTAAAGATTTAACTATCGATTTTTGCAAGATGAAATGATAGAGATACGGCCTTGAAATTTTTACAGGATATTCTTGAAAGTATAAACTGTCGAAAAAGGGGGAAAAATCGATTTTTTTAAGTGCCACACTGGTATAGCCCCTTAACAGTGCGCCAGCCACGGGTTTCCTGGTTTTCGCCTCATATTTGTAACGTTGAAGTTTGCACCGTAGCGATGCATCGAAAATGATTTCTTTCCGATCGTTAAATTTTTTTTCATCGTCTTTAGGCTGTGCAAATCACTCGAACGTTTTCACGTCTTATAAGATATTTATGCCCTCAATTCGCGAAAAGCTTTGGGTGACGATAAAAGTAAAGAAATGAAAAATGCGAAAAAAATCGTTGCGTATCAACGATGCAAGCTTCAGTGTCTTTCATATTTTAGTTTACGTTAAGGGCCTACTTGTAACAGCCGAAAACAGTTCATTTTTGGGATATTTTTGCTTAGAAATTCTCGATCAATTTCTACAAAAATTAGGTATTTGAAAAAGTATCATCTGACAAACAAAACTATTCATGTAATATCAAAAAATCAAACAGATTTCGTTAATATATTTGTTTATCTTATGATTCATTGAAGGGACTTCCGGAATATCAAATGTTTAAAAATGGCGCGTGTTTAGTCCCCTTTTTGCGAAAAATGGGCATTTTTCGTTCATCAAAAGGAAAGTATACAGCGGAGAAAAGGCTTCCATCAAATACTATATTTTTACATCTAGAAAAAGCTCCAAAAATTTCTTTCGTACGTTTGAGACACGTACACGAAAACGTACTTTCGAGAACAGGGCGTTTAAAGTTTCAAATGACACTCCGAGCGTTCCGACGGGCGTCAACGTAACAGCCTATAAACCTGTCAATTTTGATCCGATTACCTTGAACTTTTCAAGGAATTTTACAAGGTGATATACTGTCAAAATATATTGGTTTTGAAAAAAGTGATTTTTCGACTTTTACAACTAGGCGTAACCCCTTAAGAGCTCTGCATGAGCTTGGCGTCCATAAAACAGGTCGATCATCAATATCTTTTTCTGGTGGGAGTTTTGGGATGAAGAGGTCGGGATTTTACACACAGTATATGGTCTTGCCAAGCTTCAGTTTTATTTTAATTGAACAATATTGATATACAATGAACTTATTATCATTTAAACAAAGTGGCGTCGTTGCTGTAATAAAAAAAATACTTTTAGTACAATAACAAAACTCTCGTACGACCGGATACCTTTTTCGAAATTTTGAAAATTCCGAAAATGGCAAGTGGTACAAAAAAAAGTTTGATGTTTCGCCAAAAAAACAACTCCAATCATTTGTTTGGATTAGACTCTAGGCTATATAACTATGCAATGAAAAAAATCGTATTTCAAAAATTTCAAGCTAATGCAGCCCGCTGGACGATTGAAATTCTTTTCTGCATCTATAAATCGATATAACGCCCAAGGTATACATATAGAGTAATTAATCTCAAAATGTATATTTTCATAGAGAACCGTAGATTACTCTAGTAAAAGTGCACTGTACTTACTTGGACACAACCGGTAGCCTGACAAAGTTGAATTGATACGACGAGTTTGGGTTCTAGTAGAGGAAAAAAAGAGAGAGAAACACGCTCGTTTCTCTCGTCACAAGGAAACTCTACGTCCGCGCTTCTCCGAGCCCGTTATTCGCGTTGAAGTATTACGCGCTTTTGGCCTCTAACAAATTTCATTTCCAATTCCAATTCGAACCAATCTCGGGAATTGACCGTACGTATACACAGTTTTACAGGACCCATAGAGTCAGGCCACGGTAATAGTCGTGTCAGTGAATCTCTATACGTGAACATATACATGTATATTTACAGTTATATATATATATATATATATATATATAGGAATACACACAATTTTCTATCGATGTCGAAACCACTATACGCGAATGAACATTTCGTCCTGGTATATATATATCAGCCGAAAGCCCCGGGTGGTCATCGTGAAGCTTTAACGATGGTGTGTGTATCCCCTAGGTGTCGTTTACTCTCATGGAAATTGCGGAAGAGCTATCAGATTATATCGATCGATAAAACTTTTTCCATTTAATGAACTGAAAATATAGTTTCCAAGGAAAAAAACATTGATATGAATGTATATTCGAAATGTGTTTCAATGCGTAAATTCCTTCAGTTTCTCCGTTATTCTTTCTTTTTGTCCCTACGAAGAAACGGGAAATTTGAACGTGAAAAGAACCTGCAAATTAAAGACGTAATACTCGCGTGTACGTCGGAAATTTCGTTCGCATGGATGCCGAGAATGGATTTAAGGCCGTCTAATGTGAAGAAGAAACGGTAAATATTCGAAAGTAGGGCTCCTGCTAGAATCAGGCTAATTTTTGTATAAATGGTTTAATATGGTTAAAAAACATTATCCTTATCATTATTGTAATGGCGCATGATGTTTCCGGAAAAAAATAACCATATGCTTTTCGGTGGATACTTTACCATATGCTTTTCGGTGGGTACCTTACCATATGCAGTAAAGTACCCACCCCAGTGTTCTACGCACCCCACGATTCCACCGACCCATGGCGTACGGTGGCGTAGAACACTGTGGTGGGTTTGTACAGAACACGCTACCCCATCTTTACATTTTTTTTCGAAAAAATGAATTTTTTTTTTGGCGATCTGGTTGCCCCCGCAAGAGTTCTGTAAAATTTCTTCACAACTTTTCCTCATCAGACAAATATTTACAACGGTACACTCGAGTCAGTTTTGTGAAGTTGTCCCCACCCCCTTTACAAAAAAAACGTTACCAACAACAGAAATATCAATAAAAAAGTACATAGAACTCCAGAACTATCAATGAAAAGTACATACAACTCCAGAACTATGTGAGAGGCAACCGGAATTGATTTTCTTGTTTTTCCTCCGACTGAGCGGTAGTTTGATGGCGCGATGGAATGCTTTGAGTGGACGCAAATTTTTTGCGTCCCCTCAAAGCATTCCATCCTATCCCCCCCCCCCTATCCCCCCATAGTCCCGCCCCCTATCGAAAAAAAATCAGTACTAACAATGGAGCTGTGAATAAAAAGTACACAGAACTCCAGAACTTTGTCAGAGGCAGCCAGAACTGACTTTATTTTTTTTCCTCCGACTGAGCAGCAAATTGATAGCGTAATGGAATGCTTTGAGTGAAATCCAATTTTTTTTTCTCGGAAAAATGATTTTTTTTGGAGTTCTGGTTGCCCACGCAAGAGTTCTATTAAATATCTTTACAACTTTCCCGCATCAGACAAATATTTTTAACGTTACAATCGAACAAAATTTTGTGAAGTTGCCCCCCCCCCCCCAACGAAAAAAAAATCGTTACTAACAACAGAACTATCAATACAAAGTACATAGAACCCCAGAACTATGTGAGACGCAACCAGAACTGATTTTTTTCCTTCGACCGACCAGTAGACCGATGGCGCGATTGAATGCTTTGAGTGGCCCCACATTTTTTTTCGGAAAAATTAATTTTTCTTTGGAGTTCTGGTTGCCCCCGCAAGAGTTCTGTTAAATATCTTCAGAACTTTTCCTCATCAGACAAATATTTACAACGATACACTTCAGTAAATTTTGTAGAGTTGCCCTCCCCCCCCCCCTAACGGAAAAAAAATCCTTACTGACAATCGAAGTATCAATAAAAAGTACATATAACTCCAGAACTTTGTAAGAGGCAACCAGAACTGATTTTCTTTTTTTTCCTCCGACTGGGCAGTAGATTGATGGCGCGATGAAATGCTTTGAGTGGACGAACATTTTTTTTGGAAAAACGAATTTTTGTTGGGAGTTCTGGTTGCCCCCGCAAGAGTTCTGTTAAATGTCTTTACATCTTTTCCTCATCAGACAAATATTTAGAACGGTACACTCGAGTAAACTTTGGGAAGTTGCCCCCCCCTAACGAAAAAAAAATCGGTACTAACAATGGAACTGTGAATAAAAAGTACCCAGAACTCCAGAACTTTTTCAGAGGCAGCCCGAACTGTTTTTCTTTCCTTCGACTGAGCAGCAAATTGATAGCGCAATGGAATGCTCTGAGTGAAATCCAATTTTTTTTCTCGGAATTTTCTTTTTTTTTGTGTTCTGGTTGCCCTCGCAAGAGTTCTATTAAACATCTTTACAACTTTCCCGCATCAGACAAATATTTTTAACGTTACAATCGAACAAATTATGTGGAGTTGCCCCCCCCTAACCAAAAAAAATCGTGACTAACAACAGAAGTATCAATGAAAAGTACATAGAACTCCAGAACTATGTGAGAGGCAACCCGAACTGATTTTCTTGTTTTTCCTCCGACTGAGCAGTAGTTTGATGTCACAATGGAATGCTTTGAGTGGAACCCAAATGTTGTTCTGTTAAAAATCTTCAGAACTTTTCCTCATCAGACAAATATTTTCAACGTTAAACTGGAATAAAGTTTGTGGAGTTCGCCCCCCCCCCCTAACGAAAAAAAATCGTTACTAACAACAGAACTATCAATACAAAGTACATAGAACTCCAGAAATATGTGAGAGGCAGCCAGAAATGATTTTACTTTCCTTCGTCTGAGCAGTAGACTGATGGCGCGATGGAATGCTTTGAGTGGACCCAAATTGTTATTTCGGAAAAATGATTTTTTTTGAAGTTCTGGTTACCCCCGCAGGAGTTCTGGTTAATGTATTGACAACTCTTCCTAATAAGACAAATATTTAGAACGGTACACTCGAGTAAACTTTAGGAAGTTGGGCCCCCCCCCTAACGAAAAAAAATCGGTACTAACAATGGAAGGGTGAATAAATAGTACACAGAACTCCAGAACTTTGTCAGAGGCAGCCAGAACTGATTTTTTTTCCCTTCGACTGAGCAGCAAATTGATATCGCAATGGAATACTTTGAGTGAAATCCAATTTTTTTTCTCGGAAATATGAATTTTTTTATTTGGATTTCTGGTTGCCGCCGCAAGAGTTCCGTTAAATATCTTAACAACTTTCCCGCATCAGACAAATATTTTCAACGTTACAATTGAACATTTTTTGGGGAGTTGCCCCCCCCCCCAACGAAAAAAAATCGTTACTAACAATAGAACTATCAATACAAAGTACATAGAACCCCAGAATTATGTGAGACGCAACCAGAATTGATTTTTTTTTCCTTGGACTGACCAGTAGACCGATGGCGCAATGGAATGCTTTGAGTTGACCCACATTTTTTTTCGGAAAAGTGAATTTTTCTTTGGAGTTCTGGTTGTCCCCGCAAGAGTTCTGTTAAATATGTTCACAACTTTTCCTCATCAGACAAATGTTTACAACGATACACTTCAGTAAATTTTGTAGAGTTCCCCCTCCGCCCCTAACGGAAAAAAATCGTTACTGACAACCGAACTATCAATAAAAAGTACATAGAACTCCAGAATTTTGTAAGAGGCAACCAGAACTGATTTCACTTTTTGTCCTCCGACTGAGCAGTAGATTGATGGCGCAATGGGATGCTTTGAGTGGACCCACATTTTTTTTCGGAAAAGTGAATTTTTCTTTGGAGTTCTGGTTGCCCCCGCAAGAGTTCTGTTAAATAACTTGACAACTTTTCCTCATCAGACAAATATTTACAACGGTACACTCGAGTCAGTTTTGTGAAGTTGCCCCCACCCCCTTTACAAAAAAAAACGTTACCAACAACAGAAATATCAATAAAAAAGTACATAGAACTCCAGAACTATCAATGAAAAGTACATGGAACTCCAGAACTATGTGAGAGGCAACCGGAATTGATTTTCTTGTTTTTCCTCCGACTGAGCGGTAGTTTGATGGCGCGATGGAATGTTTTGAGTGGACGCAAATTTTTTGCGTCCCCTCAAAGCATTCCATCCTATCCCCCCCCTATCCCCCCATAGTCCCGCCCCCTATCGAAAAAAAATCAGTACTAACAATGGAGCTGTGAATAAAAAGTACACAGAACTCCAGAACTTTGTCAGAGGCAGCCAGAACTGACTTTATTTTTTTTCCTCCGACTGAGCAGCAAATTGATAGCGTAATGGAATGCTTTGAGTGAAATCCAATTTTTTTTTCTCGGAAAAATGATTTTTTTTGGAGTTCTGGTTGCCCACGCAAGAGTTCTATTAAATATCTTTACAACTTTCCCGCATCAGACAAATATTTTTAACGTTACAATCGAATAAAATTTTGTGAAGTTGCCCCCCCCCCCCAACGAAAAAAAATCGTTACTAACAACAGAACTATCAATACAAAGTACATAGAACCCCAGAACTATGTGAGACGCAACCAGAACTGATTTTTTTCCTTCGACCGACCAGTAGACCGATGGCGCGATTGAATGCTTTGAGTGGCCCCACATTTTTTTTCGGAAAAATTAATTTTTCTTTGGAGTTCTGGTTGCCCCCGCAAGAGTTCTGTTAAATATCTTCAGAACTTTTCCTCATCAGACAAATATTTACAACGATACACTTCAGTAAATTTTGTAGAGTTGCCCTCCCCCCCCTAACGGAAAAAAAATCCTTACTGACAATCGAAGTATCAATAAAAAGTACATATAACTCCAGAACTTTGTAAGAGGCAACCAGAACTGATTTTCTTTTTTTTCCTCCGACTGGGCAGTAGATTGATGGCGCGATGAAATGCTTTGAGTGGACGAACATTTTTTTTGGAAAAACGAATTTTTGTTGGGAGTTCTGGTTGCCCCCGCAAGAGTTCTGTTAAATGTCTTTACATCTTTTCCTCATCAGACAAATATTTAGAACGGTACACTCGAGTAAACTTTGGGAAGTTGCCCCCCCCTAACGAAAAAAAAATCGGTACTAACAATGGAACTGTGAATAAAAAGTACCCAGAACTCCAGAACTTTTTCAGAGGCAGCCCGAACTGTTTTTCTTTCCTTCGACTGAGGAGCAAATTGATAGCGCAATGGAATGCTCTGAGTGAAATCCAATTTTTTTTCTCGGAATTTTCTTTTTTTTGGTGTTCTGGTTGCCCTCGCAAGAGTTCTATTAAACATCTTTACAACTTTCCCGCATCAGACAAATATTTTTAACGTTACAATCGAACAAATTAAGTGGAGTTGCCCCCCCCTAACCAAAAAAAATCGTGACTAACAACAGAAGTATCAATGAAAAGTACATAGAACTCCAGAACTATGTGAGAGGCAACCCGAACTGATTTTCTTGTTTTTCCTCCGACTGAGCAGTAGTTTGATGTCGCAATGGAATGCTTTGAGTGGAACCCAAATTTTGTTCTGTTAAAAATCTTCAGAACTTTTCCTCATCAGACAAATATTTTCAACGTTAAACTGGAATAAAGTTTGTGGAGTTCGCCCCCCCCCTAACGAAAAAAAATCGTTACTAACAACAGAACTATCAATACAAAGTACATAGAACTCCAGAAATATGTGAGAGGCAGCCAGAAATGATTTTACTTTCCTTCGTCTGAGCAGTAGACTGATGGCGCGATGGAATGCTTTGAGTGGACCCAAATTGTTATTTCGGAAAAATGATTTTTTTTTGAAGTTCTGGTTACCCCCGCAGGAGTTCTGGTTAATGTATTGACAACTCTTCCTAATAAGACAAATATTTAGAACGGTACACTCGAGTAAACTTTAGGAAGTTGGCCCCCCCCCCCTAACGAAAAAAAATCGGTACTAACAATGGAAGGGTGAATAAATAGTACACAGAACTCCAGAACTTTGTCAGAGGCAGCCAGAACTGATTTTTTTTCCCTTCGACTGAGCAGCAAATTGATATCGCAATGGAATACTTTGAGTGAAATCCAATTTTTTTTCTCGGAAAAATGAATTTTTTTATTTGGATTTCTGGTTGCCGCCGCAAGAGTTCCGTTAAATATCTTAACAACTTTCCCGCATCAGACAAATATTTTCAACGTTACAATTGAACATTTTTTGGGGAGTTGCCCCCCCCCCCCAACGAAAAAAAATCGTTACTAACAATAGAACTATCAATACAAAGTACATAGAACCCCAGAATTATGTGAGACGCAACCAGAATTGATTTTTTTTTCCTTGGACTGACCAGTAGACCGATGGCGCAATGGAATGCTTTGAGTTGACCCACATTTTTTTTCGGAAAAGTGAATTTTTCTTTGGAGTTCTGGTTGTCCCCGCAAGAGTTCTGTTAAATATGTTCACAACTTTTCCTCATCAGACAAATGTTTAAAACGATACACTTCAGTAAATTTTGTAGAGTTCCCCCTCCGCCCCTAACGGAAAAAAATCGTTACTGACAACCGAACTATCAATAAAAAGTACATAGAACTCCAGAATTTTGTAAGAGGCAACCAGAACTGATTTCACTTTTTGTCCTCCGACTGAGCAGTAGATTGATGGCGCAATGGGATGCTTTGAGTGGACCCACATTTTTTTTCGGAAAAGTGAATTTTTCTTTGGAGTTCTGGTTGCCCCCGCAAGAGTTCTGTTAAATAACTTGACAACTTTTCCTCATCAGACAAATATTTACAACGGTACACTCGAGTCAGTTTTGTGAAGTTGCCCCCAGCCCCTTTACAAAAAAAAAACGTTACCAACAACAGAAATATCAATAAAAAAGTACATAGAACTCCAGAACTATCAATGAAAAGTACATGGAACTCCAGAACTATGTGAGAGGCAACCGGAATTGATTTTCTTGTTTTTCCTCCGACTGAGCGGTAGTTTGATGGCGCGATGGAATGTTTTGAGTGGACGCAAATTTTTTGCGTCCCCTCAAAGCATTCCATCCTATCCCCCCCCTATCCCCCCATAGTCCCGCCCCCTATCGAAAAAAAATCAGTACTAACAATGGAGCTGTGAATAAAAAGTACACAGAACTCCAGAACTTTGTCAGAGGCAGCCAGAACTGACTTTATTTTTTTTCCTCCGACTGAGCAGCAAATTGATAGCGTAATGGAATGCTTTGAGTGAAATCCAATTTTTTTTGGAGTTCTGGTTGCCCACGCAAGAGTTCTATTAAATATCTTTACAACTTTCCCGCATCAGACAAATATTTTTAACGTTACAATCGAACAAAATTTTGTGAAGTTGCCCCCCCCCCCCCCCCAACGAAAAAAAATCGTTACTAACAACAGAACTATCAATACAAAGTACATAGAACCCCAGAACTATGTGAGACGCAACCAGAACTGATTTTTTCCCTTCGACCGACCAGTAGACCGATGGCGCGATTGAATGCTTTGAGTGGCCCCACATTTTTTTTCGGAAAAATTAATTTTTCTTTGGAGTTCTGGTTGCCCCCGCAAGAGTTCTGTTAAATATCTTCAGAACTTTTCCTCATCAGACAAATATTTACAACGATACACTTCAGTAAATTTTGTAGACTTGCCCTCCCCCCCCCCCTAACGGAAAAAAATCCTTACTGACAATCGAAGTATCAATAAAAAGTACATATAACTCCAGAACTTTGTAAGAGGCAACCAGAACTGATTTTCTTTTTTTTCCTCCGACTGGGCAGTAGATTGATGGCGCGATGAAATGCTTTGAGTGGACGAACATTTTTTTTGGAAAAACGAATTTTTGTTGGGAGTTCTGGTTGCCCCCGCAAGAGTTCTGTTAAATGTCTTTACATCTTTTCCTCATCAGACAAATATTTAGAACGGTACACTCGAGTAAACTTTGGGAAGTTACCCCCCCCTAACGAAAAAAAAATCGGTACTAACAATGGAACTGTGAATAAAAAATACCCAGAACTCCAGAACTTTTTCAGAGGCAGCCCGAACTGTTTTTCTTTCCTTCGACTGAGCAGCAAATTGATAGCGCAATGGAATGCTCTGAGTGAAATCCAATTTTTTTTCTCGGAATTTTCTTTTTTTTGGTGTTCTGGTTGCCCTCGCAAGAGTTCTATTAAACATCTTTACAACTTTCCCGCATCAGACAAATATTTTTAACGTTACAATCGAACAAATTAAGTGGAGTTGCCCCCCCCTAACCAAAAAAAATCGTGACTAACAACAGAAGTATCAATGAAAAGTACATAGAACTCCAGAACTATGTGAGAGGCAACCCGAACTGATTTTCTTGTTTTTCCTCCGACTGAGCAGTAGTTTGATGTCACAATGGAATGCTTTCAGTGGAACCCAAATTTTGTTCTGTTAAAAATCTTCAGAACTTTTCCTCATCAGACAAATATTTTCAACGTTAAACTGGAATAAAGTTTGTGGAGTTCGCCCCCCCCCCTAACGAAAAAAAATCGTTACTAACAACAGAACTATCAATACAAAGTACATAGAACTCCAGAAATATGTGAGAGGCAGCCAGAAATGATTTTACTTTCCTTCGTCTGAGCAGTAGACTGATGGCGCGATGGAATGCTTTGAGTGGACCCAAATTTTTATTTCGGAAAAATGATTTTTTTTTGAAGTTCTGGTTACCCCCGCAGGAGTTCTGGTTAATGTATTGACAACTCTTCCTAATAAGACAAATATTTAGAACGGTACACTCGAGTAAACTTTAGGAAGTTGGCCCCCCCCCCTAACGAAAAAAAATCGGTACTAACAATGGAAGGGTGAATAAATAGTACACAGAACTCCAGAACTTTGTCAGAGGCAGCCAGAACTGATTTTTTTTCCCTTCGACTGAGCAGCAAATTGATATCGCAATGGAATACTTTGAGTGAAATCCAATTTTTTTTCTCGGAAAAATGAATTTTTTTATTTGGATTTCTGGTTGCCGCCGCAAGAGTTCCGTTAAATATCTTAACAACTTTCCCGCATCAGACAAATATTTTCAACGTTACAATTGAACATTTTTTGGGGAGTTGCCCCCCCCCCAACGAAAAAAAATCGTTACTAACAATAGAACTATCAATACAAAGTACATAGAACCCCAGAATTATGTGAGACGCAACCAGAATTGATTTTTTTTTCCTTGGACTGACCAGTAGACCGATGGCGCAATGGAATGCTTTGAGTTGACCCACATTTTTTTTCGGAAAAGTGAATTTTTCTTTGGAGTTCTGGTTGTCCCCGCAAGAGTTCTGTTAAATATGTTCACAACTTTTCCTCATCAGACAAATGTTTACAACGATACACTTCAGTAAACTTTGTAGAGTTCCCCCTCCGCCCCTAACGGAAAAAAATCGTTACTGACAACCGAATTATCAATAAAAAGTACATAGAACTCCAGAATTTCGTAAGAGGCAACCAGAACTGATTTCACTTTTTGTCCTCCGACTGAGCAGTAGATTGATGGCGCAATGGGATGCTTTGAGTGGACCCACATTTTTTTTCGGAAAAGTGAATTTTTCTTTGGAGTTCTGGTTGCCCCCGCAAGAGTTCTGTTAAATAACTTGACAACTTTTCCCCATCAGACAAATATTTACAACGCTACACTCGAGTCAGTTTTGTGAAGTTGCCCCCACCCCCTTTACAAAAAAAACGTTACCAACAACAGAAATATCAATAAAAAAGTACATAGAACTCCAGAACTATCAATGAAAAGTACATAGAACTCCAGAACTATGTGAGAGGCAACCGGAATTGATTTTCTTGTTTTTCCTCCGACTGAGCGGTAGTTTGATGGCGCGATGGAATGCTTTGAGTGGACGCAAATTTTTTGCGTCCCCTCAAAGCATTCCATCCTATCCCCCCCCCCTATCCCCCCATAGTCCCGCCCCCTATCGAAAAAAAATCAGTACTAACAATGGAGCTGTGAATAAAAAGTACACAGAACTCCAGAACTTTGTCAGAGGCAGCCAGAACTGACTTTATTTTTTTTCCTCCGACTGAGCAGCAAATTGATAGCGTAATGGAATGCTTTGAGTGAAATCCAATTTTTTTTGGAGTTCTGGTTGCCCACGCAAGAGTTCTATTAAATATCTTTACAACTTTCCCGCATCAGACAAATATTTTTAACGTTACAATCGAACAAAATTTTGTGAAGTTGCCCCCCTCCCCCCCAACGAAAAAAAATCGTTACTAACAACAGAACTATCAATACAAAGTACATAGAACCCCAGAACTATGTGAGACGCAACCAGAACTGATTTTTTCCCTTCGACCGACCAGTAGACCGATGGCGCGATTGAATGCTTTGAGTGGCCCCACATTTTTTTTCGGAAAAATTAATTTTTCTTTGGAGTTCTGGTTGCCCCCGCAAGAGTTCTGTTAAATATCTTCAGAACTTTTCCTCATCAGACAAATATTTACAACGATACACTTCAGTAAATTTTGTAGAGTTGCCCTCCCCCCCCCCTAACGGAAAAAAATCCTTACTGACAATCGAAGTATCAATAAAAAGTACATATAACTCCAGAACTTTGTAAGAGGCAACCAGAACTGATTTTCTTTTTTTTCCTCCGACTGGGCAGTAGATTGATGGCGCGATGAAATGCTTTGAGTGGACGAACATTTTTTTTGGAAAAACGAATTTTTGTTGGGAGTTCTGGTTGCCCCCGCAAGAGTTCTGTTAAATGTCTTTACATCTTTTCCTCATCAGACAAATATTTAGAACGGTACACTCGAGTAAACTTTGGGAAGTTACCCCCCCCTAACGAAAAAAAAATCGGTACTAACAATGGAACTGTGAATAAAAAATACCCAGAACTCCAGAACTTTTTCAGAGGCAGCCCGAACTGTTTTTCTTTCCTTCGACTGAGCAGCAAATTGATAGCGCAATGGAATGCTCTGAGTGAAATCCAATTTTTTTTCTCGGAATTTTCTTTTTTTTGGTGTTCTGGTTGCCCTCGCAAGAGTTCTATTAAACATCTTTACAACTTTCCCGCATCAGACAAATATTTTTAACGTTACAATCGAACAAATTAAGTGGAGTTGCCCCCCCCCTAACCAAAAAAAATCGTGACTAACAACAGAAGTATCAATGAAAAGTACATAGAACTCCAGAACTATGTGAGAGGCAACCCGAACTGATTTTCTTGTTTTTCCTCCGACTGAGCAGTAGTTTGATGTCGCAATGGAATGCTTTCAGTGGAACCCAAATTTTGTTCTGTTAAAAATCTTCAGAACTTTTCCTCATCAGACAAATATTTTCAACGTTAAACTGGAATAAAGTTTGTGGAGTTCGCCCCCCCCCCCCTAACGAAAAAAAATCGTTACTAACAACAGAACTATCAATACAAAGTACATAGAACTCCAGAAATATGTGAGAGGCAGCCAGAAATGATTTTACTTTCCTTCGTCTGAGCAGTAGACTGATGGCGCGATGGAATGCTTTGAGTGGACCCAAATTTTTATTTCGGAAAAATGATTTTTTTTTGAAGTTCTGGTTACCCCCGCAGGAGTTCTGGTTAATGTATTGACAACTCTTCCTAATAAGACAAATATTTAGAACGGTACACTCGAGTAAACTTTAGGAAGTTGGCCCCCCCCCCCTAACGAAAAAAAATCGGTACTAACAATGGAAGGGTGAATAAATAGTACACAGAACTCCAGAACTTTGTCAGAGGCAGCCAGAACTGATTTTTTTTCCCTTCGACTGAGCAGCAAATTGATATCGCAATGGAATACTTTGAGTGAAATCCAATTTTTTTTCTCGGAAAAATGAATTTTTTTATTTGGATTTCTGGTTGCCGCCGCAAGAGTTCCGTTAAATATCTTAACAACTTTCCCGCATCAGACAAATATTTTCAACGTTACAATTGAACATTTTTTGGGGAGTTGCCCCCCCCCCCAACGAAAAAAAATCGTTACTAACAATAGAACTATCAATACAAAGTACATAGAACCCCAGAATTATGTGAGACGCAACCAGAATTGATTTTTTTTTCCTTGGACTGACCAGTAGACCGATGGCGCAATGGAATGCTTTGAGTTGACCCACATTTTTTTTCGGAAAAGTGAATTTTTCTTTGGAGTTCTGGTTGTCCCCGCAAGAGTTCTGTTAAATATGTTCACAACTTTTCCTCATCAGACAAATGTTTACAACGATACACTTCAGTAAACTTTGTAGAGTTCCCCCTCCGCCCCTAACGGAAAAAAATCGTTACTGACAACCGAATTATCAATAAAAAGTACATAGAACTCCAGAATTTCGTAAGAGGCAACCAGAACTGATTTCACTTTTTGTCCTCCGACTGAGCAGTAGATTGATGGCGCAATGGGATGCTTTGAGTGGACCCACATTTTTTTTCGGAAAAGTGAATTTTTCTTTGGAGTTCTGGTTGCCCCCGCAAGAGTTCTGTTAAATAACTTGACAACTTTTCCCCATCAGACAAATATTTACAACGCTACACTCGAGTCAGTTTTGTGAAGTTGCCCCCACCCCCTTTACAAAAAAAAACGTTACCAACAACAGAAATATCAATAAAAAAGTACATAGAACTCCAGAACTATCAATGAAAAGTACATAGAACTCCAGAACTATGTGAGAGGCAACCGGAATTGATTTTCTTGTTTTTCCTCCGACTGAGCGGTAGTTTGATGGCGCGATGGAATGCTTTGAGTGGACGCAAATTTTTTGCGTCCCCTCAAAGCATTCCATCCTATCCCCCCCCCCTATCCCCCCATAGTCCCGCCCCCTATCGAAAAAAAATCAGTACTAACAATGGAGCTGTGAATAAAAAGTACACAGAACTCCAGAACTTTGTCAGAGGCAGCCAGAACTGACTTTATTTTTTTTCCTCCGACTGAGCAGCAAATTGATAGCGTAATGGAATGCTTTGAGTGAAATCCAATTTTTTTTTCTCGGAAAAATGATTTTTTTTGGAGTTCTGGTTGCCCACGCAAGAGTTCTATTAAATATCTTTACAACTTTCCCGCATCAGACAAATATTTTTAACGTTACAATCGAATAAAATTTTGTGAAGTTGCCCCCCCCCCCCAACGAAAAAAAAATCGTTACTAACAACAGAACTATCAATACAAAGTACATAGAACCCCAGAACTATGTGAGACGCAACCAGAACTCATTTTTTTCCTTCGACCGACCAGTAGACCGATGGCGCGATTGAATGCTTTGAGTGGCCCCACATTTTTTTTCGGAAAAATTAATTTTTCTTTGGAGTTCTGGTTGCCCCCGCAAGAGTTCTGTTAAATATCTTCAGAACTTTTCCTCATCAGACAAATATTTACAACGATACACTTCAGTAAATTTTGTAGAGTTGCCCTCCCCCCCCCTAACGGAAAAAAAATCCTTACTGACAATCGAAGTATCAATAAAAAGTACATATAACTCCAGAACTTTGTAAGAGGCAACCAGAACTGATTTTCTTTTTTTTCCTCCGACTGGGCAGTAGATTGATGGCGCGATGAAATGCTTTGAGTGGACGAACATTTTTTTTGGAAAAACGAATTTTTGTTGGGAGTTCTGGTTGCCCCCGCAAGAGTTCTGTTAAATGTCTTTACATCTTTTCCTCATCAGACAAATATTTAGAACGGTACACTCGAGTAAACTTTGGGAAGTTGCCCCCCCCTAACGAAAAAAAAATCGGTACTAACAATGGAACTGTGAATAAAAAGTACCCAGAACTCCAGAACTTTTTCAGAGGCAGCCCGAACTGTTTTTCTTTCCTTCGACTGAGGAGCAAATTGATAGCGCAATGGAATGCTCTGAGTGAAATCCAATTTTTTTTCTCGGAATTTTCTTTTTTTTGGTGTTCTGGTTGCCCTCGCAAGAGTTCTATTAAACATCTTTACAACTTTCCCGCATCAGACAAATATTTTTAACGTTACAATCGAACAAATTAAGTGGAGTTGCCCCCCCCTAACCAAAAAAAATCGTGACTAACAACAGAAGTATCAATGAAAAGTACATAGAACTCCAGAACTATGTGAGAGGCAACCCGAACTGATTTTCTTGTTTTTCCTCCGACTGAGCAGTAGTTTGATGTCGCAATGGAATGCTTTGAGTGGAACCCAAATTTTGTTCTGTTAAAAATCTTCAGAACTTTTCCTCATCAGACAAATATTTTCAACGTTAAACTGGAATAAAGTTTGTGGAGTTCGCCCCCCCCCTAACGAAAAAAAATCGTTACTAACAACAGAACTATCAATACAAAGTACATAGAACTCCAGAAATATGTGAGAGGCAGCCAGAAATGATTTTACTTTCCTTCGTCTGAGCAGTAGACTGATGGCGCGATGGAATGCTTTGAGTGGACCCAAATTGTTATTTCGGAAAAATGATTTTTTTTTGAAGTTCTGGTTACCCCCGCAGGAGTTCTGGTTAATGTATTCACAACTCTTCCTAATAAGACAAATATTTAGAACGGTACACTCGAGTAAACTTTAGGAAGTTGGCCCCCCCCCCTAACGAAAAAAAATCGGTACTAACAATGGAAGGGTGAATAAATAGTACACAGAACTCCAGAACTTTGTCAGAGGCAGCCAGAACTGATTTTTTTTCCCTTCGACTGAGCAGCAAATTGATATCGCAATGGAATACTTTGAGTGAAATCCAATTTTTTTTCTCAGAAAAATGAATTTTTTTATTTGGATTTCTGGTTGCCGCCGCAAGAGTTCCGTTAAATATCTTAACAACTTTCCCGCATCAGACAAATATTTTCAACGTTACAATTGAACATTTTTTGGGGAGTTGCCCCCCCCCCCCAACGAAAAAAAATCGTTACTAACAATAGAACTATCAATACAAAGTACATAGAACCCCAGAATTATGTGAGACGCAACCAGAATTGATTTTTTTTTCCTTGGACTGACCAGTAGACCGATGGCGCAATGGAATGCTTTGAGTTGACCCACATTTTTTTTCGGAAAAGTGAATTTTTCGTTGGAGTTCTGGTTGTCCCCGCAAGAGTTCTGTTAAATATGTTCACAACTTTTCCTCATCAGACAAATGTTTACAACGATACACTTCAGTAAATTTTGTAGAGTTCCCCCTCCGCCCCTAACGGAAAAAAATCGTTACTGACAACCGAACTATCAATAAAAAGTACATAGAACTCCAGAATTTTGTAAGAGGCAACCAGAACTGATTTCACTTTTTGTCCTCCGACTGAGCAGTAGATTGATGGCGCAATGGGATGCTTTGAGTGGACCCACATTTTTTTTCGGAAAAGTGAATTTTTCTTTGGAGTTCTGGTTGCCCCCGCAAGAGTTCTGTTAAATAACTTGACAACTTTTCCTCATCAGACAAATATTTACAACGGTACACTCGAGTCAGTTTTGTGTAGTTGCCCCCAGCCCCTTTACAAAAAAAAACGTTACCAACAACAGAAATATCAATAAAAAAGTACATAGAACTCCAGAACTATCAATGAAAAGTACATGGAACTCCAGAACTATGTGAGAGGCAACCGGAATTGATTTTCTTGTTTTTCCTCCGACTGAGCGGTAGTTTGATGGCGCGATGGAATGTTTTGAGTGGACGCAAATTTTTTGCGTCCCCTCAAAGCATTCCATCCTATCCCCCCCCCTATCCCCCCATAGTCCCGCCCCCTATCGAAAAAAAATCAGTACTAACAATGGAGCTGTGAATAAAAAGTACACAGAACTCCAGAACTTTGTCAGAGGCAGCCAGAACTGACTTTATTTTTTTTCCTCCGACTGAGCAGCAAATTGATAGCGTAATGGAATGCTTTGAGTGAAATCCAATTTTTTTTTCTCGGAAAAATGATTTTTTTTGGAGTTCTGGTTGCCCACGCAAGAGTTCTATTAAATATCTTTACAACTTTCCCGCATCAGACAAATATTTTTAACGTTACAATCGAATAAAATTTTGTGAAGTTGCCCCCCCCCCCCCAACGAAAAAAAAATCGTTACTAACAACCGAACTATCAATAGAAAGTACATAGAACTCCAGAACTATGTGAGACGCAACCAGAACTGATTTTTTTCCTTCGACCGACCAGTAGACCGATGGCGCGATTGAATGCTTTGAGTGGCCCCACATTTTTTTTCGGAAAAATTAATTTTTCTTTGGAGTTCTGGTTGCCCCCGCAAGAGTTCTGTTAAATATCTTCAGAACTTTTCCTCATCAGACAAATATTTACAACGATACACTTCAGTAAATTTTGTAGAGTTGCCCTCCCCCCCCCTAACGGAAAAAAAATCCTTACTGACAATCGAAGTATCAATAAAAAGTACATATAACTCCAGAACTTTGTAAGAGGCAACCAGAACTGATTTTCTTTTTTTTCCTCCGACTGGGCAGTAGATTGATGGCGCGATGAAATGCTTTGAGTGGACGAACATTTTTTTTGGAAAAACGAATTTTTGTTGGGAGTTCTGGTTGCCCCCGCAAGAGTTCTGTTAAATGTCTTTACATCTTTTCCTCATCAGACAAATATTTAGAACGGTACACTCGAGTAAACTTTGGGAAGTTGCCCCCCCTAACGAAAAAAAAATCGGTACTAACAATGGAACTGTGAATAAAAAGTACCCAGAACTCCAGAACTTTTTCAGAGGCAGCCCGAACTGTTTTTCTTTCCTTCGACTGAGGAGCAAATTGATAGCGCAATGGAATGCTCTGAGTGAAATCCAATTTTTTTTCTCGGAATTTTCTTTTTTTTGGTGTTCTGGTTGCCCTCGCAAGAGTTCTATTAAACATCTTTACAACTTTCCCGCATCAGACAAATATTTTTAACGTTACAATCGAACAAATTAAGTGGAGTTGCCCCCCCCCTAACCAAAAAAAATCGTGACTAACAACAGAAGTATCAATGAAAAGTACATAGAACTCCAGAACTATGTGAGAGGCAACCCGAACTGATTTTCTTGTTTTTCCTCCGACTGAGCAGTAGTTTGATGTCGCAATGGAATGCTTTGAGTGGAACCCAAATTTTGTTCTGTTAAAAATCTTCAGAACTTTTCCTCATCAGACAAATATTTTCAACGTTAAACTGGAATAAAGTTTGTGGAGTTCGCCCCCCCCTTAACAAAAAAAAATCGTTACTAACAACAGAACTATAAATACAAAGTACATAGAACTCCAGAAATATGTGAGAGGCAGCCAGAAATGATTTTACTTTCCTTCGTCTGAGCAGTAGACTGATGGCGCGATGGAATGCTTTGAGTGGACCCAAATTGTTATTTCGGAAAAATGATTTTTTTTTGAAGTTCTGGTTACCCCCGCAGGAGTTCTGGTTAATGTATTGACAACTCTTCCTAATAAGACAAATATTTAGAACGGTACACTCGAGTAAACTTTAGGAAGTTGCCCCCCCCCCCTAACGAAAAAAAATCGGTACTAACAATGGAAGGGTGAATAAATAGTACACAGAAGTCCAGAACTTTGTCAGAGGCAGCCAGAACTGATTTTTTTTCCCTTCGACTGAGCAGCAAATTGATATCGCAATGGAATACTTTGAGTGAAATCCAATTTTTTTTCTCGGAAAAATGAATTTTTTTATTTGGATTTCTGGTTGCCGCCGCAAGAGTTCCGTTAAATATCTTAACAACTTTCCCGCATCAGACAAATATTTTCAACGTTACAATTGAACATTTTTTGGGGAGTTGCCCCCCCCCCCCAACGAAAAAAAATCGTTACTAACAATAGAACTATCAATACAAAGTACATAGAACGCCAGAATTATGTGAGACGCAACCAGAATTGATTTTTTTTTCCTTGGACTGACCAGTAGACCGATGGCGCAATGGAATGCTTTGAGTTGACCCACATTTTTTTTCGGAAAAGTGAATTTTTCGTTGGAGTTCTGGTTGTCCCCGCAAGAGTTCTGTTAAATATGTTCACAACTTTTCCTCATCAGACAAATGTTTACAACGATACACTTCAGTAAATTTTGTAGAGTTCCCCCTCCGCACCTAACGGAAAAAAATCGTTACTGACAACCGAACTATCAATAAAAAGTACATAGAACTCCAGAATTTTGTAAGAGGCAACCAGAACTGATTTCACTTTTTGTCCTCCGACTGAGCAGTAGATTGATGGCGCAATGGGATGCTTTGAGTGGACCCACATTTTTTTTCGGAAAAGTGAATTTTTCTTTGGAGTTCTGGTTGCCCCCGCAAGAGTTCTGTTAAATAACTTGACAACTTTTCCTCATCAGACAAATATTTACAACGGTACACTCGAGTCAGTTTTGTGTAGTTGCCCCCAGCCCCTTTACAAAAAAAAACGTTACCAACAACAGAAATATCAATAAAAAAGTACATAGAACTCCAGAACTATCAATGAAAAGTACATGGAACTCCAGAACTATGTGAGAGGCAACCGGAATTGATTTTCTTGTTTTTCCTCCGACTGAGCGGTAGTTTGATGGCGCGATGGAATGTTTTGAGTGGACGCAAATTTTTTGCGTCCCCTCAAAGCATTCCATCCTATCCCCCCCCCTATCCCCCCATAGTCCCGCCCCCTATCGAAAAAAAATCAGTACTAACAATGGAGCTGTGAATAAAAAGTACACAGAACTCCAGAACTTTGTCAGAGGCAGCCAGAACTGACTTTATTTTTTTTCCTCCGACTGAGCAGCAAATTGATAGCGTAATGGAATGCTTTGAGTGAAATCCAATTTTTTTTGGAGTTCTGGTTGCCCACGCAAGAGTTCTATTAAATATCTTTACAACTTTCCCGCATCAGACAAATATTTTTAACGTTACAATCGAACAAAATTTTGTGAAGTTGCCCCCCCCCCCCAACGAAAAAAAATCGTTACTAACAACAGAACTATCAATACAAAGTACATAGAACCCCAGAACTATGTGAGACGCAACCAGAACTGATTTTTTTCCTTCGACCGACCAGTAGACCGATGGCGCGATTGAATGCTTTGAGTGGCCCCACATTTTTTTTCGGAAAAATTAATTTTTCTTTGGAGTTCTGGTTGCCCCCGCAAGAGTTCTGTTAAATATCTTCAGAACTTTTCCTCATCAGACAAATATTTACAACGATACACTTCAGTAAATTTTGTAGAGTTGCCCTCCCCCCCCCCCTAACGGAAAAAAAATCCTTACTGACAATCGAAGTATCAATAAAAAGTACATATAACTCCAGAACTTTGTAAGAGGCAACCAGAACTGATTTTCTTTTTTTCCTCCGACTGGGCAGTAGATTGATGGCGCGATGAAATGCTTTGAGTGGACGAACATTTTTTTTGGAAAAACGAATTTTTGTTGGGAGTTCTGGTTGCCCCCGCAAGAGTTCTGTTAAATGTCTTTACATCTTTTCCTCATCAGACAAATATTTAGAACGGTACACTCGAGTAAACTTTGGGAAGTTGCCCCCCCCTAACGAAAAAAAAATCGGTACTAACAATGGAACTGTGAATAAAAAGTACCCAGAACTCCAGAACTTTTTCAGAGGCAGCCCGAACTGTTTTTCTTTCCTTCGACTGAGGAGCAAATTGATAGCGCAATGGAATGCTCTGAGTGAAATCCAATTTTTTTTCTCGGAATTTTCTTTTTTTTGGTGTTCTGGTTGCCCTCGCAAGAGTTCTATTAAACATCTTTACAACTTTCCCGCATCAGACAAATATTTTTAACGTTACAATCGAACAAATTAAGTGGAGTTGCCCCCCCCTAACCAAAAAAAATCGTGACTAACAACAGAAGTATCAATGAAAAGTACATAGAACTCCAGAACTATGTGAGAGGCAACCCGAACTGATTTTCTTGTTTTTCCTCCGACTGAGCAGTAGTTTGATGTCGCAATGGAATGCTTTGAGTGGAACCCAAATTTTGTTCTATTAAAAATCTTCAGAACTTTTCCTCATCAGACAAATATTTTCAACGTTAAACTGGAATAAAGTTTGTGGAGTTCGCCCCCCCCCTAACGAAAAAAAATCGTTACTAACAACAGAACTATAAATACAAAGTACATAGAACTCCAGAAATATGTGAGAGGCAGCCAGAAATGATTTTACTTTCCTTCGTCTGAGCAGTAGACTGATGGCGCGATGGAATGCTTTGAGTGGACCCAAATTGTTATTTCGGAAAAATGATTTTTTTTTGAAGTTCTGGTTACCCCCGCAGGAGTTCTGGTTAATGTATTGACAACTCTTCCTAATAAGACAAATATTTAGAACGGTACACTCGAGTAAACTTTAGGAAGTTGGCCCCCCCCCCCTAACGAAAAAAAATCGGTACTAACAATGGAAGGGTGAATAAATAGTACACAGAACTCCAGAACTTTGTCAGAGGCAGCCAGAACTGATTTTTTTTCCCTTCGACTGAGCAGCAAATTGATATCGCAATGGAATACTTTGAGTGAAATCCAATTTTTTTTCTCGGAAAAATGAATTTTTTTATTTGGATTTCTGGTTGCCGCCGCAAGAGTTCCGTTAAATATCTTAACAACTTTCCCGCATCAGACAAATATTTTCAACGTTACAATTGAACATTTTTTGGGGAGTTGCCCCCCCCCCAACGAAAAAAAATCGTTACTAACAATAGAACTATCAATACAAAGTACATAGAACCCCAGAATTATGTGAGACGCAACCAGAATTGATTTTTTTTTCCTTGGACTGACCAGTAGACCGATGGCGCAATGGAATGCTTTGAGTTGACCCACATTTTTTTTCGGAAAAGTGAATTTTTCGTTGGAGTTCTGGTTGTCCCCGCAAGAGTTCTGTTAAATATGTTCACAACTTTTCCTCATCAGACAAATGTTTACAACGATACACTTCAGTAAATTTTGTAGAGTTCCCCCTCCGCCCCTAACGGAAAAAAATCCTTACTGACAACCGAACTATCAATAAAAAGTACATAGAACTCCAGAATTTTGTAAGAGGCAACCAGAACTGATTTCACTTTTTGTCCTCCGACTGAGCAGTAGATTGATGGCGCAATGGGATGCTTTGAGTGGACCCACATTTTTTTTCGGAAAAGTGAATTTTTCTTTGGAGTTCTGGTTGCCCCCGCAAGAGTTCTGTTAAATAACTTGACAACTTTTCCTCATCAGACAAATATTTACAACGGTACACTCGAGTCAGTTTTGTGAAGTTGCCCCCACCCCCTTTACAAAAAAAAACGTTACCAACAACAGAAATATCAATAAAAAAGTACATAGAACTCCAGAACTATCAATGAAAAGTACATGGAACTCCAGAACTATGTGAGAGGCAACCGGAATTGATTTTCTTGTTTTTCCTCCGACTGAGCGGTAGTTTGATGGCGCGATGGAATGTTTTGAGTGGACGCAAATTTTTTGCGTCCCCTCAAAGCATTCCATCCTATCCCCCCCCCTATCCCCCCATAGTCCCGCCCCCTATCGAAAAAAAATCAGTACTAACAATGGAGCTGTGAATAAAAAGTACACAGAACTCCAGAACTTTGTCAGAGGCAGCCAGAACTGACTTTATTTTTTTTCCTCCGACTGAGCAGCAAATTGATAGCGTAATGGAATGCTTTGAGTGAAATCCAATTTTTTTTTCTCGGAAAAATGATTTTTTTTGGAGTTCTGGTTGCCCACGCAAGAGTTCTATTAAATATCTTTACAACTTTCCCGCATCAGACAAATATTTTTAACGTTACAATCGAATAAAATTTTGTGAAGTTGCCCCCCCCCCCCAACGAAAAAAAATCGTTACTAACAACAGAACTATCAATACAAAGTACATAGAACCCCAGAACTATGTGAGACGCAACCAGAACTGATTTTTTTCCTTCGACCGACCAGTAGACCGATGGCGCGATTGAATGCTTTGAGTGGCCCCACATTTTTTTTCGGAAAAATTAATTTTTCTTTGGAGTTCTGGTTGCCCCCGCAAGAGTTCTGTTAAATATCTTCAGAACTTTTCCTCATCAGACAAATATTTACAACGATACACTTCAGTAAATTTTGTAGAGTTGCCCTCCCCCCCCTAACGGAAAAAAAATCCTTACTGACAATCGAAGTATCAATAAAAAGTACATATAACTCCAGAACTTTGTAAGAGGCAACCAGAACTGATTTTCTTTTTTTTCCTCCGACTGGGCAGTAGATTGATGGCGCGATGAAATGCTTTGAGTGGACGAACATTTTTTTTGGAAAAACGAATTTTTGTTGGGAGTTCTGGTTGCCCCCGCAAGAGTTCTGTTAAATGTCTTTACATCTTTTCCTCATCAGACAAATATTTAGAACGGTACACTCGAGTAAACTTTGGGAAGTTGCCCCCCCCTAACGAAAAAAAAATCGGTACTAACAATGGAACTGTGAATAAAAAGTACCCAGAACTCCAGAACTTTTTCAGAGGCAGCCCGAACTGTTTTTCTTTCCTTCGACTGAGGAGCAAATTGATAGCGCAATGGAATGCTCTGAGTGAAATCCAATTTTTTTTCTCGGAATTTTCTTTTTTTTGGTGTTCTGGTTGCCCTCGCAAGAGTTCTATTAAACATCTTTACAACTTTCCCGCATCAGACAAATATTTTTAACGTTACAATCGAACAAATTAAGTGGAGTTGCCCCCCCCTAACCAAAAAAAATCGTGACTAACAACAGAAGTATCAATGAAAAGTACATAGAACTCCAGAACTATGTGAGAGGCAACCCGAACTGATTTTCTTGTTTTTCCTCCGACTGAGCAGTAGTTTGATGTCGCAATGGAATGCTTTGAGTGGAACCCAAATTTTGTTCTGTTAAAAATCTTCAGAACTTTTCCTCATCAGACAAATATTTTCAACGTTAAACTGGAATAAAGTTTGTGGAGTTCGCCCCCCCCCTAACGAAAAAAAATCGTTACTAACAACAGAACTATCAATACAAAGTACATAGAACTCCAGAAATATGTGAGAGGCAGCCAGAAATGATTTTACTTTCCTTCGTCTGAGCAGTAGACTGATGGCGCGATGGAATGCTTTGAGTGGACCCAAATTGTTATTTCGGAAAAATGATTTTTTTTTGAAGTTCTGGTTACCCCCGCAGGAGTTCTGGTTAATGTATTGACAACTCTTCCTAATAAGACAAATATTTAGAACGGTACACTCGAGTAAACTTTAGGAAGTTGGCCCCCCCCCCCTAACGAAAAAAAATCGGTACTAACAATGGAAGGGTGAATAAATAGTACACAGAACTCCAGAACTTTGTCAGAGGCAGCCAGAACTGATTTTTTTTCCCTTCGACTGAGCAGCAAATTGATATCGCAATGGAATACTTTGAGTGAAATCCAATTTTTTTTCTCGGAAAAATGAATTTTTTTATTTGGATTTCTGGTTGCCGCCGCAAGAGTTCCGTTAAATATCTTAACAACTTTCCCGCATCAGACAAATATTTTCAACGTTACAATTGAACATTTTTTGGGGAGTTGCCCCCCCCCCCCAACGAAAAAAAATCGTTACTAACAATAGAACTATCAATACAAAGTACATAGAACCCCAGAATTATGTGAGACGCAACCAGAATTGATTTTTTTTTCCTTGGACTGACCAGTAGACCGATGGCGCAATGGAATGCTTTGAGTTGACCCACATTTTTTTTCGGAAAAGTGAATTTTTCTTTGGAGTTCTGGTTGTCCCCGCAAGAGTTCTGTTAAATATGTTCACAACTTTTCCTCATCAGACAAATGTTTAAAACGATACACTTCAGTAAATTTTGTAGAGTTCCCCCTCCGCCCCTAACGGAAAAAAATCGTTACTGACAACCGAACTATCAATAAAAAGTACATAGAACTCCAGAATTTTGTAAGAGGCAACCAGAACTGATTTCACTTTTTGTCCTCCGACTGAGCAGTAGATTGATGGCGCAATGGGATGCTTTGAGTGGACCCACATTTTTTTTCGGAAAAGTGAATTTTTCTTTGGAGTTCTGGTTGCCCCCGCAAGAGTTCTGTTAAATAACTTGACAACTTTTCCTCATCAGACAAATATTTACAACGGTACACTCGAGTCAGTTTTGTGAAGTTGCCCCCAGCCCCTTTACAAAAAAAAAACGTTACCAACAACAGAAATATCAATAAAAAAGTACATAGAACTCCAGAACTATCAATGAAAAGTACATGGAACTCCAGAACTATGTGAGAGGCAACCGGAATTGATTTTCTTGTTTTTCCTCCGACTGAGCGGTAGTTTGATGGCGCGATGGAATGTTTTGAGTGGACGCAAATTTTTTGCGTCCCCTCAAAGCATTCCATCCTATCCCCCCCCTATCCCCCCATAGTCCCGCCCCCTATCGAAAAAAAATCAGTACTAACAATGGAGCTGTGAATAAAAAGTACACAGAACTCCAGAACTTTGTCAGAGGCAGCCAGAACTGACTTTATTTTTTTTCCTCCGACTGAGCAGCAAATTGATAGCGTAATGGAATGCTTTGAGTGAAATCCAATTTTTTTTGGAGTTCTGGTTGCCCACGCAAGAGTTCTATTAAATATCTTTACAACTTTCCCGCATCAGACAAATATTTTTAACGTTACAATCGAACAAAATTTTGTGAAGTTGCCCCCCCCCCCCCCCCAACGAAAAAAAATCGTTACTAACAACAGAACTATCAATACAAAGTACATAGAACCCCAGAACTATGTGAGACGCAACCAGAACTGATTTTTTCCCTTCGACCGACCAGTAGACCGATGGCGCGATTGAATGCTTTGAGTGGCCCCACATTTTTTTTCGGAAAAATTAATTTTTCTTTGGAGTTCTGGTTGCCCCCGCAAGAGTTCTGTTAAATATCTTCAGAACTTTTCCTCATCAGACAAATATTTACAACGATACACTTCAGTAAATTTTGTAGACTTGCCCTCCCCCCCCCCCTAACGGAAAAAAATCCTTACTGACAATCGAAGTATCAATAAAAAGTACATATAACTCCAGAACTTTGTAAGAGGCAACCAGAACTGATTTTCTTTTTTTTCCTCCGACTGGGCAGTAGATTGATGGCGCGATGAAATGCTTTGAGTGGACGAACATTTTTTTTGGAAAAACGAATTTTTGTTGGGAGTTCTGGTTGCCCCCGCAAGAGTTCTGTTAAATGTCTTTACATCTTTTCCTCATCAGACAAATATTTAGAACGGTACACTCGAGTAAACTTTGGGAAGTTACCCCCCCCTAACGAAAAAAAAATCGGTACTAACAATGGAACTGTGAATAAAAAATACCCAGAACTCCAGAACTTTTTCAGAGGCAGCCCGAACTGTTTTTCTTTCCTTCGACTGAGCAGCAAATTGATAGCGCAATGGAATGCTCTGAGTGAAATCCAATTTTTTTTCTCGGAATTTTCTTTTTTTTGGTGTTCTGGTTGCCCTCGCAAGAGTTCTATTAAACATCTTTACAACTTTCCCGCATCAGACAAATATTTTTAACGTTACAATCGAACAAATTAAGTGGAGTTGCCCCCCCCTAACCAAAAAAAATCGTGACTAACAACAGAAGTATCAATGAAAAGTACATAGAACTCCAGAACTATGTGAGAGGCAACCCGAACTGATTTTCTTGTTTTTCCTCCGACTGAGCAGTAGTTTGATGTCACAATGGAATGCTTTCAGTGGAACCCAAATTTTGTTCTGTTAAAAATCTTCAGAACTTTTCCTCATCAGACAAATATTTTCAACGTTAAACTGGAATAAAGTTTGTGGAGTTCGCCCCCCCCCCTAACGAAAAAAAATCGTTACTAACAACAGAACTATCAATACAAAGTACATAGAACTCCAGAAATATGTGAGAGGCAGCCAGAAATGATTTTACTTTCCTTCGTCTGAGCAGTAGACTGATGGCGCGATGGAATGCTTTGAGTGGACCCAAATTTTTATTTCGGAAAAATGATTTTTTTTTGAAGTTCTGGTTACCCCCGCAGGAGTTCTGGTTAATGTATTGACAACTCTTCCTAATAAGACAAATATTTAGAACGGTACACTCGAGTAAACTTTAGGAAGTTGGCCCCCCCCCTAACGAAAAAAAATCGGTACTAACAATGGAAGGGTGAATAAATAGTACACAGAACTCCAGAACTTTGTCAGAGGCAGCCAGAACTGATTTTTTTTCCCTTCGACTGAGCAGCAAATTGATATCGCAATGGAATACTTTGAGTGAAATCCAATTTTTTTTCTCGGAAAAATGAATTTTTTTATTTGGATTTCTGGTTGCCGCCGCAAGAGTTCCGTTAAATATCTTAACAACTTTCCCGCATCAGACAAATATTTTCAACGTTACAATTGAACATTTTTTGGGGAGTTGCCCCCCCCCAACGAAAAAAAATCGTTACTAACAATAGAACTATCAATACAAAGTACATAGAACCCCAGAATTATGTGAGACGCAACCAGAATTGATTTTTTTTTCCTTGGACTGACCAGTAGACCGATGGCGCAATGGAATGCTTTGAGTTGACCCACATTTTTTTTCGGAAAAGTGAATTTTTCTTTGGAGTTCTGGTTGTCCCCGCAAGAGTTCTGTTAAATATGTTCACAACTTTTCCTCATCAGACAAATGTTTACAACGATACACTTCAGTAAACTTTGTAGAGTTCCCCCTCCGCCCCTAACGGAAAAAAATCGTTACTGACAACCGAATTATCAATAAAAAGTACATAGAACTCCAGAATTTCGTAAGAGGCAACCAGAACTGATTTCACTTTTTGTCCTCCGACTGAGCAGTAGATTGATGGCGCAATGGGATGCTTTGAGTGGACCCACATTTTTTTTCGGAAAAGTGAATTTTTCTTTGGAGTTCTGGTTGCCCCCGCAAGAGTTCTGTTAAATAACTTGACAACTTTTCCCCATCAGACAAATATTTACAACGCTACACTCGAGTCAGTTTTGTGAAGTTGCCCCCACCCCCTTTACAAAAAAAACGTTACCAACAACAGAAATATCAATAAAAAAGTACATAGAACTCCAGAACTATCAATGAAAAGTACATAGAACTCCAGAACTATGTGAGAGGCAACCGGAATTGATTTTCTTGTTTTTCCTCCGACTGAGCGGTAGTTTGATGGCGCGATGGAATGCTTTGAGTGGACGCAAATTTTTTGCGTCCCCTCAAAGCATTCCATCCTATCCCCCCCCCCTATCCCCCCATAGTCCCGCCCCCTATCGAAAAAAAATCAGTACTAACAATGGAGCTGTGAATAAAAAGTACACAGAACTCCAGAACTTTGTCAGAGGCAGCCAGAACTGACTTTATTTTTTTTCCTCCGACTGAGCAGCAAATTGATAGCGTAATGGAATGCTTTGAGTGAAATCCAATTTTTTTTTCTCGGAAAAATGATTTTTTTTGGAGTTCTGGTTGCCCACGCAAGAGTTCTATTAAATATCTTTACAACTTTCCCGCATCAGACAAATATTTTTAACGTTACAATCGAATAAAATTTTGTGAAGTTGCCCCCCCCCCCAACGAAAAAAAAATCGTTACTAACAACAGAACTATCAATACAAAGTACATAGAACCCCAGAACTATGTGAGACGCAACCAGAACTCATTTTTTTCCTTCGACCGACCAGTAGACCGATGGCGCGATTGAATGCTTTGAGTGGCCCCACATTTTTTTTCGGAAAAATTAATTTTTCTTTGGAGTTCTGGTTGCCCCCGCAAGAGTTCTGTTAAATATCTTCAGAACTTTTCCTCATCAGACAAATATTTACAACGATACACTTCAGTAAATTTTGTAGAGTTGCCCTCCCCCCCCCTAACGGAAAAAAAATCCTTACTGACAATCGAAGTATCAATAAAAAGTACATATAACTCCAGAACTTTGTAAGAGGCAACCAGAACTGATTTTCTTTTTTTTCCTCCGACTGGGCAGTAGATTGATGGCGCGATGAAATGCTTTGAGTGGACGAACATTTTTTTTGGAAAAACGAATTTTTGTTGGGAGTTCTGGTTGCCCCCGCAAGAGTTCTGTTAAATGTCTTTACATCTTTTCCTCATCAGACAAATATTTAGAACGGTACACTCGAGTAAACTTTGGGAAGTTGCCCCCCCCTAACGAAAAAAAAATCGGTACTAACAATGGAACTGTGAATAAAAAGTACCCAGAACTCCAGAACTTTTTCAGAGGCAGCCCGAACTGTTTTTCTTTCCTTCGACTGAGGAGCAAATTGATAGCGCAATGGAATGCTCTGAGTGAAATCCAATTTTTTTTCTCGGAATTTTCTTTTTTTTGGTGTTCTGGTTGCCCTCGCAAGAGTTCTATTAAACATCTTTACAACTTTCCCGCATCAGACAAATATTTTTAACGTTACAATCGAACAAATTAAGTGGAGTTGCCCCCCCCTAACCAAAAAAAATCGTGACTAACAACAGAAGTATCAATGAAAAGTACATAGAACTCCAGAACTATGTGAGAGGCAACCCGAACTGATTTTCTTGTTTTTCCTCCGACTGAGCAGTAGTTTGATGTCGCAATGGAATGCTTTGAGTGGAACCCAAATTTTGTTCTGTTAAAAATCTTCAGAACTTTTCCTCATCAGACAAATATTTTCAACGTTAAACTGGAATAAAGTTTGTGGAGTTCGCCCCCCCCCTAACGAAAAAAAATCGTTACTAACAACAGAACTATCAATACAAAGTACATAGAACTCCAGAAATATGTGAGAGGCAGCCAGAAATGATTTTACTTTCCTTCGTCTGAGCAGTAGACTGATGGCGCGATGGAATGCTTTGAGTGGACCCAAATTGTTATTTCGGAAAAATGATTTTTTTTTGAAGTTCTGGTTACCCCCGCAGGAGTTCTGGTTAATGTATTCACAACTCTTCCTAATAAGACAAATATTTAGAACGGTACACTCGAGTAAACTTTAGGAAGTTGGCCCCCCCCCCTAACGAAAAAAAATCGGTACTAACAATGGAAGGGTGAATAAATAGTACACAGAACTCCAGAACTTTGTCAGAGGCAGCCAGAACTGATTTTTTTTCCCTTCGACTGAGCAGCAAATTGATATCGCAATGGAATACTTTGAGTGAAATCCAATTTTTTTTCTCAGAAAAATGAATTTTTTTATTTGGATTTCTGGTTGCCGCCGCAAGAGTTCCGTTAAATATCTTAACAACTTTCCCGCATCAGACAAATATTTTCAACGTTACAATTGAACATTTTTTGGGGAGTTGCCCCCCCCCCCCAACGAAAAAAAATCGTTACTAACAATAGAACTATCAATACAAAGTACATAGAACCCCAGAATTATGTGAGACGCAACCAGAATTGATTTTTTTTTCCTTGGACTGACCAGTAGACCGATGGCGCAATGGAATGCTTTGAGTTGACCCACATTTTTTTTCGGAAAAGTGAATTTTTCGTTGGAGTTCTGGTTGTCCCCGCAAGAGTTCTGTTAAATATGTTCACAACTTTTCCTCATCAGACAAATGTTTACAACGATACACTTCAGTAAATTTTGTAGAGTTCCCCCTCCGCCCCTAACGGAAAAAAATCGTTACTGACAACCGAACTATCAATAAAAAGTACATAGAACTCCAGAATTTTGTAAGAGGCAACCAGAACTGATTTCACTTTTTGTCCTCCGACTGAGCAGTAGATTGATGGCGCAATGGGATGCTTTGAGTGGACCCACATTTTTTTTCGGAAAAGTGAATTTTTCTTTGGAGTTCTGGTTGCCCCCGCAAGAGTTCTGTTAAATAACTTGACAACTTTTCCTCATCAGACAAATATTTACAACGGTACACTCGAGTCAGTTTTGTGTAGTTGCCCCCAGCCCCTTTACAAAAAAAAAACGTTACCAACAACAGAAATATCAATAAAAAAGTACATAGAACTCCAGAACTATCAATGAAAAGTACATGGAACTCCAGAACTATGTGAGAGGCAACCGGAATTGATTTTCTTGTTTTTCCTCCGACTGAGCGGTAGTTTGATGGCGCGATGGAATGCTTTGAGTGGACGCAAATTTTTTGCGTCCCCTCAAAGCATTCCATCCTATCCCCCCCCCCTATCCCCCCATAGTCCCGCCCCCTATCGAAAAAAAATCAGTACTAACAATGGAGCTGTGAATAAAAAGTACACAGAACTCCAGAACTTTGTCAGAGGCAGCCAGAACTGACTTTATTTTTTTTCCTCCGACTGAGCAGCAAATTGATAGCGTAATGGAATGCTTTGAGTGAAATCCAATTTTTTTTTCTCGGAAAAATGATTTTTTTTGGAGTTCTGGTTGCCCACGCAAGAGTTCTATTAAATATCTTTACAACTTTCCCGCATCAGACAAATATTTTTAACGTTACAATCGAATAAAATTTTGTGAAGTTGCCCCCCCCCCCCAACGAAAAAAAAATCGTTACTAACAACAGAACTATCAATACAAAGTACATAGAACCCCAGAACTATGTGAGACGCAACCAGAACTCATTTTTTTCCTTCGACCGACCAGTAGACCGATGGCGCGATTGAATGCTTTGAGTGGCCCCACATTTTTTTTCGGAAAAATTAATTTTTCTTTGGAGTTCTGGTTGCCCCCGCAAGAGTTCTGTTAAATATCTTCAGAACTTTTCCTCATCAGACAAATATTTACAACGATACACTTCAGTAAATTTTGTAGAGTTGCCCTCCCCCCCCCTAACGGAAAAAAAATCCTTACTGACAATCGAAGTATCAATAAAAAGTACATATAACTCCAGAACTTTGTAAGAGGCAACCAGAACTGATTTTCTTTTTTTTCCTCCGACTGGGCAGTAGATTGATGGCGCGATGAAATGCTTTGAGTGGACGAACATTTTTTTTGGAAAAACGAATTTTTGTTGGGAGTTCTGGTTGCCCCCGCAAGAGTTCTGTTAAATGTCTTTACATCTTTTCCTCATCAGACAAATATTTAGAACGGTACACTCGAGTAAACTTTGGGAAGTTGCCCCCCCCTAACGAAAAAAAAATCGGTACTAACAATGGAACTGTGAATAAAAAGTACCCAGAACTCCAGAACTTTTTCAGAGGCAGCCCGAACTGTTTTTCTTTCCTTCGACTGAGGAGCAAATTGATAGCGCAATGGAATGCTCTGAGTGAAATCCAATTTTTTTTCTCGGAATTTTCTTTTTTTTGGTGTTCTGGTTGCCCTCGCAAGAGTTCTATTAAACATCTTTACAACTTTCCCGCATCAGACAAATATTTTTAACGTTACAATCGAACAAATTAAGTGGAGTTGCCCCCCCCTAACCAAAAAAAATCGTGACTAACAACAGAAGTATCAATGAAAAGTACATAGAACTCCAGAACTATGTGAGAGGCAACCCGAACTGATTTTCTTGTTTTTCCTCCGACTGAGCAGTAGTTTGATGTCGCAATGGAATGCTTTGAGTGGAACCCAAATTTTGTTCTGTTAAAAATCTTCAGAACTTTTCCTCATCAGACAAATATTTTCAACGTTAAACTGGAATAAAGTTTGTGGAGTTCGCCCCCCCCCTAACGAAAAAAAATCGTTACTAACAACAGAACTATCAATACAAAGTACATAGAACTCCAGAAATATGTGAGAGGCAGCCAGAAATGATTTTACTTTCCTTCGTCTGAGCAGTAGACTGATGGCGCGATGGAATGCTTTGAGTGGACCCAAATTGTTATTTCGGAAAAATGATTTTTTTTTGAAGTTCTGGTTACCCCCGCAGGAGTTCTGGTTAATGTATTCACAACTCTTCCTAATAAGACAAATATTTAGAACGGTACACTCGAGTAAACTTTAGGAAGTTGGCCCCCCCCCCTAACGAAAAAAAATCGGTACTAACAATGGAAGGGTGAATAAATAGTACACAGAACTCCAGAACTTTGTCAGAGGCAGCCAGAACTGATTTTTTTCCCTTCGACTGAGCAGCAAATTGATATCGCAATGGAATACTTTGAGTGAAATCCAATTTTTTTTCTCAGAAAAATGAATTTTTTTATTTGGATTTCTGGTTGCCGCCGCAAGAGTTCCGTTAAATATCTTAACAACTTTCCCGCATCAGACAAATATTTTCAACGTTACAATTGAACATTTTTTGGGGAGTTGCCCCCCCCCCCCAACGAAAAAAAATCGTTACTAACAATAGAACTATCAATACAAAGTACATAGAACCCCAGAATTATGTGAGACGCAACCAGAATTGATTTTTTTTTCCTTGGACTGACCAGTAGACCGATGGCGCAATGGAATGCTTTGAGTTGACCCACATTTTTTTTCGGAAAAGTGAATTTTTCGTTGGAGTTCTGGTTGTCCCCGCAAGAGTTCTGTTAAATATGTTCACAACTTTTCCTCATCAGACAAATGTTTACAACGATACACTTCAGTAAATTTTGTAGAGTTCCCCCTCCGCCCCTAACGGAAAAAAATCGTTACTGACAACCGAACTATCAATAAAAAGTACATAGAACTCCAGAATTTTGTAAGAGGCAACCAGAACTGATTTCACTTTTTGTCCTCCGACTGAGCAGTAGATTGATGGCGCAATGGGATGCTTTGAGTGGACCCACATTTTTTTTCGGAAAAGTGAATTTTTCTTTGGAGTTCTGGTTGCCCCCGCAAGAGTTCTGTTAAATAACTTGACAACTTTTCCTCATCAGACAAATATTTACAACGGTACACTCGAGTCAGTTTTGTGTAGTTGCCCCCAGCCCCTTTACAAAAAAAAAACGTTACCAACAACAGAAATATCAATAAAAAAGTACATAGAACTCCAGAACTATCAATGAAAAGTACATGGAACTCCAGAACTATGTGAGAGGCAACCGGAATTGATTTTCTTGTTTTTCCTCCGACTGAGCGGTAGTTTGATGGCGCGATGGAATGTTTTGAGTGGACGCAAATTTTTTGCGTCCCCTCAAAGCATTCCATCCTATCCCCCCCCCTATCCCCCCATAGTCCCGCCCCCTATCGAAAAAAAATCAGTACTAACAATGGAGCTGTGAATAAAAAGTACACAGAACTCCAGAACTTTGTCAGAGGCAGCCAGAACTGACTTTATTTTTTTTCCTCCGACTGAGCAGCAAATTGATAGCGTAATGGAATGCTTTGAGTGAAATCCAATTTTTTTTTCTCGGAAAAATGATTTTTTTTGGAGTTCTGGTTGCCCACGCAAGAGTTCTATTAAATATCTTTACAACTTTCCCGCATCAGACAAATATTTTTAACGTTACAATCGAATAAAATTTTGTGAAGTTGCCCCCCCCCCCCCAACGAAAAAAAAATCGTTACTAACAACAGAACTATCAATACAAAGTACATAGAACCCCAGAACTATGTGAGACGCAACCAGAACTGATTTTTTTCCTTCGACCGACCAGTAGACCGATGGCGCGATTGAATGCTTTGAGTGGCCCCACATTTTTTTTCGGAAAAATTAATTTTTCTTTGGAGTTCTGGTTGCCCCCGCAAGAGTTCTGTTAAATATCTTCAGAACTTTTCCTCATCAGACAAATATTTACAACGATACACTTCAGTAAATTTTGTAGAGTTGCCCTCCCCCCCCCTAACGGAAAAAAAATCCTTACTGACAATCGAAGTATCAATAAAAAGTACATATAACTCCAGAACTTTGTAAGAGGCAACCAGAACTGATTTTCTTTTTTTTCCTCCGACTGGGCAGTAGATTGATGGCGCGATGAAATGCTTTGAGTGGACGAACATTTTTTTTGGAAAAACGAATTTTTGTTGGGAGTTCTGGTTGCCCCCGCAAGAGTTCTGTTAAATGTCTTTACATCTTTTCCTCATCAGACAAATATTTAGAACGGTACACTCGAGTAAACTTTGGGAAGTTGCCCCCCCTAACGAAAAAAAAATCGGTACTAACAATGGAACTGTGAATAAAAAGTACCCAGAACTCCAGAACTTTTTCAGAGGCAGCCCGAACTGTTTTTCTTTCCTTCGACTGAGGAGCAAATTGATAGCGCAATGGAATGCTCTGAGTGAAATCCAATTTTTTTTCTCGGAATTTTCTTTTTTTTGGTGTTCTGGTTGCCCTCGCAAGAGTTCTATTAAACATCTTTACAACTTTCCCGCATCAGACAAATATTTTTAACGTTACAATCGAACAAATTAAGTGGAGTTGCCCCCCCCTAACCAAAAAAAATCGTGACTAACAACAGAAGTATCAATGAAAAGTACATAGAACTCCAGAACTATGTGAGAGGCAACCCGAACTGATTTTCTTGTTTTTCCTCCGACTGAGCAGTAGTTTGATGTCGCAATGGAATGCTTTGAGTGGAACCCAAATTTTGTTCTGTTAAAAATCTTCAGAACTTTTCCTCATCAGACAAATATTTTCAACGTTAAACTGGAATAAAGTTTGTGGAGTTCGCCCCCCCCTTAACAAAAAAAAATCGTTACTAACAACAGAACTATAAATACAAAGTACATAGAACTCCAGAAATATGTGAGAGGCAGCCAGAAATGATTTTACTTTCCTTCGTCTGAGCAGTAGACTGATGGCGCGATGGAATGCTTTGAGTGGACCCAAATTGTTATTTCGGAAAAATGATTTTTTTTTGAAGTTCTGGTTACCCCCGCAGGAGTTCTGGTTAATGTATTGACAACTCTTCCTAATAAGACAAATATTTAGAACGGTACACTCGAGTAAACTTTAGGAAGTTGGCCCCCCCCCCCCCTAACGAAAAAAAATCGGTACTAACAATGGAAGGGTGAATAAATAGTACACAGAACTCCAGAACTTTGTCAGAGGCAGCCAGAACTGATTTTTTTTCCCTTCGACTGAGCAGCAAATTGATATCGCAATGGAATACTTTGAGTGAAATCCAATTTTTTTTCTCGGAAAAATGAATTTTTTTATTTGGATTTCTGGTTGCCGCCGCAAGAGTTCCGTTAAATATCTTAACAACTTCCCGCATCAGACAAATATTTTCAACGTTACAATTGAACATTTTTTGGGGAGTTGCCCCCCCCCCCCAACGAAAAAAAATCGTTACTAACAATAGAACTATCAATACAAAGTACATAGAACGCCAGAATTATGTGAGACGCAACCAGAATTGATTTTTTTTTCCTTGGACTGACCAGTAGACCGATGGCGCAATGGAATGCTTTGAGTTGACCCACATTTTTTTTCGGAAAAGTGAATTTTTCGTTGGAGTTCTGGTTGTCCCCGCAAGAGTTCTGTTAAATATGTTCACAACTTTTCCTCATCAGACAAATGTTTACAACGATACACTTCAGTAAATTTTGTAGAGTTCCCCCTCCGCACCTAACGGAAAAAAATCGTTACTGACAACCGAACTATCAATAAAAAGTACATAGAACTCCAGAATTTTGTAGAGGCAACCAGAACTGATTTCACTTTTTGTCCTCCGACTGAGCAGTAGATTGATGGCGCAATGGGATGCTTTGAGTGGACCCACATTTTTTTTCGGAAAAGTGAATTTTTCTTTGGAGTTCTGGTTGCCCCCGCAAGAGTTCTGTTAAATAACTTGACAACTTTTCCTCATCAGACAAATATTTACAACGGTACACTCGAGTCAGTTTTGTGTAGTTGCCCCCAGCCCCTTTACAAAAAAAAACGTTACCAACAACAGAAATATCAATAAAAAAGTACATAGAACTCCAGAACTATCAATGAAAAGTACATGGAACTCCAGAACTATGTGAGAGGCAACCGGAATTGATTTTCTTGTTTTTCCTCCGACTGAGCGGTAGTTTGATGGCGCGATGGAATGTTTTGAGTGGACGCAAATTTTTTGCGTCCCCTCAAAGCATTCCATCCTATCCCCCCCCCCTATCCCCCCATAGTCCCGCCCCCTATCGAAAAAAAATCAGTACTAACAATGGAGCTGTGAATAAAAAGTACACAGAACTCCAGAACTTTGTCAGAGGCAGCCAGAACTGACTTTATTTTTTTTCCTCCGACTGAGCAGCAAATTGATAGCGTAATGGAATGCTTTGAGTGAAATCCAATTTTTTTTGGAGTTCTGGTTGCCCACGCAAGAGTTCTATTAAATATCTTTACAACTTTCCCGCATCAGACAAATATTTTTAACGTTACAATCGAACAAAATTTTGTGAAGTTGCCCCCCCCCCCAACGAAAAAAAATCGTTACTAACAACAGAACTATCAATACAAAGTACATAGAACCCCAGAACTATGTGAGACGCAACCAGAACTGATTTTTTTCCTTCGACCGACCAGTAGACCGATGGCGCGATTGAATGCTTTGAGTGGCCCCACATTTTTTTTCGGAAAAATTAATTTTTCTTTGGAGTTCTGGTTGCCCCCGCAAGAGTTCTGTTAAATATCTTCAGAACTTTTCCTCATCAGACAAATATTTACAACGATACACTTCAGTAAATTTTGTAGAGTTGCCCTCCCCCCCCCCCCCTAACGGAAAAAAAATCCTTACTGACAATCGAAGTATCAATAAAAAGTACATATAACTCCAGAACTTTGTAAGAGGCAACCAGAACTGATTTTCTTTTTTTCCTCCGACTGGGCAGTAGATTGATGGCGCGATGAAATGCTTTGAGTGGACGAACATTTTTTTTGGAAAAACGAATTTTTGTTGGGAGTTCTGGTTGCCCCCGCAAGAGTTCTGTTAAATGTCTTTACATCTTTTCCTCATCAGACAAATATTTAGAACGGTACACTCGAGTAAACTTTGGGAAGTTGCCCCCCCCTAACGAAAAAAAAATCGGTACTAACAATGGAACTGTGAATAAAAAGTACCCAGAACTCCAGAACTTTTTCAGAGGCAGCCCGAACTGTTTTTCTTTCCTTCGACTGAGGAGCAAATTGATAGCGCAATGGAATGCTCTGAGTGAAATCCAATTTTTTTTCTCGGAATTTTCTTTTTTTTGGTGTTCTGGTTGCCCTCGCAAGAGTTCTATTAAACATCTTTACAACTTTCCCGCATCAGACAAATATTTTTAACGTTACAATCGAACAAATTAAGTGGAGTTGCCCCCCCCTAACCAAAAAAAATCGTGACTAACAACAGAAGTATCAATGAAAAGTACATAGAACTCCAGAACTATGTGAGAGGCAACCCGAACTGATTTTCTTGTTTTTCCTCCGACTGAGCAGTAGTTTGATGTCGCAATGGAATGCTTTGAGTGGAACCCAAATTTTGTTCTATTAAAAATCTTCAGAACTTTTCCTCATCAGACAAATATTTTCAACGTTAAACTGGAATAAAGTTTGTGGAGTTCGCCCCCCCCCTAACGAAAAAAAATCGTTACTAACAACAGAACTATAAATACAAAGTACATAGAACTCCAGAAATATGTGAGAGGCAGCCAGAAATGATTTTACTTTCCTTCGTCTGAGCAGTAGACTGATGGCGCGATGGAATGCTTTGAGTGGACCCAAATTGTTATTTCGGAAAAATGATTTTTTTTTGAAGTTCTGGTTACCCCCGCAGGAGTTCTGGTTAATGTATTGACAACTCTTCCTAATAAGACAAATATTTAGAACGGTACACTCGAGTAAACTTTAGGAAGTTGGCCCCCCCCCCTAACGAAAAAAAATCGGTACTAACAATGGAAGGGTGAATAAATAGTACACAGAACTCCAGAACTTTGTCAGAGGCAGCCAGAACTGATTTTTTTTCCCTTCGACTGAGCAGCAAATTGATATCGCAATGGAATACTTTGAGTGAAATCCAATTTTTTTTCTCGGAAAAATGAATTTTTTTATTTGGATTTCTGGTTGCCGCCGCAAGAGTTCCGTTAAATATCTTAACAACTTTCCCGCATCAGACAAATATTTTCAACGTTACAATTGAACATTTTTTGGGGAGTTGCCCCCCCCCCAACGAAAAAAAATCGTTACTAACAATAGAACTATCAATACAAAGTACATAGAACCCCAGAATTATGTGAGACGCAACCAGAATTGATTTTTTTTTCCTTGGACTGACCAGTAGACCGATGGCGCAATGGAATGCTTTGAGTTGACCCACATTTTTTTTCGGAAAAGTGAATTTTTCGTTGGAGTTCTGGTTGTCCCCGCAAGAGTTCTGTTAAATATGTTCACAACTTTTCCTCATCAGACAAATGTTTACAACGATACACTTCAGTAAATTTTGTAGAGTTCCCCCTCCGCCCCTAACGGAAAAAAATCGTTACTGACAACCGAACTATCAATAAAAAGTACATAGAACTCCAGAATTTTGTAAGAGGCAACCAGAACTGATTTCACTTTTTGTCCTCCGACTGAGCAGTAGATTGATGGCGCAATGGGATGCTTTGAGTGGACCCACATTTTTTTTCGGAAAAGTGAATTTTTCTTTGGAGTTCTGGTTGCCCCCGCAAGAGTTCTGTTAAATAACTTGACAACTTTTCCTCATCAGACAAATATTTACAACGGTACACTCGAGTCAGTTTTGTGTAGTTGCCCCCAGCCCCTTTACAAAAAAAAAACGTTACCAACAACAGAAATATCAATAAAAAAGTACATAGAACTCCAGAACTATCAATGAAAAGTACATGGAACTCCAGAACTATGTGAGAGGCAACCGGAATTGATTTTCTTGTTTTTCCTCCGACTGAGCGGTAGTTTGATGGCGCGATGGAATGTTTTGAGTGGACGCAAATTTTTTGCGTCCCCTCAAAGCATTCCATCCTATCCCCCCCCCTATCCCCCCATAGTCCCGCCCCCTATCGAAAAAAAATCAGTACTAACAATGGAGCTGTGAATAAAAAGTACACAGAACTCCAGAACTTTGTCAGAGGCAGCCAGAACTGACTTTATTTTTTTTCCTCCGACTGAGCAGCAAATTGATAGCGTAATGGAATGCTTTGAGTGAAATCCAATTTTTTTTGGAGTTCTGGTTGCCCACGCAAGAGTTCTATTAAATATCTTTACAACTTTCCCGCATCAGACAAATATTTTTAACGTTACAATCGAACAAAATTTTGTGAAGTTGCCCCCCCCCCCAACGAAAAAAAATCGTTACTAACAACAGAACTATCAATACAAAGTACATAGAACCCCAGAACTATGTGAGACGCAACCAGAACTGATTTTTTTCCTTCGACCGACCAGTAGACCGATGGCGCGATTGAATGCTTTGAGTGGCCCCACATTTTTTTTCGGAAAAATTAATTTTTCTTTGGAGTTCTGGTTGCCCCCGCAAGAGTTCTGTTAAATATCTTCAGAACTTTTCCTCATCAGACAAATATTTACAACGATACACTTCAGTAAATTTTGTAGAGTTGCCCTCCCCGCCCCCCTAACGGAAAAAAAATCCTTACTGACAATCGAAGTATCAATAAAAAGTACATATAACTCCAGAACTTTGTAAGAGGCAACCAGAACTGATTTTCTTTTTTTTCCTCCGACTGGGCAGTAGATTGATGGCGCGATGAAATGCTTTGAGTGGACGAACATTTTTTTTGGAAAAACGAATTTTTGTTGGGAGTTCTGGTTGCCCCCGCAAGAGTTCTGTTAAATGTCTTTACATCTTTTCCTCATCAGACAAATATTTAGAACGGTACACTCGAGTAAACTTTGGGAAGTTGCCCCCCCTAACGAAAAAAAAATCGGTACTAACAATGGAACTGTGAATAAAAAGTACCCAGAACTCCAGAACTTTTTCAGAGGCAGCCCGAACTGTTTTTCTTTCCTTCGACTGAGCAGCAAATTGATAGCGCAATGGAATGCTCTGAGTGAAATCCAATTTTTTTTCTCGGAATTTTCTTTTTTTTTGGTGTTCTGGTTGCCCTCGCAAGAGTTCTATTAAACATCTTTACAACTTTCCCGCATCAGACAAATATTTTTAACGTTACAATCGAACAAATTATGTGGAGTTGCCCCCCCCCCTAACCAAAAAAAATCGTGACTAACAACAGAAGTATCAATGAAAAGTACATAGAATTCCAGAACTATGTGAGAGGCAACCCGAACTGATTTTCTTGTTTTTCCTCCGACTGAGCAGTAGTTTGATGTCGCAATGGAATGCTTTGAGTGGAACCCAAATTTTGTTCTGTTAAAAATCTTCAGAACTTTTCCTCATCAGACAAATATTTTCAACGTTAAACTGGAATAAAGTTTGTGGAGTTCGCCCCCCCCCCTAACGAAAAAAAATCGTTACTAACAACAGAACTATCAATACAAAGTACATAGAACTTCAGAAATATGTGAGAGGCAGCCAGAAATGATTTTACTTTCCTTCGTCTGAGCAGTAGACTGATGGCGCGATGGAATGCTTTGAGTGGACCCAAATTTTTATTTCGGAAAAATGATTTTTTTTTGAAGTTCTGGTTACCCCCGCAGGAGTTCTGGTTAATGTATTGACAACTCTTTCTAATAAGACAAATATTTAGAACGGTACACTCGAGTAAACTTTAAGAAGTTGCCCCCCCCCCTAACCAAAAAAAATCGGTACTAACAATGGAAGGGTGAATAAATAGTACACAGAACTCCAGAACTTTGTCAGAGGCAGCCAGAACAGATTTTTTTTCCCTTCGACTGAGCAGCAAATTGATATCGCAATGGAATACTTTGAGTGAAATCCAATTTTTTTTCTCGGAAAAATGAATTTTTTTTATTTGGATTTCTGGTTGCCGCCGCAAGAGTTCCGTTAAATATCTTTACAACTTTCCCGCATCAGACAAATATTTTCAACGTTACAATTGAACATTTTTTGGGGAGTTGCCCCCCCCCCCAACGAAAAAAAATCGTTACTAACAATAGAACTATCAATACAAAGTACATAGAACCCCAGAATTATGTGAGACGCAACCAGAATTGATTTTTTTTCCTTGGACTGACCAGTAGACCGATGGCGCAATGGAATGCTTTGAGTTGACCCACATTTTTTTTCGGAAAAGTGAATTTTTCTTTGGAGTTCTGGTTGTCCCCGCAAGAGTTCTGTTAAATATGTTCACAACTTTTCCTCATCAGACAAATGTTTACAACGATACACTTCAGTAAATTTTTTAGAGTTCCCCCTCCGCCCCTAACGGAAAAAAATCGTTACTGACAACCGAACTATCAATAAAAAGTACATAGAACTCCAGAATTTTGTAAGAGGCAACCAGAACTGATTTCACTTTTTGTCCTCCGACTGAGCAGTAGATTGTTGGCGCAATGGGATGCTTTGAGTGGACCCACATTTTTTTTCGGAAAAGTGAATTTTTCTTTGGAGTTCTGGTTGCCCCCGCAAGAGTTCTGTTAAATAACTTGACAACTTTTCCTCATCAGACAAATATTTACAACGCTACACTCGAGTCAGTTTTGTGAAGTTGCCCCCACCCCCTTTACAAAAAAAACATTACCAACAACAGAAATATCAATAAAAACGTACATAGAACTCCAGAACTATCAATGAAAAGTACATAGAACTCCAGAACTATGTGAGAGGCAACCGGAATTGATTTTCTTGTTTTTCCTCCGACTGAGCGGTAGTTTGATGGCGCGATGGAATGCTTTGAGTGGACGCAAATTTTTTGCGTCCCCTCAAAGCATTCCATCCTATCCCCCCCCCCCTATCCCCCCATAGTCCCGCCCCCTATCGAAAAAAATCAGTACTAACAATGGAGCTGTGAATAAAAAGTACACAGAACTCCAGAACTTTGTCAGAGGCAGCCAGAACTGACTTTATTTTTTTTCCTCCGACTGAGCAGCAAATTGATAGCGTAATGGAATGCTTTGAGTGAAATCCAATTTTTTTTTCTCGGAAAAATGATTTTTTTTGGAGTTCTGGTTGCCCACGCAAGAGTTCTATTAAATATCTTTACAACTTTCCCGCATCAGACAAATATTTTTAACGTTACAATCGAACAAAATTTTGTGAAGTTGCCCCCCCCCCCCAACGAAAAAAAAATCGTTACTAACAACAGAACTATCAATAGAAAGTACATAGAACCCCAGAACTATGTGAGACGCAACCAGAACTGATTTTTTTCCATCGACCGACCAGTAGACCGATGGCGCGATTGAATGCTTTGAGTGGCCCCACATTTTTTTTCGGAAAAATTAATTTTTCTTTGGAGTTCTGGTTGCCCCCGCAAGAGTTCTGTTAAATATCTTCAGAACTTTTCCTCATCAGACAAATATTTACAACGATACACTTCAGTAAATTTTGTAGAGTTGCCCTCCCCGCCCCCCTAACGTAAAAAAAATCCTTACTGACAATCGAAGTATCAATAAAAAGTACATATAACTCCAGAACTTTGTAAGAGGCAACCAGAACTGATTTTCTTTTTTTTCCTCCGACTGGGCAGTAGATTGATGGCGCGATGAAATGCTTTGAGTGGACGAACATTTTTTTTGGAAAAACGAATTTTTGTTGGGAGTTCTGGTTGCCCCCGCAAGAGTTCTGTTAAATGTCTTTACATCTTTTCCTCATCAGACAAATATTTAGAACGGTACACTCGAGTAAACTTTGGGAAGTTGCCCCCCCTAACGAAAAAAAAATCGGTACTAACAATGGAACTGTGAATAAAAAGTACCCAGAACTCCAGAACTTTTTCAGAGGCAGCCCGAACTGTTTTTCTTTCCTTCGACTGAGCAGCAAATTGATAGCGCAATGGAATGCTCTGAGTGAAATCCAATTTTTTTTCTCGGAATTTTCTTTTTTTTCGGTGTTCTGGTTGCCCTCGCAAGAGTTTTATTAAACATCTTTACAACTTTCCCGCATCAGACAAATATTTTTAACGTTACAATCGAACAAATTATGTGGAGTTGCCCCCCCCCCTAACCAAAAAAAATCGTGACTAACAACAGAAGTATCAATGAAAAGTACATAGAACTCCAGAACTATGTGAGAGGCAACCCGAACTGATTTTCTTGTTTTTCCTCCGACTGAGCAGTAGTTTGATGTCGCAATGGAATGCTTTGAGTGGAACCCAAATTTTGTTCTGTTAAAAATCTTCAGAACTTTTCCTCATCAGACAAATATTTTCAACGTTAAACTGGAATAAAGTTTGTGGAGTTCGCCCCCCCCCCCTAACGAAAAAAAATCGTTACTAACAACAGAACTATCAATACAAAGTACATAGAACTCCAGAAATATGTGAGAGGCAGCCAGAAATGATTTTACTTTCCTTCGTCTGAGCAGTAGACTGATGGCGCGATGGAATGCTTTGAGTGGACCCAAATTTTTATTTCGGAAAAATGATTTTTTTTTGAAGTTCTGGTTACCCCCGCAGGAGTTCTGGTTAATGTATTGACAACTCTTCCTAATAAGACAAATATTTAGAACGGTACACTCGAGTAAACTTTAGGAAGTTGGCCCCCCCCCCCTAACGAAAAAAAATCGGTACTAACAATGGAAGGGTGAATAAATAGTACACAGAACTCCAGAACTTTGTCAGAGGCAGCCAGAACAGATTTTTTTTCCCTTCGACTGAGCAGCAAATTGATATCGCAATGGAATACTTTGAGTGAAATCCAATTTTTTTTCTCGGAAAAATGAATTTTTTTTATTTGGATTTCTGGTTGCCGCCGCAAGAGTTCCGTTAAATATCTTTACAACTTTCCCGCATCAGACAAATATTTTCAACGTTACAATTGAACATTTTTTGGGGAGTTGCCCCCCCCCCCAACGAAAAAAAATCGTTACTAACAATAGAACTATCAATACAAAGTACATAGAACCCCAGAATTATGTGAGACGCAACCAGAATTGATTTTTTTTCCTTGGACTGACCAGTAGACCGATGGCGCAATGGAATGCTTTGAGTTGACCCACATTTTTTTTCGGAAAAGTGAATTTTTCTTTGGAGTTCTGGTTGTCCCCGCAAGAGTTCTGTTAAATATGTTCACAACTTTTCCTCATCAGACAAATGTTTACAACGATACACTTCAGTAAATTTTTTAGAGTTCCCCCTCCGCCCCTAACGGAAAAAAATCGTTACTGACAACCGAACTATCAATAAAAAGTACATAGAACTCCAGAATTTTGTAAGAGGCAACCAGAACTGATTTCACTTTTTGTCCTCCGACTGAGCAGTAGATTGTTGGCGCAATGGGATGCTTTGAGTGGACCCACATTTTTTTTCGGAAAAGTGAATTTTTCTTTGGAGTTCTGGTTGCCCCCGCAAGAGTTCTGTTAAATAACTTGACAACTTTTCCTCATCAGACAAATATTTACAACGCTACACTCGAGTCAGTTTTGTGAAGTTGCCCCCACCCCCTTTACAAAAAAAACATTACCAACAACAGAAATATCAATAAAAACGTACATAGAACTCCAGAACTATCAATGAAAAGTACATAGAACTCCAGAACTATGTGAGAGGCAACCGGAATTGATTTTCTTGTTTTTCCTCCGACTGAGCGGTAGTTTGATGGCGCGATGGAATGCTTTGAGTGGACGCAAATTTTTTGCGTCCCCTCAAAGCATTCCATCCTATCCCCCCCCCCTATCCCCCCATAGTCCCGCCCCCTATCGAAAAAAATCAGTACTAACAATGGAGCTGTGAATAAAAAGTACACAGAACTCCAGAACTTTGTCAGAGGCAGCCAGAACTGACTTTATTTTTTTTCCTCCGACTGAGCAGCAAATTGATAGCGTAATGGAATGCTTTGAGTGAAATCCAATATTTTTCTCGGAAAAATGATTTTTTTTGGAGTTCTGGTTGCCCACGCAAGAGTTCTATTAAATATCTTTACAACTTTCCCGCATCAGACAAATATTTTTAACGTTACAATCGAACAAAATTTTGTGAAGTTGCCCCCCCCCCCCAACGAAAAAAAAATCGTTACTAACAACAGAACTATCAATACAAAGTACATAGAACCCCAGAACTATATGAGACGCAACCAGAACTGATTTTTTTCCTTCGACCGACCAGTAGACCGATGGCGCGATTGAATGCTTTGAGTGGCCCCACATTTTTTTTCGGAAAAATTAATTTTTCTTTGGAGTTCTGGTTGCCCCCGCAAGAGTTCTGTTAAATATCTTCAGAACTTTTCCTCATCAGACAAATATTTACAACGATACACTTCAGTAAATTTTGTAGAGTTGCCCTCCCCCCCCCCCCCTAACGGAAAAAAATCCTTACTGACAATCGAAGTATCAATAAAAAGTACATATAACTCCAGAACTTTGTAAGAGGCAACCAGAACTGATTTTCTTTTTTTTCCTCCGACTGGGCAGTAGATTGATGGCGCGATGAAATGCTTTGAGTGGACGAACATTTTTTTTGGAAAAACGAATTTTTGTTGGGAGTTCTGGTTGCCCCCGCAAGAGTTCTGTTAAATGTCTTTACATCTTTTCCTCATCAGACAAATATTTAGAACGGTACACTCGAGTAAACTTTGGGAAGTTGCCCCCCCCTAACGAAAAAAAATCGGTACTAACAATGGAACTGTGAATAAAAAGTACCCAGAACTCCAGAACTTTTTCAGAGGCAGCCCGAACTGTTTTTCTTTCCTTCGACTGAGCAGCAAATTGATAGCGCAATGGAATGCTCTGAGTGAAATCCAATTTTTTTTCTCGGAATTTTCTTTTTTTTTTTTGGTGTTCTGGTTGCCCTCGCAAGAGTTCTATTAAACATCTTTACAACTTTCCCGCATCAGACAAATATTTTTAACGTTACAATCGAACAAATTATGTGGAGTCCCCCCCCCCCTAACCAAAAAAAATCGTGACTAACAACAGAAGTATCAATGAAAAGTACATAGAACTCCAGAACTATGTGAGAGGCAACCCGAACTGATTTTCTTGTTTTTCCTCCGACTGAGCAGTAGTTTGATGTCGCAATGGAATGCTTTGAGTGGAACCCAAATTTTGTTCTGTTAAAAATCTTCAGAACTTTTCCTCATCAGACAAATATTTTCAACGTTAAACTGGAATAAAGTTTGTGGAGTTCGCCCCCCCCCCCTAACGAAAAAAAATCGTTACTAACAACAGAACTATCAATACAAAGTACATAGAACTCCAGAAATATGTGAGAGGCAGCCAGAAATGATTTTACTTTCCTTCGTCTGAGCAGTAGACTGATGGCGCGATGGAATGCTTTGAGTGGACCCAAATTTTTATTTCGGAAAAATGATTTTTTTTTGAAGTTCTGGTTACCCCCGCAGGAGTTCTGGTTAATGTATTGACAACTCTTCCTAATAAGACAAATATTTAGAACGGTACACTCGAGTAAACTTTAGGAAGTTGGCCCCCCCCCCTAACGAAAAAAAATCGGTACTAACAATGGAAGGGTGAATAAATAGTACACAGAACTCCAGAACTTTGTCAGAGGCAGCCAGAACTGATTTGTTTTCCCTTCGACTGAGCAGCAAATTGATATCGCAATGGAATACTTTGAGTGAAATCCAATTTTTTTTCTCGGAAAAATGAATTTTTTTATTTGGATTTCTGGTTGCCGCCACAAGAGTTCCGTTAAATATCTTTACAACTTTCCCGCATCAGACAAATATTTTCAACGTTACAATTGAACATTTTTTGGGGAGTTGCCCCCCCCCCCCAACGAAAAAAAATCGTTACTAACAATAGAACTATCAATACAAAGTACATAGAACCCCAGAATTATGTGAGACGCAACCAGAATTGATTTTTTTTTCCTTGGACTGACCAGTAGACCGATGGCGCAATGGAATGCTTTGAGTTGACCCACATTTTTTTTCGGAAAAGTGAATTTTTCTTTGGAGTTCTGGTTGTCCCCGCAAGAGTTCTGTTAAATATGTTCACAACTTTTCCTCATGAGACAAATGTTTACAACGATACACTTCAGTAAATTTTGTAGAGTTCCCCCTCCGCCCCTAACGGAAAAAAATCGTTACTGACAACCGAACTATCAATAAAAAGTACATAGAACTCCAGAATTTTGTAAGAGGCAACCAGAACTGATTTCACTTTTTGTCCTCCGACTGAGCAGTAGATTGATGGCGCAATGGGATGCTTTGAGTGGACCCACATTTTTTTTCGGAAAAGTGAATTTTTCTTTGGAGTTCTGGTTGCCCCCGCAAGAGTTCTGTTAAATAACTTGACAACTTTTCCTCATCAGACAAATATTTACAACGGTACACTCGAGTCAGTTTTGTGAAGTTGCCCCCACCCCCTTTACAAAAAAAACGTTACCAACAACAGAAATATCAATAAAAAAGTACATAGAACTCCAGAACTATCAATGAAAAGTACATAGAACTCCAGAACTATGTGAGAGGCAACCGGAATTGATTTTCTTGTTTTTCCTCCGACTGAGCGGTAGTTTGATGGCGCGATGGAATGCTTTGAGTGGACGCAAATTTTTTGCGTCCCCTCAAAGCATTCCATCCTATCCCCCCCCCTATCCCCCCATAGTCCCGCCCCCTATCGAAAAAAAATCAGTACTAACAATGGAGCTGTGAATAAAAAGTACACAGAACTCCAGAACTTTGTCAGAGGCAGCCAGAACTGACTTTATTTTTTTTCCTCCGACTGAGCAGCAAATTGATAGCGTAATGGAATGCTTTGAGTGAAATCCAATTTTTTTTGGAGTTCTGGTTGCCCACGCAAGAGTTCTATTAAATATCTTTACAACTTTCCCGCATCAGACAAATATTTTTAACGTTACAATCGAACAAAATTTTGTGAAGTTGCCCCCCCCCCCCCAACGAAAAAAAATCGTTACTAACAACAGAACTATCAATACAAAGTACATAGAACCCCAGAACTATGTGAGACGCAACCAGAACTGATTTTTTTCCTTCGACCGACCAGTAGACCGATGGCGCGATTGAATGCTTTGAGTGGCCCCACATTTTTTTTCGGAAAAATTAATTTTTCTTTGGAGTTCTGGTTGCCCCCGCAAGAGTTCTGTTAAATATCTTCAGTACTTTTCCTCATCAGACAAATATTTACAACGATACACTTCAGTAAATTTTGTAGAGTTGCCCTCCCCGCCCCCCTAACGGAAAAAAAATCCTTACTGACAATCGAAGTATCAATAAAAAGTACATATAACTCCAGAACTTTGTAAGAGGCAACCAGAACTGATTTTCTTTTTTTTCCTCCGACTGGGCAGTAGATTGATGGCGCGATGAAATGCTTTGAGTGGACGAACATTTTTTTTGGAAAAACGAATTTTTGTTGGGAGTTCTGGTTGCCCCCGCAAGAGTTCTGTTAAATGTCTTTACATCTTTTCCTCATCAGACAAATATTTAGAACGGTACACTCGAGTAAACTTTGGGAAGTTGCCCCCCCTAACGAAAAAAAAATCGGTACTAACAATGGAACTGTGAATAAAAAGTACCCAGAACTCCAGAACTTTTTCAGAGGCAGCCCGAACTGTTTTTCTTTCCTTCGACTGAGCAGCAAATTGATAGCGCAATGGAATGCTCTGAGTGAAATCCAATTTTTTTTCTCGGAATTTTCTTTTTTTTTGGTGTTCTGGTTGCCCTCGCAAGAGTTCTATTAAACATCTTTACAACTTTCCCGCATCAGACAAATATTTTTAACGTTACAATCGAACAAATTATGTGGAGTTGCCCCCCCCCCTAACCAAAAAAAATCGTGACTAACAACAGAAGTATCAATGAAAAGTACATAGAATTCCAGAACTATGTGAGAGGCAACCCGAACTGATTTTCTTGTTTTTCCTCCGACTGAGCAGTAGTTTGATGTCGCAATGGAATGCTTTGAGTGGAACCCAAATTTTGTTCTGTTAAAAATCTTCAGAACTTTTCCTCATCAGACAAATATTTTCAACGTTAAACTGGAATAAAGTTTGTGGAGTTCGCCCCCCCCCCCCTAACGAAAAAAAATCGTTACTAACAACAGAACTATCAATACAAAGTACATAGAACTTCAGAAATATGTGAGAGGCAGCCAGAAATGATTTTACTTTCCTTCGTCTGAGCAGTAGACTGATGGCGCGATGGAATGCTTTGAGTGGACCCAAATTTTTATTTCGGAAAAATGATTTTTTTTTGAAGTTCTGGTTACCCCCGCAGGAGTTCTGGTTAATGTATTGACAACTCTTTCTAATAAGACAAATATTTAGAACGGTACACTCGAGTAAACTTTAAGAAGTTGCCCCCCCCCCCTAACCAAAAAAAATCGGTACTAACAATGGAAGGGTGAATAAATAGTACACAGAACTCCAGAACTTTGTCAGAGGCAGCCAGAACAGATTTTTTTTCCCTTCGACTGAGCAGCAAATTGATATCGCAATGGAATACTTTGAGTGAAATCCAATTTTTTTTCTCGGAAAAATGAATTTTTTTTATTTGGATTTCTGGTTGCCGCCGCAAGAGTTCCGTTAAATATCTTTACAACTTTCCCGCATCAGACAAATATTTTCAACGTTACAATTGAACATTTTTTGGTGAGTTGCCCCCCCCCCCCAACGAAAAAAAATCGTTACTAACAATAGAACTATCAATACAAAGTACATAGAACCCCAGAATTATGTGAGACGCAACCAGAATTGATTTTTTTTTCCTTGGACTGACCAGTAGACCGATGGCGCAATGGAATGCTTTGAGTTGACCCACATTTTTTTTCGGAAAAGTGAATTTTTCTTTGGAGTTCTGGTTGTCCCCGCAAGAGTTCTGTTAAATATGTTCACAACTTTTCCTCATCAGACAAATGTTTACAACGATACACTTCAGTAAATTTTGTAGAGTTCCCCCTCCGCCCCTAACGGAAAAAAATCGTTACTGACAACCGAACTATCAATAAAAAGTACATAGAACTCCAGAATTTTGTAAGAGGCAACCAGAACTGATTTCACTTTTTGTCCTCCGACTGAGCAGTAGATTGATGGCGCAATGGGATGCTTTGAGTGGACCCACATTTTTTTCGGAAAAGTGAATTTTTCTTTGGAGTTCGGGTTGCCCCCGCAAGAGTTCTGTTAAATAACTTGACAACTTTTCCTCATCAGACAAATATTTACAACGGTACACTCGAGTCAGTTTTGTGAAGTTGCCCCCACCCCCTTTACAAAAAAACGTTACCAACAACAGAAATATCAATAAAAAAGTATATAGAACTCCAGAACTATCAATGAAAAGTACATAGAACTCCAGAACTATGTGAGAGGCAACCGGAATTGATTTTCTTGTTTTTCCTCCGACTGAGCGGTAGTTTGATGGCGCGATGGAATGCTTTGAGTGGACGCAAATTTTTTGAGTCCCCTCAAAGCATTCCATCCTCCCCCCCCTATCCCCCCTATCCCCCCATAGTCCCGCCCCTTATCGAAAAAAAATCAGTACTAACAATGGAGCTGTGAATAAAAAGTACACAGAACTCCAGAACTTTGTCAGAGGCAGCCAGAACTGACTTTATTTTTTTTCCTCCGACTGAGCAGCAAATTGATAGCGTAATGGAATGCTTTGAGTGAAATCCAATTTTTTTTTCTCGGAAAAATGATTTTTTTTGGAGTTCTGGTTGCCCACGCAAGAGTTCTATTAAATATCTTTACAACTTTCCCGCATCAGACAAATATTTTTAACGTTACAATCGAACAAAATTTTGTGAAGTTGCCCCCCCTCCAACGAAAAAAAAATCGTTACTAACAACAGAACTATCAATACAAAGTACATAGAACCCCAGAACTATGTGAGACGCAACCAGAACTGATTTTTTTCCTTCGACCGACCAGTAGACCGATGGCGCGATTGAATGCTTTGAGTGGCCCCACATTTTTTTTCGGAAAAATTAATTTTTCTTTGGAGTTCTGGTTGCCCCCGCAAGAGTTCTGTTAAATATCTTCAGAACTTTTCCTCATCAGACAAATATTTACAACGATACACTTCAGTAAATTTTGTAGAGTTGCCCTCCCCCCCCCCCCCCTAACGGAAAAAAAATCCTTACTGACAATCGAAGTATCAATAAAAAGTACATATAACTCCAGAACTTTGTAAGAGGCAACCAGAACTGATTTTCTTTTTTTTCCTCCGACTGGGCAGTAGATTGATGGCGCGATGAAATGCTTTGAGTGGACGAACATTTTTTTTGGAAAAACGAATTTTTGTTGGGAGTTCTGGTTGCCCCCGCAAGAGTTCTGTTAAATGTCTTTACATCTTTTCCTCATCAGACAAATATTTAGAACGGTACACTCGAGTAAACTTTGGGAAGTTGCCCCCCCCCTAACGAAAAAAAAATCGGTACTAACAATGGAACTGTGAATAAAAAGTACCCAGAACTCCAGAACTTTTTCAGAGGCAGCCCGAACTGTTTTTCTTTCCTTCGACTCAGCAGCAAATTGATAGCGCAATGGAATGCTCTGAGTGAAATCCAATTTTTTTTCTCGGAATTTTCTTTTTTTTTTGGTGTTCTGGTTGCCCTCGCAAGAGTTCTATTAAACATCTTTACAACTTTCCCGCATCAGACAAATATTTTTAACGTTACAATCGAACAAATTATGTGGAGTTGCCCCCCCCCCCCCTAACAAAAAAAAATCGTGACTAACAACAGAAGTGTCAATGAAAAGTACATAGAACTCCAGAACTATGTGAGAGGCAACCCGAACTGATTTTCTTGTTTTTCCTCCGACTGAGCAGTAGTTTGATGTCGCAATGGAATGCTTTGAGTGGAACCCAAATTTTGTTCTGTTAAAAATCTTCAGAACTTTTCCTCATCAGACAAATATTTTCAACGTTAAACTGGAAAAAGTTTGTTGAGTTCGCCCCCCCCCCTAACGAAAAAAAATCGTTACTAACAACAGAACTATCAATACAAAGTACATAGAACTCCAGAAATATGTGGGAGGCAGCCAGAAATGATTTTACTTTCCTTCGTCTGAGCAGTAGACTGATGGCGCGATGGAATGCTTTGAGTGGACCCAAATTTTTATTTCGGAAAAATGATTTTTTTTTGAAGTTCTGGTTACCCCCGCAGGAGTTCTGGTTAATGTATTGACAACTCTTCCTAATAAGACAAATATTTAGAACGGTACACTCGAGTAAACTTTAGGAAGTTGGCCCCCCCCTAACGAAAAAAAATCGGTACTAACAATGGAAGAGTGAATAAATAGTACACAGAACTCCAGAACTTTGTCAGAGGCAGCCAGAACTGATTTTTTTTCCCTTCGACTGAGCAGCAAATTGATATCGCAATGGAATACTTTGAGTGAAATCCAATTTTTTTTCTCGGAAAAATGAATTTTTTTTATTTGGATTTCTGGTTGCCGCCGCAAGAGTTCCGTTAAATATCTTTACAACTTTCCCGCATCAGACAAATATTTTCAACGTTACAATTGAACATTTTTTGGGGAGTTGCCCCCCCCCCCCAACGAAAAAAAATCGTTACTAACAATAGAACTATCAATACAAAGTACATAGAACCCCAGAATTATGTGAGACGCAACCAGAATTGATTTTTTTTTCCTTGGACTGACCAGTAGACCGATGGCGCAATGGAATGCTTTGAGTTGACCCACATTTTTTTTCGGAAAAGTGAATTTTTCTTTGGAGTTCTGGTTGTCCCCGCAAGAGTTCTGTTAAATATGTTCACAACTTTTCCTCATCAGACAAATGTTTACAACGTTACACTTCAGTAAATTTTCTAGAGTTCCCCCTCCGCCCCTAACGGAAAAAAATCGTTACTGACAACCGAACTATCAATAAAAAGTACATAGAACTCCAGAATTTTGTAAGAGGCAACCAGAACTGATTTCACTTTTTGTCCTCCGACTGAGCAGTAGATTGATGGCGCCATGGGATGCTTTGAGTGGACCCACATTTTTTTTCGGAAAAGTGAATTTTTCTTTGGAGTTCTGGTTGCCCCCGCAAGAGTTCTGTTAAATAACTTCAGAACTTTTCCTCATCAGACAAATATTTACGAGGGTACACTCGAGTAACCTTTGGGAAGTTAGCCCCCCCCTAACGACAAAAAAAATCATTACTAACAACAGAACTGTGAATAAAAAGTACACCGATCTCCAGAACTATGTCAGAGGCAGCCAGAACTGATTTTATTTTTTTTCTTCGACTGAGCAGCAGGTTGATGGCGCGATGGAATGCTTTGAGCGAACCTACATTTTTGTTCGGAAAAATGATTTTTTTTCGGAGTTCTGATTGCCCCCGCAAGAGTTCTGTTAAATTTCTTGCCAACTTTTCCTCATCAGACAAATATTTACAACACCACTCTCGCGTCAGTTTTGTGAAGTTGCCCCTCCCCCCTTACAAAAAAAACGTTACCAGCAACAGAACTATCAATAAAAGTACATAGAACTCCAGAACTATCAATATAAAGTACATAGAACTCCAGAAGTATGAGAGAGGCAGCCAGAAATGATTTTCTTTTTTTTTTCCTCGGACTGAGCAGTCGATTGATGGCGCGATGGAATGCTTTGAGTGGACCCAAATGTTTTTTTTGGGAAAATGAATTTTCTTTGGAGTTCTGGTTGACCCCGCAATAGTTCTTGTAAATATCTTCAGAACTTTTCCTCATCGGACAGATATTCACAACGTTACACTCGAGTACATTTTGTGGAGTTAACCCACCTAACGAAAAAAAATTGTGACTAACAACAGAAAAAGTATACAACGTAGTAACAACTATAAAAAGTACATAGAACTCCAGAACTATGTGAGAGGCAACCGGAACTGATTTTCTTGTTTTTTCTCCGACTGAGCAGTAGTTTGATGTGGCAATGGAATGCTTTCAGTGGAACCCAAATTTTGTTTTGTTGGAAACATGAATTTTGCTTTGGAGTTCTGGTTGCCCCCGCAAGAGTTCTGTTAAACATCTTCAGAACTTTTCCTCATCAGACAAATATTTTCAACGTTAAACTGGAATAAAGTTTGTGGAGTGCGCCCCCTCCCCCGTAACGAAAAAAAATCGTTACTAACAACAGAACTATCAATACAAAGTACGTAGAACTCCAGAAATATGTGAGAGGCAGCCAGAAATGATTTCATTTTCCTTCGTCTGAGCAGTAGACTGATGGCGCGATGGAATGCTTTGAGTGGACCCAATTTTTTTTTTTTTTTTTGAAAAACGATATTTTTTTTGACACCGGCGACGGTGTAACCGAACATAACGGTTTTTCGTGCATTAATGATGAATTATGACACATGTCAATAATAATCAATATATTTTTATCCAGTGGATTTTAATAAAAAAATTATATCTGTATGGAAACAATGGCGACGGCGTAACCGAACATAACGATATATTGGGCAGTAATTATGAATTATGACGCATGTGAAAAACAATTAATATATTTTTATCGAGTTGATTCTAGTATACGTAATAGACACCAGTATACACTACATGTGGTTTGAATTTGAAGTAGGTCGGTCGATTAGTTTTCGAAGTATCTTGCCCAAAAAAATAAATAATATAGTTTTGAGAAAAACGCATTTAAGTTTGAAGAACGGTACATCCATAAATATGGTGGAAGCTTCAAACTTACAGTTACTCTGCGATTCCAGGGCCATACATCACACCTTCTTGCTCGAAGAGCTCATTAATATTACTGAATATTAATTAATAGTTACTATTATTCAATATTACTTAATATTAATTAATATTAATCAATAGTTCCTCTGATTGCCGCGACTTTTATGAAGGGCCAGACCAAGGGTAATTTTTCGAATTTTTTAATGGCTCAAAGACGAAAATATTCGGAAGAAAGTATACCTTCAGAAAATACAATGAAAAACATTACCTTTTCGTCCCATCACACTAGTTGACGGCCTTAAGCGTCGTATCGTATCGTATTTGTAGTTCTCTTTCCATGTAGTTCGAGACATGCTCGTGATCACGTCACCGGAAGAAAAAACATAAACGAGTAAAGCTAATGAAATTGTTTTACGTTGAGTACTTACTGACGAGCTTCCTCATAAATGCTGAAGGGTATCGCACCCCAGAGTCCTTTTAAAAGGAAATTTGCATTATCTCAAGTTCCCCTTGACGGATCCGGATGAAACAAAGTTCAAGGAACTTCTGGAAGCATTTATTTTCACGTGAAGGAATGTTTAGGAAAAAAGCTGGTGTTTTTTTCAGTTCTTAGACAAAACGTCAAAAGTGATCGATATCGTCGCGGCATCGAATTTCGAACCCACTAGCTGAACTTCAGCCTGGAAAAGAGCAATTTTACAGATTTGTTTTTTAATTGTTTCCTAGAACAATTAAACAAGTTAATTGCAATTGTATCAATTGCGAGTTGCAATTAAAATACAATAATCCAAATAAATTAATTTCAACATTCAATTAATGTTAATTGCAATTAAATTAAGCGCCTATCCTTTTTAGTCAATTAATAGTTTTAGTCAATAGTCTTTTTAGTCACTTTTTCGTAAACCGGTCGCATATTTCTCATACATTCTCATTAATAAGATCGGCAACGCGTCCTTTCTTTTCGGTGATATTAATCTTTACACTATCTTGCACATAATATTCATTTTTTGGGTCACTTTCGCACTTGGGGACGTCGCCTCATACAACGAATGCGATCAAGCGAACGTTGGCGTAAACTTTGAAATTTAATATTCAATAAACGAGTGCGGAAACCTCAGTTTTCCTTTTGCCAGTATATTCAGGAAATATACCATAACGACTAGTAAATGTTTCATAAATATCTCTCCACCCCAATATTTTTATCAACAACTTTAACGGTTTAAGCTACTGTGATGACCCAAAAAACAGCTTTATGTGAAGAAACAAAGTTTGGTGGAACAAGGAAGATGACTGAAAAATCGTTTGGACATTTAGTTGTAAAGGGTGTTTCAACATGACCTGACATTTTAAATTGCGCGCCATTTTGTTGTGGCGTACATCGAGTCCTAATCTTTGACATCAGGTAGTATTGAGGTTTAGTCATGGAGAATTACAGGATCGAGCAAGAAATTGTTATTTGCTGTTACCGCATAGTTATTTAAGACGAAGTTTCATGGTCGTGTTATATCGCGCCGCGGCGATGTGAATTGGCCACCAAGGTCGTGTGATTTGACGTAATTGGACTTCTTTCTTTGGGGTTTTCTGAAAGGAAAAGTGTATGCCAATGTCCACAGACCATTCCAGAGCTCAAGGACCCAATTGGATGCACCATTAATGAAATTAGTCCGCAATTATGCCAAAATGTTATTGAAAATTTCGTCAAAAGAGTGAACGTTTGCAAACAACGACGAGGCGGCCATTTATTGCATATTGTGTTCCACACATAACCTCCATGTTTGTACCTTATATTAAAACAAAGATTCGTCCTTGTCAAATAAATAATACGTTTGATTAATAAATAAAAATGTCAGGTCGTTTTTAGACATCCTTTATGCACATTAACAAAGTTGTGTACCAAATTTCATAAAAATACTAATAATTAAAGAAGTCATAAACAAAGTCGTGGAGGGCCTCTGAACCAGAGGGGTTCAACGGTGTGTTTGATCTTAGTCACCCGGTCGATGTGGAACAAAAAAACGAGTTTTTTTTTCTTAAAATAGATAATATTAGCTGACTTGACCGAGTTTTCTTTTAATCTCGTGTTTCGAACATCAAAACAACATTTTTGAATTTTCTCTAATGAATTAAACTGGTGAGAAAAAATGTTTAAAAAAATGTCGTTCCAGACTAAACTACTATTACACTGAATGGTTCATTAGATATCGAGGAATCGTGTACGCCCATTTGAAAAATGTAGTTTCGAGAAAAACGCGTTAAAAGTTTTACTAGCAGTTCTATCGTTGTAATAATAAGTGAACCTCCAGTCTGCGATTCCAACACCACATGTTGGACCTTCCTCTTCAATTTGCGTTGCCTCAAGCGACAAACGAGTGTGCGTGACTTTTACAGTAGCTTGACTAGTTAAATCTCGATGGACGAATACTGCCTTTTTTATTGTTTCAAATTCACTTTTACGAAGGTATCTACGATGCTCGTTTGTTGAATTAACCCGGTTACCCTGGCGAACGTTTGCGGGCTGGGGAAGCTGATCATCGGCATTAGAATGCTAGGATAGCGAGGCAGCATTATAGAACCTTCAATAAGAGCAAGAGGACAAAGAGAGTTGGAGTAAGGCAAGCGAGAGCGTGAGCAAGGGAAATAGAGAGGCACAGAGGCCGAATGTAAATTCCTCCTAAGTGACTTTGGAAGTTTGCAGACTCCGGTCGCTCTCGCCCGAGGTTAGCTCCTCTCGTACTTCCTCTCACTCGTTTACTCTCTGCAATCCAGATTCCCCATGTTGTTCCCCCACTGGTATTCGGTTATATAATACTCTACGTGTACCAGATCCATATACACGTAGATACCCACGTATATATATTTACGGGCGAAAACTAGCGCGAACATAACAGCTTATAGTCATTCCGATATCACGCGCCAGTCTCTCTGCCCCTCAGCGGCTCTTCATCGTCCTTCCCGTCATTGTCTCTCGCCTCGCGCCCTCGTAGCTTCTCGCCTGCTCGCGATGGCCTCTTCGCCCTCCCGTTCAACCGACTCCACGGTTTGTTACAGTCTCGAGTTTAGCTAATTTCGCGCGCGCTTTCCCGGCTCCTCCGCCACTCTGCCTGGCCCCTGGTACCCGCAAGCCCATTTAACCGCCATCCACGACACCTCTTCCGGCTGCCAGTCCCACCGCGACGGATCCTTCCGGTTTATGTATGTATAACCGAAGGACTCGTAGTCTCCTCGTCATCTTTACGGCCTTTCACCCCTTCGCGCCGCAACCCCCGAGTAACCCTTAGCGCTCCACGTCTTATAGCTTGGGAATTGTTTCTCATGATTTTCCTCACTGCACAGATTCTTGTAGCTATGCGGATGAAGGGGCCTGTGTTTATGGGGAATGTGGTTTCTGGGGCAGTGACGCATTACCGCCTAGGCTAACCTGTAGCCTAGGGGGGCGACACTTTGGAACGATTTTTTTTCAGAGTCTCTTTTTTCGGTGAACATTGGTACTAGGTTTTTTAATGATCAAATCTGACCAAAAGTGAAAGATAGACCATTCTGAGGGCGGATAAAAAAATACGTGATCTTAAGTCCGTCTATCCGGAAGATTTAGAAGAGTCGATTGAAGTTGAATGTGTACAGCTTGGCGCACACCTACACTGAGAGAAATATGTGGTGCTTTCAAACATATTTAAACTATACTTTATATCTCCCTGAGGGGACAATAATATTTTATAGCTATAGTTACTGACAAAAGTATAGCATTGCTTATCGACATTTCAGCACTTCCATTAAGGGGTTAGGCTACAGTAACGGGTATAAAATCATGTGCGAATTTAACAATTTTTTTTCGCATGAAAAAGTGATTCACTCAAATTAATTTCACATCTATTTAGTATGAATATCAAGCTGTTAGAATTTTTTTTTTCGATGTAAAAAATGGCCGATATTTTCTTTTGTTATCTTTTTATTTTAGGCACTCCGCGGCGTGACATTTAGTATCCACAATTTTTGACCTAGAACAAAAAACAAAAATTCTCGTCAATCTACATTAGAATACCTATAGAGAAGTACGTACGGAATTAAAAAAATATTGTTTTATTCAAAAGTTGTAGGTGTTTGAATTGAGTTGTAGGTATTTGAATGAATTTTCAGTGAAAAATTTTGTGTAAAACTGCTCCTAAAATGAAAAGTTTTCAATTAATCAGAAATTCCGTACGTACTTCTCTGCGAAAGGCAATTAGGAACATAACTTTTAAATTTGAAGTAAATCGAGTGAAAATTGTTGAAGTTATTTGTCACGCCAATTGGAAAAAGCTGTTTTGAGAAAAACGCGTTTAAAGTTTTAGATACTCTATGGCCGTGCCAGAGGTGGGCTTGGGTTATACGATCAAAGTCGGTGAAAAAAATGTTCTTGCTATAAATCGAATAGTAACTTATTCTCATGATGATAAAGCAAGCAAAAAACAAATGGATTTTTTGAAAATTCTACTGTGACTTTACCCCTTAATTACGCACATATGTTAATCGCAATCAGGAATCTTACAAGCATCCGTTGATTGTTCAGTACCATATAATTAGTAGGTTTTCATAAAATGGATATTTCCTGAAACTATACAAAATTAGCTCCCCCAACATCCTAATAGTAAATAGGACTAATATGTATATACGTTGACTAAAAATAGTGCTTTTGATTTGCGACGACGTTTATAGTGATTTGTACCATAATATAAGATACAGCCACCTATAGGTATAGATAGTAATGGGTGTCCTACAAGAATAGAAGGTGAACTACAAAAAGAAATCGAACTGATATTCTCTTATTGCAATGCAACAAACATACTATATAACAGTTTGTGCAACACACGTAGTTCTTAAAACTACTAAAACGTGGTTGCTCCATAGCTGCAAAGATTTACGTCTTCGCTATAAGTAAACATTGCCATTTTTTCGAATAGTCACGTTTCATAAGGTCTTCTGTCAAATCATATTCGACGAACGTAAATGTTAATCATATAATTTGTACAAACTTGAACAGAATAGTAGAAGTTTGACCCAAATAAAACCCAACCTATAGTATACAACATACGTATTTGCGGGTCGATTTTGCGATAGCACTGAAATGACTATGTCTATATTGTCAACCCTTTCACAATTGCTCATAACTATTTCGCAGATAATAGATAGTTAAACACGCCATCCAAATTGCATGTTTATATATACTTCTCGCTTATAGTAATGTTAACCATATTATGATTGGGGTGTCCATGAACTATAGGGGATTTTACCATGGGAGTTTTTTTTGTAAATACCATGCACTTTTCTGTCAGCGTAATATAATTGGAAACCCAATCAATTTCAACACGTAAATTTTGCACAGTGTTGTATGAGAGAAACTTAGGGCCGGTATAGCTGAACGTCATTGCTCTGCGTGTATTATTAAGGATGCCAGCAACGAACTGTTGAACTGAACGTTCATTGTCGGTACTATGCAGAGTTAAAAACTATCCGAGGTCGACTATACCACAAGAGCACCTCAATGCTCTTGCTATCTTGCGCATCGAAGCGGAAGTAACAAGCAATATCAAGTTCGACAAGCTTGTAACGGATTTGGCGCGGTTGAAATCCCGCAGAGGTTATTTCGTTTAGATTATTATAGAAATAAACAATCCTTATCCGATTCTTTAATTATTATCGCATGCTTCTGTATTTGTATTTCGTTGTGTTTGCTGCTCTTGGGCAATGAGGAGGGAGAAGGGAGAAGCGCTCGCGACAAATGAGATTTGCCTAGGGGCGCCACAGACCGTAATCCGGCCCTGCTCTAAAGACATGCGACTCCGAGGGCCGTCCTCATAGCCTGCCGTAAACCGCTGGGTCTCCAAAATCCACTTTGGATCAAGGATTTTCATGTAAAGCTCGTATCAAGCAGCTTCCCGTCGCCAAAATCAACGATCCGTTTAGAAACCGCTTGGGTAGTGGCCTTGAAACAGTTAGATGTGCTGATAGCCAACATTCGGTAGCGGGAAGGGGTTCGAAGGTACTTTGCTGTAGATATGGGGGCAAACATGATCGTCTTATTTTAGGATATCCCTAAACTGTTACCGAGTTGGTGTTGCTTTATCGTCGACGGTTGGTATATCGAAATGCTGTACGGGAGTAGGAGCTTAATCAAACCGAGTATTTCGATATATATATAGCCATATATATGTGTATATATATTTCTTTGTTGTTCCGCACATAGCTTATACGTAATCGCTCGTTAACTCGGTTCTCCGAATAACGCTCCCTTGCATCCCTCGAATCACGGCATATCTCATAAAAGCGTCGTAAATTAGCCGTCTCACTGGACTATCGTCGCGTGAGCTGCAAGTGTACCTGCGTTATTTCCACAATGAAAGCGGAAGAATGGATTAGTCAAAACTTTGAATTTTATCACTCCCCTTTCTTGAAGTTGCTTTGTTTCTCTCTCTCTCTCTCTCTCTCTCTCTCTCTCTCTCTCTCTCTCTCTCTCCCTCTCTCTCTCTCTTCGCGAAAGCGGAAGAAGTTTTTTGTTTTTCCGAAATTCCTAAGAGCTCTTAACTTCTTCGGAATGTTCGGAGGCCGTGAGAAAATTTAAGTGGAAAATACTTTCCCAAGGGTGAGTGCTTTCAGCGGTATACTGTCCTCCAAAGCACGCAATCAAGGCGGATATATTTATTAATTTTTTTCAAAACCCTCGGCCCATGCTTCATAGATGGAGGTGATTTTAATGCTAAACACATGCCAGTGGTGGGGCTCGAGAATCATCACCACCAGAGGCAGAGAACTATTTAAAGCCATGGAGAGAAAAAAATACAACCAGCTGTCCACCTCAAAACCCACATACTGGCCTACGGATATCAACAAAATCCCAGACCTCCTAGATTTTTTTGTAACGAAAGGAATAGCAGATAATTTTACTCAAACAGAATCGATAACTGACCTATCCTCTGATCATACCCCAGTCATGCTGATGCTCAGCACTGGTCTAATGAATAAAAAAAATCAACCCTCTCTCTGTAACAAAAGAACAGATTGGGATCTATTCAGAGAAAAAATCACTGAAAAAATAAACTTAAAATATTCAATGAAAAATGGAGCTGGAATCGATTACGCAACGGAATATTTCACACGATTAATTCAAGAAGCTGCCAGGGCAGCAATACCGGCAACAAACCCAAAAGACAATAATATAAAATATCCAATGCTTATCAGAAACAAGATTATAGCAAAAAGAAGATGGAGAAGGAAATGGCAATTGAGTAGAAACCCTACAGACAAAACGACTCTGAACAGAATTACACGTGAGCTGACCCAACTCATTAGACTATAATAATGACACATTCCAATACAAACTATTGAATTTATCCAACACAAAAGACACAAACTACTCTCTATGGAAAATTATGAAAAATATGAAATGACCACACACCAAAACCCTCCTATCAAAATGGAAATGGGAAGTTGGGCCAAAAGCGACGCCGAGAAGGCTGAGGTTTTCGCCAAGCACCTAGCAGAGGTCTTCACTCCACTAAATAGCCAAACAGGGAACAATGACATCGAAATTAACAATTTCTTGGATTCAGCCCTCCCACTATCTTTCCCCATTAAGCCAATTATCCATCAAAAAACCCTGCGAGTTGTCCTGAAGGAAACGAGTCCAAAAAAAGCCCCCGGCTACGATTTAATTACAGGACAACTACTAAAAGAATTACCACACAAAGGACTCATCTTCATAACAAATTTATATAACAGAATTATTCGTCCGTCACAAATCCCGAACCCATGGAAGTTCGCACTAATTATCATGATTCCAAAACCGGGTAAACCACCGAACGAAAAAACTTCATATAGACCCATAAGCCTGTTGCCTATTCTCTCGAAGATCTTTGAGAAACTACTACTCAAAAGAATGAAAGCTGAAATAGATAAAGAAGAGCTTATTCCAGATCACCAGTATGGATTTAGGAACAACCATTCAACGATTGAGCAAATCAACAGAGTTTATGACACCATTATCAACACCCTGGAAGACAAGAAATACTGCTCAGCAGTGTTTCTTGATATACAGCAGGCATTTGACAAAGTATGGCACACTGGACTACTGTTCAAAATCAAACTACACCTGCCTCAGTTTTATCTATTGATGAAATCATACTAACTAACAGGAACTTCCAAGTACGACACCTACACGACTATTCAGGATTCTATCCAATCGAATCTGGTGTGCCTCAGGGGAGTGTATTAGGACCAGTATTATATATGATCTACACTGCCGATCTGCCAATCGGTAGAAACATCACAGCAGCAACATTCGCCGATGACACTGCCCTTCTGGGCACACACATGAATCCCGTAACAGCGTCCAAAAAACTCCAACGGGGAGTAAATCGAGTGCATGATTGGATGGAAAAATGGAAAATAAAGACAAGCGATTCAAAATCCGTACATATCACATATACGCTAAGAAGAGGCACGTGCCCGAGCGTTAAACTCAACAACCAAACGCTTCCTGTAACAAATGAAGTGAAGTATCTCGGTATGCATCTCGACAGAAGACTTACATGGAATAAACATATCCGAGTCGAAATTTTCAGCCTATTTTGACCCTCCAGATCCTCACAGTGGTAGGAGATAAAGGCAGTAAAATAGCTTCGTATTCAATATAAAATGAGCTCCTACTTAACGCCTAGAACGGGAACAAATTTCCCTTTTCTCCACTTGCAGGCGCTAAGGAGGACGTCGTTTGGCACACGTATACACGCACACGCATACACTCTATTATGCATATAGAGATACATATGCCTGAATACGCGGATGCGCAGACACACGTATATACCCGCACACATACATGCCTAAGCATACACCAACACACGTATACTAGTACCTATACGTATGCATGCGTGTCTGCTATAGGGATCCGCGTATACATGCATACGTGAGGGCAATTCCTATAAAAAATATTGTAACTATTTGCCCAAGATCCATTTCTTCCACTTTGGAGAGTTGCTGGAGCTGCAGGGGCAAGTTTGAAGCGAATGCGAAAGGTTCGCTGGGTGGAGATAATGGAAAGGCCATTGGAAAAGTAGCCCTCTACGGCGAACGCGCGGTCCTTCCTAGTCCAACGCATGACGGTTACTGAAAACTATCAGACCCGCTGTTTCGAATGTGACCATCCCCACCCTCGTTTCGTCGAAACAGCCAAATACGCGATAGGTCCAAACGCAATCAAAAGAGGAGCTGCAACGACTTCAGCTAGGTTAGGTAGGAGTATAAGAGCCTATGCAGGAGGTAAGCAGCAAAGAACGAGCATGTGGCGGCCCATAGTAGGACTTCTAGCAGTAAACAGACTCAAGTGAGGCTGACATAGGATCAAAAGCCTTTAAAATAGGCTGAAAATTTCGACTCGGGTATAAGGACCAAAAGGAAGGTACTGGACCTCAAACTCAGAAAAATGTATTGGCTTATTGGACGAAACTCCCAATTATCTGTATGCAACAAGCTCATCATCTACAAGACCATACTGAAGCCAATATGGACCTATGGAATCCAGCTCTGGGGAACAGCCAGCAATTCAAACCTGGAAATAATTCAAAGATTCCAGTCGAAAACGCTGAGAATGATAGCGAATGCACCGTGGTATTCCAAGAACACCTGTCTACACACAGACTTCAAAATAAACACCGTGCAACAAGAAATCACAAAATGGAGCACTAATTATCAAACCCGGCTGGAAACCCGTCCGAATCAGCTGGCGACAATTTTAGCCGTGAACAACTTCCGAAGGACGAGACTCCAAAGATACAAGCCAGGACATCTACTCCAACGATTTAATTAGAAGAAAATAATAATAATAATAATAAAATAATTTAAAAAATTAAATTAACAATAAATTAACAATAACAATCTATAAATAAAATAAAACAAATTTCCAAAAAATCAAAATATTTAAATAAATAAAATATTGCATACCCAGTGGAGCGCCAATAGGTCTCCATCTGACTCACATGTTTATTTGCTCTAAATCAGACAAAACTATTTATTGTTATTACCAATAACAGATTGTAGTTGTAAAATTAAAAAAAAGGTGAGTGCGCGTGAGTACCTACGGATTGTAGCAATAATCCAAAAGTCGAGAAACGTTTTATGCGGAACACTGAAAATTCATTGTCACGTGGAGAATTCCGGGGATGCATGTTTGCGGGGAAAAATAGAGCGTGGCCAAAAGGTGGATAAAAGTGCGCCAGCGTTTGAGGGGATGTTTTGTTTTTATTATTTTGTTTAAAAAATTCAATTTTGACGAGAAACGTATACGTCTTCGTACGGGTTGTCTGTAATTTTTCGTTTTTATTGCACGCTGGGGAGCGAAAAAATAAAACGCAAATCCGAGCTTACGTGGCATAAAAGGCATTGGGGAGAATGTTTCCGTGGCAAATAAATTCTGAAGAGGGTGCGGATCCGTAGCGAAACGTAACAAAAAAGGATATTATTTAAACGGCCCTTTCGCGGCTGCAACGACATCCCGTTTTGTACGATTTATTATTAATGTGCAATGGCGGGAGAAGTGTCGGTTTAGGGATATACGGGGGGGGGGGGGGGGGGGGGTTTGGAGGTCGTTTTGCGTTTCAGCGAGACGAGCCGCGACTATCGATCACTCCGGGAACGGATGCAACTGCTGCGGTTCAGGGATAAAAGAGTGAATGAGAGAGAGGGAGGCATCGCATTTGACCTCGATATTTTCGACAAGGCGCGCATGAAGACTCAAGCACGGTTTGAATAACAGACTCGAGGGTTTAGCGTCGCTTCCGGCTTCTCACTAGTCCTACAAAATTTATCATTTCGCTTGAACTCGCGGATCATTAAAAATTCACCACTTATCCCGAAAAATATTGGATACAGCTCCTCAAAAATAGAAATTTACGGAATTTCGTACCATCGGGTTCTTTTGGTCGAACAAAAGTCAGGTTCCTTCAATGAGTGGCAATAGAATTTTTACATACTGCGAAGAAACGCTTCGTCTATGTCCCGCCAGGTGGCGACTCGTTCCGCGTTTCTCGTAAAAGGAGCTGTGCGTCGACTCCTATAAGAGGCAGCTTGCCTTTCCCACGTTCCCACAAAACGAACGTCTTCTACTTATACAAGACCATAGACGAAATAATCAACAGAATATGCCAATTTATAGAAAGAAATGATAATTATGTTTGATTATTTTATGTTGATGTGAATTATCTATAAATTATTTATCGAGATATTGTATTTTTGGAACTTGTCTATTTTGAAATCGTTTTGCCATTATTGACGATTTATTCATTGACGACAAATTATCATTATTAATTCGCCTTATAGCTTACCAGCGTCAGTTATTTTTGAATAATTACTTATCAGTTGTTCATTGATTGGTTTTGGCTTATTTTTGTAATGTTGTGAAATTATTTTCGTGGAAAGGATTATTGGTTAATCTGTTATCAATGCCTCATCGATGATCGGTTAATTACGTGGAAATATTTTGATCATTATAGTACTTTGAATAATTCATTCTCTACATTTCTCAATAATTTTTTTTCATACTACGGTTTTTGTACTTCGGCACTCATTTTTTTTGCGTAATTATTTGTCTACGTATATTTTAAGGGTATCATTGTTTCGTAATTTTACGAAATTAAAAAAAAATCTGAACGAAGTCTAAGAAAATCCCAGCTTTTTTAGAAGCATCTCATTCTTGCTGTTATAATCAAAGCATTTACGATTTCATAAAAATATAAATGAAGAATAAATTTCATGAAATATCATTACGTATTCGATCACAGATGAAGATATATAATTTTTTACGCACTCCCGCAGTTTACGTATCGCTGAGAATATTATCCGAAAGCATCTTATTTTCGCGATTTTTCCTGGCTGCTATTGCACTGGGGAATTAAGCTGACGCGCCGCGATGAGCCGGGCGATTATCCGTTCATTCATATAAGCGAATTGTGCTCGCGTCAAGGACTCTTCGGACTATTAAACACCGACACCTGATCGAGCGATTATTATCCGTACCTCTGTGCGTGTGTGTGTATGTTCGCGCGCGCGCGCAAGTGTGTTCGCGTCTGTGGCCGTGTAGAATGTCGGGGGTGTTGGTCGTGTGGATTAATTCAAAATGTACACAAGTGTAGTGTATATCTCGCGAATCCAGAGCGATATTGGCGATTAACCCGCTGATAACTCGATAGGGATGACCTCCGACACTCGATTGCTTTTGACCTCGTGGACCATCGTCCCGCGAATGGGGCGTAGATGAGAAAACGTCTCCGACAAAACGAGATTTCCGAAGCTTCGTATATTTGTGTAGATTCGCCAAATTAGGGATGGAAACGGACCTCGAAGTACTTGATGATGAGTCGTTTGAACTGTCGTCCCTCGGTGCTTGTTCGGGGTGAGGTTCTGAACCCCGAACCGATCGTCCTGAAATTTTGCCTAAACCTTGCTTTTAATATTTTAAGACGACCCCTAAAGGGTTTTTTGGCGACGCGCAATAGTTTGTGGGTTTGGTTTTGGGTTCGTTTGGGTATTTTTGTTTGGACAAAACGAAGAGCGCGTTAACATATATAGCTATGAACGGAGACGTAGCAGATATAGATATAGTCGGCGCGTTAAAAAAAAAAACATTAAAATTCAATATCTCGAAAACTATTGCGACTCGTCAAAAATCTCTTTAGGGGTTGTCTTAAAATATTAAAAGGAAGGTTTGTGCAAAATTTCAGCTCTCTCGGAGTGGCGGTCGATTTTTCACCAATTTTTTTATGCGAAAAGCAATATAGAATGTTGATATTTGGTATGTTGACTAAGCGGTTTTTATTGAACATCAAAATATTTTTTAAAGTTTGACAAAACATGGTGGTGGGAGTGGGAGGAGCCACGTATGTCGGTGCGCGGGCGACGAAATTCTTCGCTTGCGGAAGTCCTAAGTCCCGGACAGATGATCTGAAGCAAAAAAATCAGACATATTTTTACTTTGTACAATATTGTGTATAAGTTGACCTGGAATTAAGAAGAAAAATGGAAAAATAAAAAAGTAGTAAGCAAAAAACTGCGAACATTTTTGGGAAAAAATCAAACTTTCTTCCGATTGCTCCCTATTTTTTTATTTTTCAATTTTTCTTGATATTAGGTCAACTTATACACGATATTGTACAAAGTAAAAATATGTTTGATTTATTTGCTTCAGATCACCTGTCCGGAGACTTAGGACTTCCGCAAGCGAGGAATGTCATCGCCCGCCTACTGACATACATGGCTCCTCCCACTCCCACCACGATGTTTTCTCAAACTTTAAAAAATATTTTGATGTTCAATATAGACCGCTTAGTCAACATACCAAATATCAACATTCTGTATTTAAAACTTTTCGCATAAAAAATTTGTGAAAAATCGAACATTTTTTAGCTCAACAAGGCAGAACCTTCCCTAAAAAAAAAATTTGGAGTACGGAAAAAAATTGCATTGCATAACAAAGATGGAAATTGCACCATATGGGTTCTTCGCAGCCTATGTGGAGTGCTGTCTCCGCATGTCCGATGCATATCGAACGAGTCTCTCGCGATCGGTTCGCCTTCTGCGATTCCTCGATGTTTGGCCCGAGTAAATGCGGAATTATGGGTTCTGCTACGATTTGCACGTATCGATAGGACGGACGACTGTACACGCACATACGGTCAGACGTATGTGGGTGTGTGCCTGTGCGATTGTTCGTAGTGTAGAGTTGTATCGGACGGTATTATTCGTGCTAGGGCATCCATACGCGTTCGGTATGATAACCGAGCTGGCATTCTGATACACTCGAAGCGTCGAGTCGGGGATGCAGTGCAGGAAACGCGTGTGCATCGATCGCTCACTATATACTCAACGTCGCGTTCTATATACTTTCGCTCTTCGGCTCTAAGCTCTCGATATTTTTTTCATTCTTCCTCTCGTTTTTTTTCGCATCTGGGCGCCACGTCGCTCAGTGTTTTCCTTTTCTCGTTGGTTCGTATCGGACGGCGGATTAGACGCTTCTGTACCGTGGATAAAACGATCGGACACTGGTGCGCAGGGTCGAGAGGGTCGAGGGTGAGACAGGGAGGAATTAGAGGGCCGGGTCGCGAATGAACAATGCGACAGGGAACGTGTACGTGTGCGATCGGAAAGAGGCGGTGTAAAGCACCCGATCGTTGAAGACCGATAGATAGATAGTCAGGGAGAGAGAGGGGGGGAAGGGAGATTTTATTATGCTCTAGTTAAACTTTGGGTGAAAACAAGCATTATAGATAGTACATTATCACAGATTGAACAGCTCACTATTGCCAATAAAATACTGCAAACACAAACAAATCTAAATCAAGTATATCGCCCTGGAAATACTTGAAATACAAACGAAAAAAGCAGTCATCTAGATCGCCTTGAAAATACTGGAAATATAAACAAAAATCAAAATCAAGTAGATCGCGCTGGAAATACGGGAATGAAAAAAACAACAATTTCGAGTAGATCGCCCCGGAAATAGTGAAAATACAAGAACATTTTAAATCGAGTAGATCGCCTTGGAAATACTGGAAAACGAGCAAAAATATCAAAATCAAGTAGATCGTCCTGGAAATACCGGAAATACAAACAAATCGGAAAAGAAGCGCAGAAAATACTGGAAATAAAAAAACAATCGAGTTCAATTAGATCGCCCTGGTAACAAGAGAAGTAACTGATGGTGGTAAAAAATCGAGCAAATCGTAGCAAGGACTTGTCAAAAACTGGGACAGCCGGCTAAGCAGTCAGCCATCCAAGTGTTGGCCCAGGTCTGCGCTGCTTGACTCGAGAGGTCGCCGATGCCGCAAACCGACCGCCCGTTCACTGCTGTCGCTATAAAAAGCAAGTATAAAAAGAACCAAGATCGTACGAGACAATTAAACCCGGGGAGAGAGAGGGTAAAAGACCGTGAAGAGAGGGAAAAGTTAGCACGTACACAGATAGATACAAGATCCACCCCCAACGCCGGTTGAATATTTCAGGTGCATCGCACCGAACGAAACGGGCTCGCATACCGAGGTTTCAATGGAATAGGTCAGGGTTCAACTTTACCGCTCACTTTCATGCAAACGGAGCGCGGGGAAACAACTGTGGATCGTGGTAGGTGTGTGAGAGAGAGAGGGCGAGAGAGAGAGAGGGAGAAAGAGAGAGAGAGAGAGAGAGAGAGAGAGAGAGAGAGAGAGAGAGAGAGAGATGCAAGTTTGCAGATCCGAGTGCGTCAGTGACACCGTATATACGGACGCTGCATTGCCATAGATGCGAATCCGCGCCCACATTTTCACACGCACACAGGGAGAGTCACTGGAAATTAGATACTCGAAAACAAGGGCACACCACCCACGCACTACTCACAAATCGTGTCAAAAAACGTTACGCGGTTAATGGGGAAAATTCCAAACAAGTTATGTAATAAACATGCATTATTTACGTCATTAAATTTAATTATTCATGTAATTAAACATTAACTTATTTGCTTCCAGAGATACCCCGTTATTCACGCTCCTCGAAGCCCCTCCTTCATGCCTTGATTTTTTGGTGTGTCAACCGTCATCCCAACGTCGTCATAGTTCAGTGGTTTCAAAAAAAAATGGAAAGGGTTTTAAAATTAGAATTGCCCATTTCAAAAAGTGGAGTTGACCTTTAAATCGGTCAGACTTTTGCACTTGAATAAAATAGAGGCGAGGGAAATCTTGACAAGCCCTTTACATTTTATCGCTGTTTCTTTGCGACCAAAGTCAATTATAGAGAAGTTTTCGAATACCGCATTTCTAGAGCCTCACCCGAGAATTATATATATATTGTTTTGTTGATAATTTTATGCCAATATATATATATATATATATATATATATATATATATATATATATATATATATATATGATAGGAAACGATGTTCAGCGATTTAAATAAACTTATAGATTGAGTTACAATGGGAGGCAAAGTGCGCCAGAGTGTAACATCTTTCTCGTGTCTCGAAGTTGGTGAATTGCGTTGGATCGCTGGCCCCAGAATCCACCTGCTCCCCAACGGTACTCGTTTTTTTCTCTTTGCTATCGAATTTTTCACGATGCATTTTTGATTATTCTTAGCACCGTGATCTTTTTCCGTTCTTTTCACCTTCGCAGCCCCGATCCTTGATATCCGGAAAGGTCGATCGAAAGCACGATCCAGGAAAGCGAAAATCCTCGGTCAGTCGAGCGGTACATCGGCTTCTTCGTGTCTTGTATTACCGAGGAAAAATTCGGTACGCGAGAAATTTATTTAAGGGCTTACGCTGGCTTGCAGTTATTGAAAACATCGATTTTTGGTTTTTGACGGATTCTCAACATTTCAAAAATATTCTCTGAAAATTTAAAGTCGATCCGTTCAAAACTTCGGGAGTTATGGGCGTTTATAGGTAGGTTCCGCGAATCGGCAAACTTTAAACGCGTTTTTCTCAAAATGACTTTCAAAATCGGTGATCATAATACCTGAAAATTCACTGTACCGACCAACTTCAAATTTTACAAGCTTTTTCTACTTCTCAAAAAGCAGAGTTTAAACGGAGGATTTTTTTTTCAATGCATATTTTTTTAATCACCAGCGTTTTTTTCACAGAAAATCGACCCTTTCACTTTGGATTGCGGCAATTTTTTTCAAAAATCTATTTTTTTGCTAAATCCTTCGTCTAATCACTAGATAATTTCATACAAAAACTAAATGCGTTTGATTTTTTAAATTTCGGATGATTTGTTTTAGTTTGGCGTATGTTGATGTGTTTCCGGATGACGTTTTTAGACAGCGGTCTCCGAGTCGAAGTTTTCAGCCTATTTTAAAGGCCTTTGATCTTATGTCAGACTCACTTGAGTCTGTTTACTGCTAGAAGTCCTACTATGGGCTGATAACATGCTCTTTCTTTGCTGCTTACCTCCTGCATAGGCCCTTATACTCCTACCTAACCTAGCTGAAGTCGTTGCAGCTCCTCTTTTGATTGCGTTTGGACCTATCGCGCATTTGGCTGTTTCGACGAAACGAGGGTGGGGATGGTCGCATTCGAAAGAGGGGGTCTGATAGTTTTCAGTAACCATCATGCGTTGGAGTAGGTAAGACCGCATGTTCGACGTAGATGCGTACTTTTGCAATGGCCTTTCCATTATCGCCACCCAGCGAACCTTTCGCACTCGCTTCAGACTTGCCCCTGCAGCTCCAGCAACTCCCCAAAGTGGAAGAAATGGATCTTGGGCAAACAGTTACAATATTTTCGATAGGAATTGCCTTCACGTATGCATGTATATGCGGATCCCTATAGCATGCACGCATGCATACGTACTAGTATACGTGTGTTGGTGTATGCTTAGGCGTGTATGTGTGCGGGTATATACATGTGTCTACGCATGCGCGTATTCAGGCATATGTATTTCTATATGCGTGACGTCCTCCTTAGCGCCTGCAAGTGAAGAAAAGGGAAATTTGTTCCCCTTCTAGGTCCTAAGTACGGGCTCATTTTATATTGAATACGAAGCTACTTTACTGCCTTTATCTCCTACCACTGTGAGGATATGGAGCGGCAAAATAGGCTGAAAATTTCAACTCGGGTCTGCACAAACAATTGTATCTACTACATTTATGAATATTTCCCAATACAAAAATTGTGAAAGATACTACGCATAGGGGGGACCTAGGAGGATTGACACAGGGTGACAATGTCAATGGCTCGGTAGATGTGATTGTTAGCGAGCTGGAAACAATGTCATTCTATCATTTCTACGACGCGCGCCACTTGTCAGCTCGCTCCGGTGTTCTTGCGAGTTCAGTTGCGTCACATCGACAATCGCGCCAAAAAATTGGCAAAAGTAAGTATTTTTCGTATTTTTCATTAAGGGGAGGTACCTGAAAAAACGGCGAGAAAAGCAGGTAAACTTCGGGAATTTTTATCTCAAAAACTAATGTTTCGATTGGATCCAGATTTTTTTTATTGGAAAATATGTACATTGAGGTATGTTCAGGATTTTTTAAAAATAAATTCGTTGACTGGAAGCGATTCAAACGCAATTATCGGCTTGTCCGATTTTGCCCAAATTTGGATACAATATTCTTCGATAGTTTTCTACGTTCGCCACGTAGGATTTTTTTTAAATTTTCATTCCAGACGGAATTGCGACCGTTTTAATTTAACGTTTTTTTTCGTTCGCAATTTCCGACGATTTTGGATTGCATACACATTGCATAAAAAAGCAATGGTTCAATCAAATGAAAAAACCCTACGTGGCGAACGAGAAAAATTATCGAAGACTATTGTATCCAAATTTGGACAAAATCGGACAAGCCGTTTTCGAGATACATCTGGCACCGACTTTGAAAACTATGTTTTGAGATAATCGCGTTTGAATCGCTTCCAGTCAACGAATTTATTTTTAAAAAATTCCTAAATATACCTCAATATACATATTTTCCAATAAAAAAAACCCGGTTCCAATCGAAACATTAGTTTTTGAGATAAACATTCCCAAAGTTTTCCTGTTTTTCTCGCCGTTTACTCGGGCACCTCCCCTTAAGCTTTAGTTACCTTGGTTATATATTCGATTGTATGTGATATGCGTTGTTTGGAAACTTACTAACTTAGCATTCGATTTGTCACATTGAAGTTGTTGTCTTGCAATACTTTTCATCAGTAGTGAATTCCGAATCAAGTGGCATCGCATTTTTTACACCTAGGAGGGGTGAAACAAGGTGTTTCAACTTACCTCGGTTGCAGTAATGTTTTCACAGGTTTATATTTTGTGGTGTGGTTTGCAAGGTTTGTATTTGTTTTATTTCGGATGCCGAATAAATATATTCGTAAAACGGATAGAGGTATGGCGAGCCGAGAAATATATAAGCTCGCCGCTGAAGAGGCTACTCTACGGGACGAAAGATCAAGCACAAAGAGAACGTGATAAGTGAAGACGAGGAAGGGTATTTTTGCGTGTGTTGTACGGAACCGTATTCAAACAGCAGGCGAAATAAAAAGTGGGTGCAATGCCTGGAGTGCAAAGTATGGTAGCACGAAGCCTGCACTGGTGGAGAACGTTCATATATATGTCACAATTGGTTACCAGAACAGAGATTGATTTGCTTTCTTGCCATATAGTTTCTCCTTCAATTAATGTTTTACTTTGCCATATTTTACTATTTAATTTCGTGCAATTCGTGAGTTTATATTCGTTTCAGTTAGAACTTATAAAAATTTGTCAGACTGGATAAAAAGTGAGATTCAGATTGATATCGAGGTTAAGTTTTTTAATTTTTGATAAAGTTTTTTCATTACAATGTGTTCTGACATAAGTTATACCCACATTTTGTACCAATTCCCAGGCGTTTCAACTCACCTCGATATAAGGAGAGTTGAAACAAAACGACTGGTGAAATGGTAAAATGGTGAAATGTGAAAATTGTTTCAACCCTCCTAGGTCTCTCCTACTCATCAAAGTGAAAAAAAAATTATTTGCAAATCTGCCCACGTTTTTCCAGCAAAAATTCGTGAAAATGACTCTTTTTTCGGCCACGAGCTAGGTGGTACTCGTTAATTGAAGTGTAGTTGATGAAAAATCGGTTTGAAGATCGCAGAAAATGTGAGAAGTTGGAAAAACCTCGTCTTTAAATGTCGACCGACCGAGGTCAGTGCGGTCCAGGGTTAAGGCGACACAAACGTGGATAGATCGGCAAGGTTCGTGGTGTATCGCGATTCGAGAGGATTTGGAACAGGATGAGTATCGGAGCTACCTCCAGCTAATTATCGATAATCCGGATTTGCCTCGATGGCGGGTGAAAAAAAATCTCCAGGGATTACGGTGAAAAAGACGAGTCACTTAGTGAGAAAGTAGCGTTACTCTGTGAGGGCAGAGACTCTTCCGTATCGCGTTCACGTTGCATCAGTGTGTTTTTCACAACCCTAGCTGCTTTAACCACGCTTGAATGTCCTGCTGAAAAAACCTTGGCTCTTTTATCTTCCGGGGACATTGGGGGGGGGGGGGGGGGGGGGAAAGAGAGAGAGCTACGATCTTGAACCAACGCCGATCTCGTCGTACAGGCGAAACAAAGGGAGCGCTTGACGTGACTGCTTTACCGCAACACGTCAACCTGGCACGACGAAGACGATGTTGACGTCAGCGGCGACGTTGATCTCACTCGTTTGCTGCCATCACTGAGGGCAAAGACAACATACAACTTAGTTTAGTTTGGGCGAGAGAGAGTGAGAGTGAGAGAGAGAGAGAGAGAGAGAGAGAGAGAGAGAGAGAGAGAGAGAGAGAGAGAGCATTTTGCGACGTGTTTGTCGACAGGCCCCTTTATTCTCGAGGGCTCGGTCTTGGTCGTATCGTTGCTGACACTAAAGAAAACGGGCGAAGGAAGAGCTTTCTTGTTCTACCAAGCCCAACGTCGGAATATTAAATTTCTGGATAGGGATGACGCGTCCAGGAGACATACTCGCCTCGTCGAACTTAAATTCGAGACAGCAAAGGGCCGTTGATCTTACGAAACTAATAGGCACCCTTGTATCGCGGAAGAAACTGTCTTCAAGCTCTTGTCAATCTTCAGCAGTTGGTTCCTTTCGCTACTCTTATATACGAATTACGGTATCGGATAGGAACGACGATTTTTTCCTTTCGTTCCCATAGCGAAAAATGTTGGTTCATGGTAGAAAAAAGGTTTTCCCACAAAATGAGCCCTGTAGCTCGACTAAAGGTGACGCAATGTTCACGTAGTTTCCCCATTTTCTCCCTTCAAATCATGACCGCCATTCACTGGCGGTCAAGTACCCATTTAGTGGTAATTTCGTTTATTAACTGACGATTGAGTCATTTATTGAACTACTCATTTATTAATTCCTCCAGTATTATTCGTCGCAATTACTTCCAATCTTTTTTTCTACTAGAGTAAGTTGGCCACTGTTTTTCCAAGGGTCTGTCAAAATAAAAGTACAGACGTTTCTTAACTTATCGTCGTTTGTAATTAAACTTTGAACCATTAACTTTAAGATAATTTACCGCACTAATAGCTGCTTTTAGTGATTCTTGAGTTCAGTTCCCTCGCAAAGCAATTGCTTTTCTCTTGTACTTATTAGGAATCTAAAAAAATGTAGAAAAAATGAATTACCTGAACACATTACATGTAATACTATGGCCATCATACACCGACTGTACGTGGTGTATGATGGCCATTTTAGATGAGGCCATCTCTCCCAGGAGATTAGGAGAGATGGCTTCATCTAAAATGTAAACAAGTAGAAACAATACATGCGAAATCTTGAGGTTATAACAAAAGCACTGTTCGTAAACTATTCAAGAAATACAAAAATAACCATTACTTTTACAAATTAATATCACCACAATGTGAAACATAAAACCTTCGAAAAAATTTAGCAGTAGACAGAATAATTACAAAGGATTTTACTTAACATTCTTTTAGGCAAATTTTTGCTCGTACACTTACGCACGACGCTCGTACACTTACGAACGACGCGAAACGAATTAAGGTCTTATATACGCGAAAAATTGCAAAATGTTTCATTTTTTTATATTATTTTTTATTCCATTAGCCTGAACGGTTAGGAATATCTTAAGCTTTACAGAATTAAAAAATTCCAAAAATTCAAAAAAGAAGGTAAGATTGCATTTATAATAGATACCGTGCGGCGCGCCCGATCATCAACTTCAAAGCCGTTTTTCCACGATTCACTTTTTTGAACCTTGTTCAACCTCCAGTTCTAACTCTTGAACGGAGGTTCAGATCGCTTTGAAATGTTTACAACATATTCTTAGTATCATCACCTATCGTGTGAACCACAGAAACAAAGATTTCAATGACACACAAAATATAAAAAATAAAATACCGACGGAAAATTGAATAAAACAATTTTAAGTTTCGAATTTTTATTATAATAATTCTAAAAAAATAATATTCTTGGTTCCCACTGAAGTAGCATTCCTTATGCAATTATAAATATGTTCATTTTTTTAGACACCCACATCGATGCCGAGAACTTTCACCATCAATGCGCGCGCAAAAAAAATACATTGCTTTATTATGTTATATCTCCGCCATTTGTTAATATTTCTGATTTTTTTACATATACGTAACGATGTGCATAAATGATCTGCAAAAAAATGTCAATATATGCGTAATTTGTTTAACCGCGTGCAGAAAAGTACCTTCGAAAATCAGCGAAATCGCGTATATAAGGCCTTAAGCAGTGACAGGTAAAATCTGGAGCGCGGTTCTATGAAACATTTCGATTGGCTACCTAATGGCCAATAGAACCTTATGGCCAACTTCCCCGGAATTAACCGATCAGAATAATATCTTTTGTTAGCTATGGCGATTGAAAAATTATTTTTCATATTATTTTCATATTACAGTCCATCAGAATTCTACAGTGTCGTTATCCGTCCATTCGCTGCTCGGTTGACCCCATATGTCACCCTTTTCATAGTGCTAATATTTTTCTCATTCAAGCTTTTGTTACCGATTTTAATGTAGTTTTTTTCATTTTCCAAGACACCTAATGTCTTTTCAATCATATTATTACATATTTGATTAAAAAGTAATTTACTTATGTTAACTATATGTCAGCGCTGGCAACAGATTTCACATAATTTCTGTAGGCAGCGCAGTCGCATACAGATCGAATCTATATCTATATATATATATATACACATTCGATATTATATGTACAGTAGGTCATTAGGGGATGACGATGTTGAAGGTGCAGAGCCGGCTGAAAGGATGAGCTCGACGCGAAGGTGAGTTTAAAACACAGTGGGAGAGGAGAGGAAGAAGAGGAGAGAGATTTGACCCTGGTACTCGTGTACCTGGGGATTGGAAGCTGTAATCAATACCGCAGAAAGCGGACTCTCCGTAGCTGTACAGAGAGGCCCTCACCTCTTCCGAGTCCCCTCCGATGCACACCCACGCGAGCGGAGAACATTCAAGCTCTTCCTCATATCCCGCTCGGAAAACCACGCGTACACTCGTGTCCGCATACACATACGGTCCGTGCCCCATTAATATATTAATAAACGCGCTCAGGTGCTTTACGCTTCGCAGCTTATGCCGAGACTTCTCTCCCCATTGAATTATTTCTATTTTCATCTCGAAGCCGAGCTCGCCGAGTGTGGAAAACCTGGCAAAAGTTGATGCGTGTATGTGGGGGTGCTTTTATCCGTATTCGGCGACATCCGGTGCCTCCAAAAGCCGAGCTCTTAGATCCAATCCGGAAGGTGACAAAAACCACCTTGGTCAATCAAACTCACACCGTCCACCGGGCGTTTTTTTCTTAAGGGGCTACATCTGTCTGTCTAGGGGCCCGAAAGAAATGGCCAAATTGCGATTTTTTTCTTCTGGAAAACGGTTGGTGAAAAAGAAACGCATTTTTTTAACACAAAGGTACATATATTGAGAGCATTTTTTGAAAATCACCAAAAAATACAGAAAAACAACAAAAACATAGCCGCCGGCAGATGACGAAATTTTCTTCGTGACGTTTTGCGGTGGACACTCTCCAGCTTAAACGGTCCATCCGAAATCTAAAAACCAAACGGGTTATTCAAGTTGACAATAAATACGGGTCATTGACATCGTCGATGTTTAAAATCATTTTTTTAACGACGTGGCGACTAATTGAAACTCGAGCATACAAAATCTATGAACAAAGTCATCATTTTTACGTAACCATTAGAAAATGACGATCAATTTGAAAGAAGTGAGATCGTCAACGACCTTTAATTGTTTCTCATCGTTACTTCTGTAAATTTGGAAACAATCCAGCAAGTGGTTCTCGAGATATCATGTCCACCGACTTTAACAACAGTGTTTCGAGAAAAACGCGTTTAAGGCGGGACATACATTTGCAACAATCAAATAATCGATTTCTTTTTTTTCTCTTTAAACGATAGATCTAAACATGTAAAATATTTTCCCAAAATTTCAAAGCAAAATTCGAAAAACTTCAAACGTTAAAGCCCGTCAACGCAAGCATACTCACCGCTCGGATTCAGAACGAGCGTAAACTTCAAAAGCGCTTTTGTCAAACCTGAATTTTTTCAATTGGCGTGCAGGATCACTCAAGAATTATTAAGCCGATTAAGTTAAAACTTGTAAGAAATATTGTTAATATTGCTACCTTTAACTTGACGAAAATTGTTTCTGAAAAACTAGGAAAAAAACGACTTTTCAATCCAAATTTTACCGAAATTTTGCGTGAAATGTTGTTTTTTTAAATGCGTGCTATTTTCTAAAATTTGCATTTCCTTCATTTTAATTACTGTCAAAGAGCACTGCACATGTTATAACTGAATAAAAAAAAAGTTTCTTGCAAATAAAAATCTACGGGAAGCTAGACTGCACGCCAATTCGCAACTTTCGCGGTAACTTTGCTGTAATACTCTGCCACAGCTCCGCCACTTTTATGGTAGGTGAATTAAAAAAAATTGTTTTGAACACTTCAATATGCTGATAAAGTATACCTCCAGTTGATAAATGTAGAATAATTCCTTAGTTTAAAAACTCTCTCAAAATTGCTGAATTTTTTGCCGTCCAAATGTACATCCCGCCTTAAGGGGGTATTCCTTGCTGCAACCTTCAAAAAATCGTTTCTTGCATATTCTTACAGTGTGAACTTTCAAAAATATTTAAAGACCAACCGGACCCTGAATAATTAAAAATTGACGAAGTGACACCTATTTTAGTGGAACAATGTGCGTCGGGTTTACCGCGGACCGTCAACTTTGAACGCGATTATCTTGAAACTACATATCTTGACACGGCGGGATTGATATCTTGAGTAACTTTCACACTATTGACTTGAATTTGCACAGTTAGCGTTCAAACAGTAGTCATTTTCGGTTCACGATCGCATTTTTTAATTGGATGAACCATTCATTAATAACAATGACTTCAGAATGCTGTTTTTCAAGAGAAAAATGAGGTTTTTTTTTAAGAAGCTGTCATTTTTCGTTTTTTTTCTATTCAAAATTTCGAAAAGTGGATCGTGAACCCATGCCAGTTGGATATGTTTGAAGAATTTTTTTTGTTTTCGTTTCAAATTACATTTGAGCCTGGTAGAGATTCCGCAGTTTCGGGCCTCGCCGCTGGAGGACTGCAACACCAGTTTCAGCACCACGAACACTTTCAAAGATTTTCTTCCGAAAAAATTACATTGTAACCACAAACATGTGTACAACATGCTGGGAAAATATAAATGTATTCCAACCAATGTGTTACTAGAAAAAAATCACCATTCTGACCCTTCAAATTGAGCTTCCGGCGAGGGATACCCCGTTAAAATGTAAAGTATGGTGCTGCTACCGCTCGCCCGGCCGACTGTTAAAAGCTGTAGCTTATTTAATTTTAGGAATATTTCAACGAAATTTTCAGGGAATACAGCTAAAACATGATACTATGGAATAAAAATATTTTTGAAAAATGCCATTTTTGCACCCACCTAGGTAGATGTAGCCTGTTAAATTTATAATATTCCCTTGGCTCCGCCCTGCCGAAGTTGCGAATCGAATGTCCACGCGGGGACAAACTTTCGCGCGGTATTTCCTCGGATACGAGATGAGTGTACCGATTGGATTAAACATTCCATGAGTGTCGGGGCGTATGTGAGCGGGCGTAATGTATAATGCGATGCGAATTGGGGTAACACGAGGGCCACAGGTCTGACAGTTCACAAAGTGGATCGCCCGGTAATTATCCAAATGGCACGATCTCATCAAAAGCACATAGGGTCTCTAATCCTATCGTGACACAACGTCACTCTGGCAAATAGGTCCCGGTGGGAGGGGATCTCCTGTCTCCCAACGCGTAAGGAATACATGATAACGTCTCTATCCATCTCTCTTGTTTGTCTGCATCTCTCTCTCTCTCTCTCTCTCTCTCTCTCTCTCTCTCTCTCTCTCTCTCTCTCTCTCTCTTCTTTTCTTTCTGCGTGGCTCGTTATCCGGGTATATTTTGGGTTTTCAGTTTTCGGTATATATATTTTTAGCTCGGTTAGGTTAAGATTAGTTATTAAGTTTCTTACGTTTATCTTAGTTTATTTTCTCATGATTATTTTTCTAACACATTTATAGTTTACTTTTGCTAATGCTTCATCATGTTTTATTTTTAATTCACTTGTTACCACGAACTCATCATAATATTGTGCATCTTTACTGTTAGCTAAACTTGCCCGAAAGTTTGTAACTAAGCCATAATAAATTCTCTCTCTCTCTCTCTCTCTCTCTCTCTCTATCTCTTTCTCCGCCTCCGTTTTATCGAGCATTATCAATTCCCAGCATCGAAAAGGCGACCGAAATTTGGACTGCATTATTAAATCGCCACGTTCGTTAGGCCGCTGTAATTATCCTGCCCTTAACGCTCGTGATTAAAATATATGCGTTTCCGGTGCGATCACAGCAGCACGCAACCGACGTAATTAATTAATATTGAAAAATGTTCTTCGCAAAGTCCTAAACCTCAACTGGGGTCAATTAAGCGAGGCATTTGCTGAATAATTCGGGTCTGCTGACTGCGAGACTATCGACGCCTGTTATTCGCGAGCGTCGATACAGATACTCGTTCCAAATGCTCCAATTAGCGAAAATCCATGCCAGCTTCCACATTCCGCGTTTTGATTTTCTCCCGTTGTCGATTACTCATGCTTGTCGCATGCATATTGTGATCGATGAGTGATCGATTGAGGCTTTTTCACTTCAGTCGTAGAATTCTTGCAGTACGCACGGGGTGGGTCAGAATGTTCGGAGAGCCGATACACGCAGTGCTGTATTGGAAAATTGCGTGTGAATTTCTGAATGGCTACCCATACGAAAGTCTCGAGAAAAACAAATATCGCGGTAAAAATGTTATCGCTGAATTCAATTTGTTCGTCGTGTCTGTGCCACCTACGTAGATACATATAAGCTCGGCGCTTGTTTCATTGTGAAATACGGCGTTACGTAACACCGAGAGAAGGATATACATCGTTTGGTGCTCGGGGAAAGTAGAAGGGATGGGCGCTGATCAACGGATATCCGAGATATCATTTATTCCTTATTACGCCGAGGTTTCCAGAGTCTCGTTTACAGTAAATTCAAAAGATCGTATACTGCCTCATGCGCCGGTGCATTCTAGCCGTGATTTTTTTTTTTGTATTGTTGACCTCTTTACCTCTTCATCATTTTTTCCCTGCTTATCTGTCTCTCTCTCTCTCTCTCTCTCTCTCTCTCTCTCTCTCTCTCTCTCTCTATCTCTCTCTCTCTCTCTCTCTCTCTCTCTCTCTCTCTCTCTCTCTCTCTCTCTCTCTCTCTCTCGGTCGCATTTCCTGATCCTCTTCGTCGATGACGAAGATACGATCAATTTGACCCAATTCACCTCGTCATAGGGTCGGGAAGGAATATTACGTAGTAACGTATACGAGAATACGAGAGAACTCGGTAGAAATTCGAATGAGGCTGGGAATTTAAAACGCTCGCTTTTTTTGGTGAATCGACACAGGTATCGAACTGTCTGTAATGTTCTTGTGGTATATTTTATTACTCATAATTTATAATCCGCTATTTCTTACAGTTTGTCACATGCTCGACTGTAAGCCAGCGCACGCACATTGCCGGTAGTATAACAGAAAAATATACACGCACGCTCTATCGAAGACCACACTCGCTCCAGGGTTACATTAATTCGAGGTTTACATTATCTCGCCCGACAATTGTATTTTCAGAGAAATGGTACTTAACTTTGATTCAATTCTTGTGGAATTAATACGCACGCTCGTTGGCTCTTTCCTGACTCCGGGACCTTGATGTTCCCTTCTTCACTTCGGTCACCTCCACGATTCGAGAGTATTTGGGCGGCCAGTCCAAATTACCCCATGAGTGATTGAGATGACCAGGGCAATCGATAGGAACGACTTCTCCTATTTCTGTAGCCAGATCGTGACTAGACTTAGCCGTTGATCGGCGATGTATCCGCAGGATGGATGATTGACGCGTTGAGTCTCGTGGTCCCGGAGTGAAAGAGGACGAGCTATCGATCCCGATCGAGAGGTAGGCTCCGGATACCCCCTCTCTCTCGGACGTCCGCCCAGCATACCTTGACACAATTCTAATTTCCCGGCGAGCGGGAAATTATGATTTTTCTTCCTAGTATCTTACATGTCAATCAGATCAACCCTTTCGTCAACTTCTACTCTTCATCAATTCCCATTCACCGATTCAATCGGTCATCCGTCTTAATTATTAAAGGTCGATTTTTGGTTTTTGATAGATTTTCAAAATAGAACATTTCACAAATATTCCCTGAAAATTTCATGTCGATCTAATAAAAAATGAGGGAGTTATGGGCGTTTATAGGTAGGTTTCGCGGTATCTGAAAAATCACTGTACTGATAAACTTCAAATTTTACAAACTTTTTTTACATATCGAAAAGCCGTGCTTGAACGAAGAATTTTTTTTGTCGATGCATATCTTTTTTCAACGACGAAAATGGAGCGTTTTTTTCCATCGAAAATATATACTTTCACTTTGCACGACGGCTATTTTTTCAAAAATCAATATTTTATTAAATCCTTCGTCCAAGCACTAGGTAATTTCATGCAAAAACTAAATACGTTTGATTTTTTTATTTCGGATCATTTGTTTCCTAGCAGCAGTGGTCACGTCCAAGGACGTTTTTCAAACAGCGGTCTGCACAAACCACAATTATCAATATCTTTCAATACAAAAATTGCACAAGATAGTTAAATCGATACTCTTCAATGTGAAGAAAAACCTGCATACGTATCAGAAAAAAATCACGAGCGTTCCTCGTTTTTGCGGCCACGAGCCAGGTGTAATCCGTTCAATAAACAAATAAACTAATCGTTATTTCCGATACTCTTCCTGGAAATTAACTAATCATTGTTCAATTTCAATCATACTTTGAAAAAAATGTTTCTATACGTTTTCAACATTTTAATAAGCCGGTCGAACTTCAAACTTTATTATTTTTTTTGCAATATCATGACAGATCGAAATGTACTAGTATCACTCGAGCCGCTGAGACAACAGGCCCTTTCTTCCTCCCATTATAATCGATCGTTTACGATCTTGAGATATTCTACCAAGGAAATCCCGAGATCATCATCATCCTGCGAAAAATGGGCGAAAATGTGCCTTGAATTTTTTACGAGAGAAAATACTGAAAACGGAACCGTGGTTCAAAACTGCACTCACTTATCTTTATCTCTACCTCTCTTTTTAATTCCCTATACTCCCCCCCCCCCCCACACACGTGTATATATATATAATCTCATGGGATTTTTGATCATAGAATCATTACTGAATCGCTCCCATCAGAATATGCCTTATTTCATAACGAACTTCGATATGAACTCGGGTGCAAGAAAGAGGGAAAGGAAAATATTATGCTCTCCATCCCTTCTGGATGTGACAGCCCGAGTAGAAATTTCTTAGGGTTAGCTTGATCAGGATCAGGCCCCGATCGGGGTGTTTACGGGTAACCTCTATTACGGACATCCTGACCTGGCCCCGATCCGGCCGGAAGTATTTAGGTCCTAAATCGGGCTATACTAAAATGGTCCTACTAAGGCCGTCGCTGATCCTTCTAAGGCTTTCCCCGATAAGGCCCTACTGAGGCTTTCCATGATAGGGCCTTACTAAGGCTGTCCCTAATGTGGCCCTACTAAGGCTTTCCCTGATGAGGCCATAAATAGGCTTGCCTTACAACTGCCTCAGCAGTCGATACATGCACATAACCTCTTATTTTCCACATGGAAACTTCAGCAGCATCGTAGCTTCGGAGATTCGATGCATTCCTGAATTCTATTTAAAAAAAGGTGCTATGGACTGTCGCGACAAAAAAACATTATGCAACTCGGATGCGTGTTAGAAGATCTCGGCAGCTTTGTAAGGCGGAGAGAGAGAGAGCGAGGAATTATATATATATATATATATATATGTAAGGTTAAGTTTCAAAAATGTATAGCATGTTATTTGATAAACCTCTTTAATTGTCACAACGATATTAACTAATTGATATACTTTATGTGATACAACAAATAATTATAGGAATTCATTTGGTCTGTTATGCCACATCTGGGACCAAGATGTTACAAGCACTCGGTAGCATAGGGGCAGCGTGCGTAGCTTTGGGTAGGTTGGTACGAGGTTTGATTCCCACATAGGAGAAATGTTTTCTTCGAACAAAAACATTTCAGTAGGCCAGGGAATGACGAGTTATGATACAAAATCACTGTAGTGGAACTCTAAATTAAGTGGTTCATTCCATTTTGTATTTTTGAAATATTATATGCATTTATTTCTGATCACGCAAACAGGTCAGGCCCATATGTGACACAACGTTACATTTCCTAGTAGGGCCCTTTCAGGCTGCCTTATTAGTGCTCTACCAGGGCAGTCAGGCAACCTGAACGGGCCCTGATTTGGGCCCCATCAAAATTTCTACGCGGGTGACTGAATGAAAAGAAGAAGAGATTTTTGTCCCCTACTCGTCGTATTCTAATTGTCACGCGAATAATCAATGTAAAATCTGAACTCACGCGGTCAGTGTTACCGTTTTTCAATTTATTTCTGATCATACATATAATATACATCGTGTAGGCTAGATGGTACACTTAATAGTTATGCGTTAGCCTAGTTCCAACATATTCACGTAATACATGACTAGATTGAAGGATTTGTAGGAGTTGGGGCTGCGTTTCTTGTTCTCTCACTCCGACTTACGCTCTCTCGCTCTTTTTGCATTTCGATCTGTCTTCGTCCAATTTTTCGGACTTTTTCTTCGTCATTATGTTCCTCGTTTCTATCTAAATTTGTCGACACGGAAAGGCAATGATCGATCAGCGTGTTATGTGTATACACACACACACACACACACACACACACACACACACACACACACACACACACACACACACACACACACACACACACACACACACACAGGGTGGACCATTTAACGTGACCACCCCAAATATCTTCGTTGCCTTTAGAGTGACGAAAACAAACCCAAATAAAACTCAAACAAACCCAAAATATTTTGGTGACAAATTATTTCAAGGTCATGATATCATAGGCCGTTGGATTCGTCTGAATATCAGCTACAACGTCTTAATAAAAAAAAAACATGTTCCCATTTGAAAAACCATTAATGGCCTTGAGAACGCAAAAACTATGACCTTGACAAAAATGAATTTTTCACCACTGTATCGGCCCTTCCAAATCAATCAAATTACCTTCTGACATTTTTGTCGTCACTCTAAAGGCAACGGAGATATTTGGAGGTCGTCACGTTAAATGGTCCACCCTGTGTATATATATTCATTATATTCATGTATTATATTCATAATTGATCGTATTTACACATTAATGGAACCTGCTGTGCTTTTTCGTTTATCGAAAACAAAAACGACGGACAAATTACCACGAGAGAATTGGAGAGTCCTGACTTTTTCGAAGAACATAATAATAATTCGTGAAGTCGATCCTGAGAGAGGGAGGGAGGGAGGGCGGGAGATTGATTGATTGATATTTTATATTATAGATAGTAGGTATATTTTACCTACTGTTCTCGTACAAGAACGTAGGTACGTAGCGTACCATACGTACGTGTATGAGCTTTTTATGTGTATATATATATCTGTATATGCGTTTGAAGGAGAGGGGGATGAAACGTATGTATGCGTAGTATATTTGTCGGGAACGAGCGAGAACACGGCATACGTAATTCCGCGTTGTACGTTTCAATTAACGAGAAGAGTCGCCCGGTCGGGATGGTAGTGGTTTTGTGCGTCTCGTGTACTCACTTCAAGCTCAAATAGATTAAGGTATCCTTTGAGGAGGAGGAGCGAGAGATACACACAGAGAGAGAGAGAGAGAGGGAGAGAGATGGTGAGCAAGAGAGACAGAAGGAGAGAGTGTCGAATTTGGGTATGCCTCGTGGTTCTCTTGCATACTCGTCACCAACTTGCTCAAAGTGATTTTCAACTGTGTATGTATCGTTCATGGTGGAATTGATTATACACAGACACTTGGCCCGATGAGCGTTTCTCGATTCCGTGGTGAACGACACGTGTGTGTGTGTGTGTGTGGAGAAGCGCCATATTACCTGTAGGGTTGCTAGGAACAGGCGTGCGTTCGCCTCCCTTTCCGCAATGATCGCAGCCCTTCATCTTATCGAGCTGTGACAGCAGGCCCTCCTCGCCACTTTGTACTCTCAATTCTCTCGTGTGGAACTTACACCGTCACATTTGCACGCGTCACGTCCATCCTCAGCGAGCCCACATTCACTCCGATTTTACGTGCCCCAGCTACATGCATTCGCTTATAGCACGCAGTCAAGTTCGTAACGTTAGTCCGGCAGACGGCGTAAAGTCTGGGGCCGGCCTCGCGGAGGACTCGTTGAGTAATTGGTACTTCATTCGTGGGCAGACGAAGCCGAACGGTCCGAGGGAAAATACTGGGGTTTGGGCCAAAAATGGGAACGAAGGGAGATGCGCGTCGTTGGGGTACGTTTCAGATGCGTGAATGCACAGATCAGGAAGATACAGACATTTTGGAAATTTCGCAGGGCGATGGAATAAAACATAAACAGCGATAATTATTTAGGGATTTTTGAATACTCGCGACGTTTCCATCGCGATTTAAAATTACGATGATGAAGTTTGTATCGTTGGAACGCAACGATAATCCTTTTTTATATTTTTCTTTTTTTACTTTCACTGTGCCAATTATTTGTGTGCAAATTTTGAATACTGATCTTCGGAGGAGCATCTTCGATAACAGTTTAGGGATCAATCAATCAAATCGAGTTTTATTTGCACAACTTTTTAAACAAGTTTTTTTCACAAAATACTATTTTTTATCTTACAACTACCTTAAGGGGCTATACCAGTGTGACACTTTCAAAAAATCGATTATTTTGCCCTTTTCGACAGTTTATATTTTCATGAATATCATTATCATTTGTATCATTTATATCAATATCATTTTATCTTGCAAAAATCGATAGTTAAATCTTTAAATGCGTTTTTCTCGAAATGAGATTTTTCAAATTTGCTGACATTGTAACTCAAAGACCAATTATCCGATTGACTTGAAATTTGAACTGAGTACTCTTGAATATATTTACTCGACAATGACGTAGGATATGTTTGATTGGATGAAAATTGACGATTTGGCATTGAAAAAAATGACCACTTTATAGGCAAGAAAACAGACTTTTTTTCATAACTACGCCACTTTCTTAGATTTCGATATTTTTTCGAATATCCTACGTCATTCTACAGGAAATGCCTTCAAGTTTAACGACATTTTTTCCTTTTTCGGTTTTAGCTACTCAATCGGCTGGAATCATGTCAGCAGTGAAGGCAGCGTATAAGTCGCTTGGATCTCAATGTTTTTCTATGAAAAAAATAATAATCTAGGTCAAATCTAGCCAAGTAATATAGATCAAATATAGCCAAATATATTCTTAAACATTTTTTTTATGTTTAAGAATCTAAAATAAAAATGTTTAATGTTAATCTAAAATGTTAATCTAAAATAAAAATGTTTAATGTTTAAGAATCTAAAATAAAAAGTTTATTAAATCAAATGTTTTCCGAAACATTTAATTTAATAAACTTTTCTTCCAAAAAATTCCGGAAAATTACCCAAATTTTCAGCGTTCACACTTGCCTAGCCCTTTAACTTATTTTCTACTTTGCATACTCTTTCCCTTGTAATCTAACAGTCCTCTTTTTTTCTTACTTTAATCCTCCCCTCCATCTCTTCCTCCTCCCCCTTCCTCCTTGCACATCTTTCTGCACTTTTCCTCTATTTCCCTAAAATACTCGTATATCCCTTTTTACATTTTCCCTCCCAACATATTTAAAATTTCTCCGTTTTTGCCAAATTAGCCATTCCTTGAACTCACTCCTCTGCATTCTTTCTTGCTTTCTCCGTTACTAACTCCCAGCCCTTTTCACATACTAACAGGTGCTCCGGCGTCTCATTCTCTTCTTTACAAATCCTGCACCTCCAATCCTCCCCCCCCCCCCTCTTTCCTGCCCTTCCTATTTCTCCGCATCTTAATCTCGCCCACATTTCCTTATCCCTTTCCTTTACTTTCTCTGCCGACCAGCATTTCCATGGTCTCTTTTCGTTTTCCACAATATGTTAGTATTTGTCATTATACGTTGATTTTCTTATTTTTTCCTTTTCCTCCCTTAAAATTTCATTTTTTAAGTTTTCTCATCCTTCTTCTATCCTTTTATCTATATTCTTTCCACATCTCTTCTTTCCCTTATCGTTGTTATTATCTCTTCTATTCCCATATATCTTACAACTTTCTCTAAATGTTTTCTCCACCATGACGGGATTCTGTTTGTAATAGCTCTTATTTTCTCAAATAGGCAGATTTTTGGCCATCTTGACTCCTCCATCCTAAGCACCTCACTTATACAAAGGAAGCGGCTGTACCTTGACACTTTTTACGGATATTTGTTTATGGTGCGGTGACGTTTTGAGAAGGCAGAACATAAAGTTAGTTGCAGACAGTCACTTTTCGGCGTTTCGACGTGAGACGATTTTGAAATTTTTGGTGCCGAAAATTAAGATTTTTATTTTTTTTGCTTTCTTCATAACTTAGCTACATCATTATTTATAACTTGCTGTTTTAGGGAGGTAGTTTATTAGCGTTCAAGACGTATTAGGCTGATTTTAGCTAAACACAACCTCAATATTTTTATGTGTGAGTTAACATCAACAGGTGGGGGTGTTATACTTTGATCCTGGCAAACCCGTTGTACCTTGATCGTGGTCAAGGTACAGCACATATCTTTAGAGATGATTTTCTGATCGGCATTGTACAGCTATTTGGGATTTTGTGATAATGCTTTAGAGTTTGCACGAAACGAGGGAAACCTTAGAGTATATTGGTTTTTTGTGCCTTTAAACATAAAGGTATCTTTTAATTTGTTCTAGGTGGCCAGAAAAAAAGATTTGAACTTATATCCTTGTTCAGATATTGAAGAGAAAATAAAAAAGTTTAAAAAACATTCTAGAAGGGAATTTTATTCCGTTTCTAAAATGAACAAATATTAGCAGCTCACCTATTGATTAAGAAACCTCTAAGATCAATAATTAGTTTAAGAGAAAAAGGAAACAGCATCATTTGATTATAAAGTTCCTAATTTAGATTTTAAGAAAAAGCGTATTAGTTTTCTAAATTTTGAACTTAGAAACTTAAGATGATAGAAAAAAAGTATGTTTGGTGAATATTTATTTGTTAAAACACAGGTATCTGTTATTACATAAGTTGAATAAAGATACCATAAACAGCATAAATTAAAAAAAAAACGTAAATAATATTGAAATTTGTCGAAAAATTATCTTTTATTTGACGGAATTTTCACTGTGATCTTGGTACAGAATATGTGGATCAAGGTGCGGCAGCAATGTTGTACATTGATCAACATACGAATTTTTTTTCTTAATTGCTTTATAACTTTAAAAATATTTGTCTATGGTTTTGTGTAATTTATATTGTGAGCCCCATTAGTTGCCCTTTACGATACAATTTATTGATTCATATGTGTATCATATTTTCAGTTTTATATTTCATTGAACCCAAAATGTATCAAGGTACAGCAGCTTCCCCTACCTCAACCTTACCCTTTCCCTTATCATATATTCCATGGTAGACACCTCCAGCTCTCTTCTCCAAACATAGTTTGGAGTTGTTTTGTCCACCCCTAATGCCACCTTACAATACCTACTCTGCATTCTTTTAAAAACGCTTATTTCTCCCATTCCCCATATCTCCACCCAATACATTGCTTCTGCTTTCACTGTCGAATCTAACAAATAAAGTCTCTTCCACATCATATCCCTCCCCGAATAACAGTTTACGGATTTTAGTAGCTAAAATCTGCTGAAACAATTTTGAGGAAGTAAATAAAAATCATTTTCGTTGCACTCCAACGATGCAAACTTCAATTTAAACAATTACGTGTGCAAATGAAGAAAAAAATGGCGCAATGTCCCAGATATTTTTGTCGCTCGTTTTTTTCTCGCCTGAGATTGCAGTTACAAAGTTTGCCCGCCCATGTGCCTCGAAAGATTTCTCCCGGAGACCGATTCTCGTACTCTTCAGCCTCGATCGTCCCTCCATTTGCTCCCGAACTATTTACATAACGCCCCGTTATACTCTTTTACACTCTCGTACTCCAGGATCCAATAAAGTCTATTGATTTTTCGAAATATTACAAAAGATTTGCACCACGCGTTTTCTTCTTTTTTTTTCTACAAGTACTCCCGTTCAATTGAAAAATATCGCAGCCAGCTCGCGGAAATTAAGGCGGGACACCGCTGTGAAGGGGAAAAAAATCAATTTTTAGGCATTTTTTCAAAGTAGACACATTCAAGAATATGTAAAAAAAAATTAAATTTAGAATATTGAAAATTGCCGAAGTTACAGATGATTTAGTGAGAGCAGGTAGCGCAACGATTTACGTATACTAAAACTTTTAATCGCGGTTTTCTCGGAACGACTTTTCTCGGCCTGCCCGGAGTCATAACTCTAGCTATGATTGTTCGATTTTTAATATTAAAAAAAAACAAAATTCCCATAAGTGCAGTAGCTATCGTTGTACGTAGTCGTTTTTTTTTATTCAGTATTTATTCAGCCTCCGAATATAAGTAAAAATTTCGCCAAAATTACACTTTATTTGAACACCCGCCATGTTGTGATTTTTTTGTTGTTGAAAACGGGTACGAACAACGAGAACTACATTTACATAGATTATAAACTTTTTTATTTTTATTCTTTTGACTAACCATTGCGAAGTTATCGATCCGGATGTTGAACCACATATTTTACACAGACTCTATTATACCTCGAAATCGTTGTGAGTTTATTTATATTTTTTTAATAAAAATTTACACGACATAAGTTCAATGTATGCTTAATCACATACCTTCGTTCCAAATCTTAAATAAGTAATCTAATAGACAAAAAAACGGCCTTTTTTCGACCGGTCACAGTGGTGTCCTCTTTTAATTAAAAGGAAAAAAAAACGGTCGATCCTTCACGCTGAGAATCGTCGAACCTCTCAACAGGTACATATTTCATTGTCAAACCTCACACGTCCACACGCATCACATTTTCTCCAGAAATAAGAAAGAGACTCGATCGATGTACCTTTTTTTTCTCATTTTTTTTTCGCTCACGCTTTAATTACTCATATTCGGTTGAACGTGTTTACGCAGAGTTACAATAATTTAACACTCACTATCTCCGTACGTTTACAATGACAATAATTTTTTGCTGTATTCGATATTTAAGTACATTTATCGTTTTTTATCGTTAGAGATCCGTCGGTCTTTGTATTTTCGATTTTTTCTGTTTTTGTTGTTGTTAATATAATTTTTCATATGATTCATCGTCATCATAATCATCGTAATATACATCTAAGAGTCTTTATCGCTAAACGTCACAGCTTTGTGCCATTCAATGATTATTTCACTGTTGTCTCATTTTTTTAGTCCACCGTTGCACGTGATCGACGTGACAGCGTTGATCTCAATCGTATAATATATTTTTTAAACTTATTTGTGTCCACGTATATACAACGCCGACTCACTCCTCCCCGTTCGTGTGTATTTATCACATATGCATCAATGTCCGCGTTGGTCAAAATATCATTAGGATTATTAACACTCGCTGCAATTTTATTCTCGTTCACGTTCGCGTAAAAAAAAAAACAAAACATAGTATGAGAGGGCGATCAACGAATATATCAGTGCCAGGCCAATGTGACGTGCGCCTAAAACCCACGTCATTTTACGTATTGTACATCGTAAAATAGTATTGTCGAGACGAAACAAACAACTGAAGAATCCTTAAATTACAGTATTTACAATTTTTATTTTAATCCTAATTAGAAGATGACGCATCGACTTTTTTTTGCGAGCTTACATAGAGTACGTACATATATAGCCTCGGTCAAAAATATTAGGCGCTCAGTTTTTGTTTCCAGCTGGAAAATAATCGCCACGTTCGGGAAACAATAGGACCCACTATCAATAAGCAAATTCATTAATTTTCTCAGCACCTGGCAATTGTTTTTTTCCTTCTAAATAAAAAGAAAAGAAATATTTTGGGACAGATTATAACGAGGCTGCCTAATAATTTTGGCCGATACGTATGTATGCATTTTTTTTCGCGCTTATATGTACATACATATTCTTACGGAGATCCCATCATCCCCCTAGGCCGTTTATGGTAATACAACGCGATTATGAAAAATACGAGAATGAGGATAAAGATTGGAGGCTCCCGCGGGATCGTTTTTCTGCCACGCTGGTCTTGGAAATTTTTCAACGATTGATATGTTCATAAATATATATTCTATCTACAATCCGGCTGAATACGAAGGGACTCGTTTTTCCCCTCAATTTCATTTCCCTCCCGCTCCTCTGACGTTTTTATTCTACGCTCAGTCACGCGAGGCGACTTAACGATTTATAGTACTACTCGCAGAGTGCGTTCCTTTTTTCGGTTAGGGGAAAGAAGCCGCTTTGGCATTAATTTTACATGATAAATGATCCGATATTTGGTTAACACGCTTCGGCAATGTTCTGGCGGGGGGCGTGCAATAACATCCGAGAGTAGAAAAAAAAATATTGAATTTCGATACGAGTCGCGATAAGATAAAAATCCGGGGGAAACGGAGAAGTCGAAATATGTACGGAACTATATTTTTAATTCGGGAAAAATTAAGTTTTTCGAACCGATGTACCTTACCGGGTATTTGCGTTCGTCACGTGATCTGCGACTCCCGATCATTTTTTTACGCATGTGCTCTTTTTTCTCTTTGTTTTGCAAATTGTTTTGCATTTTGAAATCGGGAAATTTTGCGCAATTTCGTAAAATGTGAAAATAAAGTGAAAACGGTTTCGATTGGTCAAATTTCGATGAGCAGGCATGCCGATTTTTTTTTTACGTCGTATTATTGCAAAAATTACAAATATTTTTGCATTTTTTGATGATGGGGACTTTTTTGTCACGAGAAAAAATATTCGGGCTTATTTCATCTTCATTGTTGAAAAAATCGAAAAATACATCATTTAAAAATGTCAGAAGTGTGGAGGAGTGCGCTGGCTGCACGTGGAAACGTCAGAAAATTCACGTTTTCTGGCCTGTGTTTATGTGCGATTTGTTTAATTTTTCTTTAGATTTTTAAACTTAAAAAAAAATGCATCTGCGCGATATTATTGACGACTATTGAATGGAGCAGATGCTTCGGATGATTTTTACCAAGCATATATATAATTTTTTTAATGACATTTTCAAATTGAAAAAAGGAACCACTCAATGGTTGTCAATAATATCGCGCAAATTCATTTATTTTACAAATCTAACAAAATTTTGTTAAAGAATACAAACGATCTACCGGATGTCCCATTTTAATCTTACACCTGATTTATCTCGGAAAATACTGCTCCGATCAAGTATTGAGTATAATAAAACTTTTAGGGTTCAAAGGCGAACGTTAAAAAAAATCTGTTTGGTCCAAAATTCATAATGGCGAAGTTAAGACAGCCGACGTGTTTAAAAAAAATGTGATCATGAATTTTTTTCACCAAAACATTTATCAGGTCGGAACTAACAATTTTTGTAGGAAAAGTTTTTTTTGACAAATTTCATAAGGTTTTGGTGAGAATACTATTTTTTATTATTTTAGTGCTATCCAGAATGTTCAACGAGGAGGTAAAGTTTTCAACATCCCTAGTGTAAGTGAGCGTGTGTGTGTGGGTTTGTTCGATAACCCAAACAAGTATTCCAAACATTAGGTCTCTGGGGCTCGTCACTTCGGCTAAAAATGGTATACCTAATTTACAAATTATGAACCTATGAAATTATGAATACCGAACCGACAACTTATGAACGTTATATAAAAAAAATGTCTAACCAAAGTTGTTAGTTTTGGCCTGATAAATGTTTTGGTGAAACAAATTCATGGTTCCATTTTTAAAAAACATATCAGCCATCTCAACGTCGCCATGTTGAATTTCGGACCAAAAAAGATTTTTTTTAACGTCCCGCTTTGAGCCGTAAAAGTTTTATGATACTCAATACTTGATCGAAGCAGTATATTTCGAGATAAATCAAGTGTACGATAAAAATGGGACACCCGGTATATATATACATATCGTTTTCCAAAATCTCTCTGATATTTCCGAGATCCGTACGAAGTTCTCCAGGACGATTCGTAGCTTCCTGCGAAACTCTCTCCCTCTCTCTCTCTCTCTCTCTCTCTCTCTCTCTCTCTCTCGCTCTATTCTCCTTTCTTACCGCAAGGGCGTTTCAATAGCGAGCGAACAACTTGGCAAATAATAAAAAGGCAAGACGCACGTACCGGTCACGTGCCTAGTTGGATGCATTTTTATTTCGTACGGAAAGCATCGCGTCTCTCGTTCCTCGGACATTTCCGTACATGCGACTGGTATACGTACGCGAGCCTTTGGAAACGAGAGGGCTCGCGACTATACTCTGTTTTTTTTCACGCCCAGTCACGAAGCTCTCGAGTTGGACGCTTTCGAGTTATAAAAAATAAAAATTCGCCCGTATTTTTGCGAAACGACGTTACGACGATGGCGAACGAGATGAAACACGCTGCGCGCAGATTTTGAGAAGCAAATAAAAAATTATTTTCTTTCCTCCACGAGGCAGTGGGCATTTCTGGCGACTATTGGTACCCACAGTCGAATAAATAGCTCGACAGAAGCATGCATTAAATTTTTATTCCTTATCCATTTTTTTTAAATTCAATTAAATTATCTCTTTTGCCCCATCGATGGGGCAAAAGGAATAATTAAAATAAAATAATATGTATATACGTTGTGAAATTTGGAATTTAAGTAATTCATTTAAATTCTTTAAAAAATAATTGAAAAAATGAATAGATCAAAATTTATTTAAATGAATTTGAAAAAAAAATGGTATGATATAGAATAAATTTATAAGCAAACGTAATAATGAGAATAAAAGGGAGAGAGAGTGAGAGATCGCTTATTATAATTATTCCCACAATTTTACCACGGAGGCAAAAGAAATAATTACTAAATAGTGCAAATGAACGAGCGGATATACATATACACACTAGTGGAATCAATTCTAGGCACTTTTAATAGAAACTGGCTTTTTTTCTACATTCACGCAGAAAATGTATATTCTGCTACGCCGCAATGATACTATAATGCTTCTTCTTAAGATTTGTTTTAATGAGCCTACTTTGATAAGAATATGAAAATGAGTGATTATAACGTGAAAATGGCGAATAAATGCGAAATTAAAAAAAAATTGAAGTGTCCAGAATTAATTCCACCCTTTATATTTATAAACGTGTGTGTGTGCGTGTGTGTGTGTGTATATATATATATATATATATATATATATATATATATATATATATATATATATATATATATAACCCAAACAAACATGGTAGAACTCGTATTAATTTTGAAAAATTTCAAAAAAGAAGATAATACCACACAAAATAAAAGAGATATAGTCACAAAATGATACCGTACAAACAAACCTGTGATAATATGAGCCAAAATTGTTTGCTAGAATCGATGCTTGTGAAAAAAAAAGAATCTACGCGTAATTTCGAAATGCGACAACTGGTACGGTTCTCATCTCCAGGCGTGAAAAAATGATTGTAAAAATAATCTTGCAAAAATTATTCGTCTTTACCGCCATCAATTCTTTCGAGTTCTCAATCACGAACAAAATATTTAGCAATTCATCCAAAAGCTTCTCTTCCTCAGGCACAAGCAGCCGAAAAATAGTCGCCGTGCTTCCTCATCTCATACACTTTGCCTCTTTTATTCCCAGACGATGACGTTTCAAACGAACGATAGACGAATTGAAATCTATCCACACGTATACTTTATAAAATTGTACTCGCTAACGATGCCACGAATTCGCGACAACCAGTAAATTGTTTTTTGCCATGCGCCTCCACCCCCTCCTACTTGGCGTCGTACAAGGGACGAAAAAATTTAATATCACAGATTCAGGGATTTTTCGATACGACTCGGTGTCAAAAATAGTACGTGCGTGTGTGGGTGTATATTTTTGCAGATGTATGAACCCCCAGAGCAACGAAATTCACCCAGAACCCCGAGTGAGAATTTCCCCCTTTTCTTTTTATGACCGTTATACCCCCCTCCCCCATGCAACGTATACATTTTGTACATTCGTGATATTCCAACGCCCGGGAGATACTCATCCATCAAATTAATGGCAGGGCATCCCGCGAGAGAGCCACATGCACCCACACACACACACCCGAGGAGAATTCTTGAAAATTTCATCGCCTCTCTTTTCTAGGGGCCTTCGCCATTTTTCGATTCCCTACGAAATTGTAAAATATAACGAGTTGAGATTCCAATGCATTTTCGTTTTTTTTTTTGGTGTATATATAAATTCTGATTAAAAAAAAATGTTTTTATAACGTAACATTCGAACCAAACTTCGCCGATCCTTTTATTCGCGTGTTTCATTTCTCTTCATTCGTTATTGGTGAATTTTCGTACGAAACTTATCAGCGTTAATGACGTTATATTGTGAGGAAATTCGTGGTTTTTAAACGTGAAATAACGAGGTTCATGACATACTCTCGTCGGCGTTAATTAACGCGATAAACAATAGCTCTCTGACGATCTGGGCCCGCCGAGTGCACTGAGGGAGAATTCTGTTCATTGACCATTGTCCGTCTATTTCGGTGCGGGAAAAATAAATCAACGTATACGTACTCGTTACACTCGATACTTGTTATAGGAACGAAAATCATTATTTCTGCAGCTGTGTCTCTGTATCGGATATCTATATTCTCCAAAATTCACATTGTATGAATTTGGAAGCGTAGGGTTTCCATTCAATTATTTATTTTAAATTTGGCTTGCGTTTCGGCAACGACGGAAAGAGGAGAGGGAGGCAAAAAATTCGCGTGGAGCATCCGCGGGATTGAAAAAATGTTTTCGAGGCATCGGTAATGAAATCTTTTTTTTTTTTTTTCACAAAGCTTGTGAATGATACATGACTGATTGGGTTTCGCGTTTTGCCTTCATTGCTTATTCGTCAAGCAATCGGACACTATTTTCGTGGTGGGGATTCGGAAAAATGAATTTTCGCGAATTTATACACCGTTGAATTGAAGTGCTCTGGAGACGCGTTAAAAATTTATATTAATTTCGAAAAAGAAGAAAAAAAAACCATTGGTGTCGTTGGAATTTTTTATATAATTTAATTTGAAAAACCGTCTTTATATATTTCGATCAAGTATGTCCGAGTTGGCCGTTGTTTCGCGAGCACTCGTTTGTTTATATTCACATTAGCACCGTTTTAATGAGTGGCCTGTCGCATTCCAGGGAAGAAAACATCATTTCGAATGATCGCTCCAATATACGCGTATGTAAAAAGTTTCATCTGTAGGGAGATATCGCCAGTTAATCGTTCACTTTTATCCCGTATTAGCATTCTCTCGTTCCACGTATTATCCCACTCTGTTTATATATTATATTCCATGCCATCATTATTCCGCGTATACAGAATCAATAATAACCGAGTGAATTTTAATCGATTGTTTATTTGCCGGCGAAAAGTGGATATTTACACGTTTTCATATATATATATATATATATATATATATATAGGTACGTAGACTTCCATTAACGTCGCTCGCATTTATACCGCGGATTTTACATTTGCGGTACACTTGCGTCGCTCCATTTTCGAAAATACAAATAAAACGAGAAAAACGTGCATCAATTAAGCACGGTGAGTAACGAGCTAATTAGTTTTCCCAATTTGGATTTCACGAACTTTTCAGCGTTTTCCGAATTAAAACAAAAAACAATAAATAAAATAACTGTTTTCGCATTTATCGTGAAATGGTAATAAAATGTGGGCTACATTGAAAAAAAAATGAAACAACGAAGGTACGTAACTGATATTGAGAGGTGGAATGGCCGATGTTTTTAGTTTCAAATTATTAATTCACGTTCGATACCCTCAGGCAGCATAGGTTCATTTATTTCAAACCTCAATTTACATCCAATTTTTTCGACTCTCGCAGAAAGACGAAAATGATTTAATAATGCCAAATCAAGATACGCATTCGTGCGATCTGTGAAAACGTGAGGCAGAGGTCCGCGACAAGAATAGGGTCGGGCTGAAAAAATATGCAGCAACGAGGAACTCACGAGGAACATTGGAGCCGGTTAGAAGTCGGAGGAGAGTCCGTTTGTTGTGAGCGGTACCAAACAGGCAAGTCGGGGCGGACGAAGGTTCAAGTTTTGTGGTTGAGCCAAAACTATTTGACGCCTATGTGCGCTGAAACGGAAACCAGGGGGGATGCTGCGGATGATATCCTCAGACCGCTCGAATGCCGAGCCATTTGTGACGGTGGAGAGTGAGAGGACTCGTATCCGGGAATACCGCGGTTACTATCGCCTCGCGACCATACTACACTCACACGCACACACGAGCATTTATAGGGTGTCTCAAAACTGATAGTTAATAATCTTAAAGTAGCTTTGGGACAAAATTCTGAGCCGAAAACTCCTCGAATGTTTTGGCATCAGATGAATTCCTGGCGAGTTATCGATGATTGAAGTTGGGCCAATCAAACGCGGCCCACTGTACACTCGCTAGGAGTGGGGAGCTCGCTACTACGCGCGGGCTCCGCCCACTAACCCTCTCTTCGTCATCTCGCGCGCGTCTCATTGGTCGAACTTCAATCATCGATGACTCGCCAGGACTTCATCGGATCCAAAAGCTTCTGAAGACTTTTCGACTCAGAATTTAGTGCCAAATCTATCTCTGCATCATTGGCCATCAGTTATCGGACATCCTGTGTATACATTCGCATATGTATATGCATCTGTATGCGCGTCTATACGTACGTAGGATATATGTACATATATATGTGAATATATATATGGCTCAACAGTCGAACTTCGATTGAGTCGAGGGCCGATAAATATGAGACATGAATTTTTTCCTCGAGTCAAACTCTTCGTTTAATTCCACTCGATCTTCGCAGACGATCGTAAAAAAATCATGGGCCAAATGAAATGGCTGGTACGAGAAAAATAAGAATGTACGATCGGGCGAAAATGTTGAGTTCGACGCGAGGAAAATTAAGCGAAGCTCGACTGTTATTATTTTTCCTGCGGGCTTCGTGTGACCCATTAACGCGTACAGTGTCTCGCTCCTCTCCACACTCGCCAATCTCTTACACCAATGTACAGCCTTAAAAGAGCGAGATCGCACGATATTATCAATCATTATTATTAATATATTAACGTTTCTATTTTCCCATCATCTTGCTTTGAATTTATTTATAATATCAGCGTTATCGTTATCGTAGTGTTTTTCTTTTTTTTATACAGTTTACCGTTGCTCCCGAGAGCACGGCTATAATTAGGATATTGTTAGTCTCTTTTTGTGACGTCGTCTTGGTTTTTTTTTCCGGATGTCAGTCCTCGCGCAAAAAAGATTCTCGTTTCCGCGTCGGATATGGAAACTCATCCTCGAAGGTGCAACGAGATGTCCGAGAATTCCGAGCCCCGTTTCCCTCTTGCGCGTCCCGCGAAGTTCTGCATCTTTCTTTTTTCCTGCACGCACAGTCGCACTTTTTCACAGTCACTCGCACCACACGAGGTTCGTTTGCCCCGTTTCCGGCCTCGCTGTCTTTTCCGGCTTGCGGTATTTTTTTTTTCTAGTAGAGCAGGAGACAGAGACAGAGGAGGAGCGAGTAGAGCCTCGGCTGCTTCGCTTGACCACCGTGCTGCATTGCCGCTGGATACTCTCCTGAAACAAACGTTGCGACACTCAAATTTTCCGAATTTAATTTTTCTTCTCGCTGTCCGACAATACTTTTTCAATTGGACCACAACGAGCTTCTTTTGTGGAGAATCTTTTTTTATCGTCGAAAAAAAAGAAAATGGATTTTAAAAAATTGATTTTGGGACAAGGATTTTTTATTTTTCATGAAAGTTCAGATTTGCTCGGCTGACGCTCAAGAATGTTTAAGGGGCACAATCGAAGGCGAAAGTAGCCCAAATTTGAATCCGTGAGTAGTACAATACGCCAACAAAGATTTTAATTTCAAGTTAAAAGTGTTTTTCTTCTTCAGATTATCGTTCTATCTGAATTCGTTAATATTAAGCTTCGTTAGGATAAAACTCTTGAGTGCAAATAAAGGGAAGCGCGAACGAGAAAATAACTTAAGGGGTTGGGCTACTCTAGAGGCTGGAAAAAAGGCTTTTCGGGGATTTTTTTTTCAGAAAAACTACAAAATAAATCGAGATTACAAAAAAGGGTGTTTATCATACATATCAGTGACTGTATACAATAATTTTTTTGAAGCGATTAAATTCAAAATGGCGGTGTGCAGCGTTTATCTCAAAACTGCATTTTTTAAGTTGGCCTCAATCATAACAGACAATTTTCAACCGATTTACATGAAATGTCGAACCTATCTTGAAAAATACATTGTCTATGGAAGTACGTAGGATTTTTTTTTATATTGCATAGTTCATTTTTATGAACATGCAATATAAATGCAATGAAATCTGACGAATTTTTCACCTTCCAAAAATTTGTCTAAAAAAGCGTCAGATCATTGTTCATAAAAAATGAACTATGCAATATAAAAAAACATCCTTCGTACTTCCATTGACAACGTATTTTTCAAGATATATTCAACATTTCAAGTGAATCGATTGAAAATTGTCTGAGTTATGTTTCCGGCCAACTTAAAAAATGCAGTTTTGAGATAAACGCTGCGCAGCTGCCATTTTGAAATTAATCGCTTCAAAAAAATTGTTGTATACAGTCACTGATATATATGATAAACCCCCCTTTTTGCAATCTCGATTTATTTTGTAGTTTTTCTGAAAAAAAATCCCCAAAAAGCCTATTTTTCGGCCTCTAGAGTGGTCTAAGGCCTTAATGAATTTCCGTGCGTTCATAATTGATTATGTTTATAATTCATTATTATGTTATTATTGATAATGTTCATATTAATTCATATGATTAATAACGTTCAAATTAATTGCATGGAATAATTTGATTATGTGAATAAATGATATGTACATTAATCCATTTTATTAATTATGCTTACATTATCGTATCACTAATTATATTAATAACTCATTATGCTAATAATTAATCGTTCAATACGTGGGTTAATAATAAAAAATTAATAACACTACAATTATGTACCGAAAGATTGTAATTTTTTTTCTCAAAATTTCATTCGTGCACCAATAACCCACACCAAAAATGTAAAACATTGAGTGCCAATTTTGTCATCATGCTTTTTTTCTCAATGTCCGAGCGCAAAACAACATTCTGGAATAACGCACCCAGAGCAGCAAACCAAAAGTGTCGCAATTCTTCGCCGGTTGAGTGGTCCGATCCAAAAAAATTTCATCAGATAATACCAAAGCATCCAATTTTTTATCGCTTTGTCAGCACTTCCGTAAGACTCCCACACACATACTCATCCTTGGAAAATTACCGACCAAATGATTGCCGCGAAAAAAGCGTGTTTTTTCAGTTCGTATTCGCGGAGAAAAGATGAATATACGATAAGGCGATATAAATATGAATATTAATGTAGAAATGCGTGTTGCCTAGACTCACCATTGAGCACGTGAACGGTGATGGATTTTGGTTGAGCGTTGCTCGGATTGCACGTGTACTTCCCCGAGTCGTTGGGCTTCGCGTATTGTACGAGTAGAAAGCTCGTCGTGCTGTCACCCTTTTCCGTTACTACCGAGACGCCACCCCTACTCGAGTCGTAACTGATTATCTGCAACAGATAATCGAGAGAGAATAAAAATAATGAAAATAAATAAGCGGAGCTCACTTTGGTAGGCGTGTCTCGACGAAAATTCGAGATTCGTTCGTGACATTTTTCGTGATCCGGAAGGAGGCCACGTTATTTTTATAAACGAAAAACAGCTGTGAGCTTTTCCATTTCGGCCTAGGGTGTTTGCGAGTTTTATGTGTAAGGTTGACGCGGGGTTATCGATCAAGCATAATCGCGTGAACGTTCGTGGGATTTATACATCGCTCGGCAGTGACATGCGGCAAAAAGAACGGAAGACAAATTATACCGTTTCGTTGTCCTCTTCCGGCAAAAAAAAAACAAGAAGCATTTCGAAATTTGAACGGCGTTTTTTTTTTACTTCCAATGTTCCTTCGTATACCCTTTCGAGCCTTGAAAGAAGGCTCGAAGTTGACTGACAGTGAATTTTTTTCGTTTTCATCTCTTTATAAATTAAAAAAAATATTTTGCCATTTCATTTCTTATAAACAAATTTTTCGTACGTCACCTACAATGTTCAAAGCATGGTCAGTAATTTGTTGAACCTTTTTGGATAGATAGCTTGGTCACAATACTGGTTTAAAAATTGACTGGTTAGAATCAACCCAGTGTGACCACCGTGATCGAAATGGGAAGTGTGACCATGAAGGGTTAACTTTCACGTTATTTCCTGTCCTCGAGAGGTCCCCCAGACCGTTGCCCACTCGTTTCCTCAAGCACTACTGTATCGCATTCGCAGAAGGGCACAGGGAAACTGTGGAAAACCTGTGCCGGTTCAGGCGGCTGCACTCCCCTGAGTTAAGTTACCACCGTCAACGCGGTAAAACTGCCGCCAGCTCGGTAGTTGGCGTCCAAGCTAGTGGGCGGCTGAGCGGTCACCCATCCAGCTACCGGGCCCGGCCGAAGCCACTTGACGTGATCCTTGAATAATGTCTTCTTCACGATATCTTTATCGTACAAGCGTACTCGACACTCGAAAACATCTACGCCCCCCCCCCCCCCCGAGCTCTTAATACTCGAGGGTGACCAATATCTTTGCTTCTCGTCCTCTGCCTTTATCGTCGCTTATTGTTCTGGCTCCTCGAGGGGGAACAGAAAAAGGGCGTCGTCGAGGGCGGTAAAAAATGGTCAGGTTCACCGAAAAAAAACAATTCTCTCCACGAGGAAGCTTCGAGGATGCTCCTCGCGTTTCTCGCCAGTTACGCGTTAATAAAGCAAGAAAACGCGAGGGCGACAGGGATATAGGAAACGTGGCAAATAACAATAAATGTTTGCATCACTCGTGAGAATCCTGTCACCCTCAGTCTCCGAAGAGGAGGAGGAAGAGAAGGAGGATGAGGATGAGGAGAAGGAAGAGGAAGAGGAGGCGGAGGAAGAGGAGACAGTAGGATGAGGAGGGGGAGGAGGTGGAAGAGGGAGGGAGGAGGAGGTGTAGGAGGGCGAGGAGCGGAAAGGAGTAGAGGAGGAATAGGAAAAGGAGAAGAAAGAGGACGAGGCGGCGGAGGAGGATGAGGAGGGGGAGGAGGAGCAGAGGCGGAAGAGGAAGAGGAGAAGGCGTAGGAAGAGGAGGCGCAGGAGGATGAGAAGGGGGGCGGAAGAGGAAGAGGAGAAGAAAGAGGAAAAGGAGGGGGAGGAAGAGGAGGAGGCGCGGGAGAAAGAGGAGACGGGGGATGGAGGAAGAGGAGGAGGATGAGGAGGGAAAGAAGAGGAGGAGTAGTATGAGGACGACGACTACGACCAACGTTGTTGCACTTGCTGTCTCGTTTTCCGAATCTCGAGGGACCGTCCTGAAAACGGCTGTCCTTGCCTGTTTCGCGAGATGAGTGGTGTACGAAGTGAAAGGGCACGATGGTAACGGGGTGTTTATCCGCGTACCAGAAACTGGGGCTAATTAACGCGGGAGTTGTTTCTCGCAGAAGAGATCAACATTGAGAGGAGAGCCATGGCATTTACAAGGGCTCGTGCTTTTCACTGTTGTTATTGTACGTATTATGAGAAAAGGTACAACTATTTTTTCTCTTTCACGTGCATAATTATACGTGGATATATTTATTCTGACAATACGCAAAGTTGGACTTAATTATGGCTTTCAAAAAATAATACACATCGTTATGAGAATAAAAGTTGTCGACTTCTATGTCGAAGGTTTTATAAGTTATGAAAATAAGGTATTTTTATCATGCGCATAAAGATGCGCGTATGTAATTCATGCAGAAAGTTAAACTCAATTATGGTTTTGAATAAACGTATGTACATAGTTTCAAGAATAAGGTATTTTTATCACGCGCAAGAATATACGCATGTATTCTTGTAATACGCAGCGTTGAAATTAAGGGGTTGGGCTACTGTGAAAATAACCAATACTCGTTCGTCGCTTGAGGCAACTCAAATTAAAGAGGGAGGTCCAACACATGGTGCAGGGATCGCAGATTGAAGGTAAATCTTATGATTACAACGATAGAACTTCGAGTACAACTGTAAACGCGTTTTTTTCGAAACTATGTTTTTCAAAACGGTGTACACGATTTCTCGACATCAAATGAACGGGTTAACTTAAAATTTGGGGCACTTATTCAGTGTAATAGTTGTTTAGTCTTGAACGACGCTTTTCTTCTTAACATTATTTTTTTTCATTAGTTATTAACAATAATGGGGTCATTTTTTCTCGAAAAACCAGAAAAAAATCAATTTTCTTTTTCTATGATTGGAACCAATAGCAAAAAAAGTTCGGTCATATCTTAGCCAATATTATCTATTTTGAGAAAAAAACTGGTTTTTTTGGTTTGTTTCAGAAATCAAGCTAAAATCAAGTGCGGCGATGAGCCCCTCACGTTCAAAGGTCCTACACGCGAGTGTTTATAACTACTCCAATTATTGATATTTTCAAAGAAATTTGGTACTCAACTTCGTTGAGGGGCTATACCAGTGTGACACTTTCAAAAAATCGATTTTTTTGCCTTTATCGACAGTTTATACTTTCAAGAATATCCTGTGAAATTTTCAAGGCCGTATCTCTAATACTCCCCAAATGGCAGCCTTCTGACGAGCAACCGCTCGTAGGTATACAATGCGATAGTTAAATCTTTAAGGGCGTTTTTCTCGAAATGAGATTTTTCAAATTTGCTGACATTGTAACTCAAAGAGCAATTATCCAATTGACGAAATATGAACTGAGTACTCTTGAATATATTTACTCTACAATGACGTAGGATATTTTTGATTGGATGAAAATTGACGATTTGACATTCAAAAAAACGACCATTTTATAGGCAAGAAAACAGACTTTTTTCATAACTACGCTATTTTGTTAGATTTTGATATTTTTCGAAAATCCTACGTCGTTGTACAGGAAATACCTTCTAGTTTAACGACATTTTTCCTTTTTTGGTTTCAGCTACTCAATCGGCCGAAATCATGTCAGCAGTGGAGGAACTTTTTTTTTTGGCGCCTCCGAAGGCAGCGCATAAGTCGCTTGGATCTCAATATTTTTCGATGAAAAAATTATGTAATATAGGTCGAATATAGCCAAATATATTATTAATTTTTCGAAACATTTAATTGAGTACTTTTCTTCCAATAAATTCCCGAAAATCATCCAAATTTTCGGCGTTCACACTGGTATAGCCCCTTAACGTACATAGAAATAAATGTCCAAACGATTTTTCAATCATCTTACTTACTCCTCTAAAATTAATTTTTTTGAACAACCCTGATTTTCGCGTCATCACAGTAGTCCAAATCCTCGATCATGCTTTTAAAAAATAACACACATAATTACGAGAATAAGGGATTTTTATCATGTACATATATAACCATTGTTATAGTACGCAATGTTGAGTTATAATATGATATAATACGCACAATTATCGGTTTTTTATTAATAATGCGCATAGTCAAAAGATTATCCCCATTATAAAAATATTATTTCAGGTATTCGATTTTTTAATTTCCATGACGTACATAGTGATAACTATTTTTAAAATACGCGAAGTAGTAATTATTTTTTTCAATGCGCATTTGTCGTCGGCATAATACACATGTTTATGCCCATAGTTATTCTTATAATATGCCGACAGTTATTCTCGCAACATATGTCATTTTAAGCATAGTTACATAACATCGTTTGGCAATGCCTTTTTGGGGTAATCGAGAGACGAAAAAAATATTTTTCAACACTAAATCATACCACGGAGTTCTAAAAAGGTCGCTTTCGAATCGACACCGAAAAATTTCCGTTTGAACTACTAAATCTTCGCCGTCAATCGAACCAGCGTGACACATGACTTTGGAGGCGTTTTTTCCGGAACAACATTTCTCAAATTTGCCTGTAGCATATATCGACCTAATTGTATCCGATTCACGTTGAATTTCCACAAAATCCTTCAAACTAAATTCTCCACAGGCTTCTCGATGTATCGAAATGTGGTGATCAATGTTTTCCGATTATTTTTTTTCCAAAATAAAAACAATTTTACGACCTCCCGCCCAGCATATTTTCGACACTGTTCAAAAATGTCCTATTGAACGAATATCGATAATTATCAGAATTTTGTAAATTACCGTGCAATAAATTCCGTAAAAATCGCCATTCTTCTCGAAGGCGACGAGATTTAGATTCAACATTGAAACTACGCGTGCACCTGACAGCTCAGTCCTGCTCCAGCCAATCTTCCCCGAAAGAATATTTTTCACCAGGCCGCAAAAGCGTCCCTGCATCCTGAGGCCGATGCGAGTTACGCCCTTATCGCTCTGCAGCAGTCGTTATAAATGCGTGAGGAGGTAAGAAGGAGGATGGAGAGGGACGTTTCGTCTCAGCAGAAATGAGTGACGTCTTCTAGGAAGGGGATGAGGAGCTTTTGAATTCCCGGATGGGTAAGGTGGCAAGGGAGAAAGAGAAGGAAAGGGTGAGAGTGGCGTCTGAAGAACGTTTTACTAACCTGTCCCATTTTACAGTCCTCTTTATCTCCCCCCCCCCTCACTTTCTCTTTCTAACTCATTCTTCATTCCTCCTCACACTCCGTTATGTCCCCTCCCTATCCTCCATCTCACTGACACCTAAGGGGACATTCGCATGGTCGGTGACATCTCTCCTTCTCCGAGGCAGCGCCCTCTGAATGGTCGTGGGCTACACCCCGAGCCATATATTCGTTGCCCAGTTGGAGACGTCTCCTCATATAAATATATAAATATATGCACGAGTGTGAGTCTGTGTATTCGTACAAAGTACAATTGGAATGTCTATATTGCACGTGTGTAGCAGAGTGGAGGGGGGAGGGAAGGTTGAAGGGTTCTCGGTGTCTTCGCTCGAGGGTGGCGTTTCGCGATGGCGGAACAAGCGACGATGAGAAGACATCTGGGACTTCCGGTTTGCCTGACAAACGAAACGGTGCAGTGACCCCTCGCGACCAGGGTGTCATTCCGGTTCTCGCTTCTCTCTCGTTTACTTGGTTCTAATATTAATGCACGCACACACACACGTACGCGCGCGTACGCACACATGTCTATGTATTCGTATCTAGGAAGCCGTACGTTAAATATGCACTTGACAATTAAAGTACCGTGGCTCCGGAAACTCGTACGTGCACCCGCGAATACTGACGGATACTCGCGACCATACAGACTATTCTCCGCGTATACTGCAGTCACTCGTGGGCACAGTTCTCGTTCGGCTCGAGAAACTTTTCATGTGCTTGAAACTTTCAATTTGGTATTGTCCATCAACCACAATGGTGGCATATAATTTTTCACTGTATTTCCCCCCATTTTCCATACGGTAAAATATGCAGGCCTACATGCATCGGAGAGAGAGGATGAAATTTTCGGGGTATTTAAAGGGCTGTGCCAGGTTGTGAAAGGCGAAAATCACTTTTTTCAATACCGATGTATTTTGACGGTGTATGCTCTTATAAATGTTCTCTGAAAATTTCAAGGTGGTCGGATAAAAATTGACAGATTGATAGGCTGTTACGGCCGACGCATGCCGGAACGCTCGGAGCGTCGTTCGAAACTCTAAACGCTTTTTTTCTTGCAAATACGTTTTTCTAGTCGGTGAGGAAATGTATGAAAAACTACAGCATCGATCTTTTTGAAATGTTTCGGGCTTTTTCTAGATGTATCAATATAGTATTTCACGAAAGGATTTTTTTCCGGTGTGAGTTTTCGATTTGACGAACGAAAACAATTTTGTGGCAAAAATCAGGACTCACTCCGAATGCGCACCATTTTTGTTAATTTGACATTTCGGAAATCCGCTCGATTAATCATAGGATAAACTAATATACCAATGAAATCTGTTTTTGTTATGTTAGAAAACCTGGTGCAGAAGGCCCTTGCTCATGGCAAAAGACGTTTTGGAGAGGTGCTTCCCGGACATCGGCTGTAAATCGATCATAATTCAATATTTTTATACAAAAAAATTACAGAGTTTTCTTTAGATGATACTTTTTGAAATACCTAATATTTGTAGAAAATTGTCATCACGATTTTCGATTTTAAAAATTGCCAAAAATGAGCTATTTTCGACTGTTACAACTAAGCAGAAACCTGTTAGTTTCGCAAGACATTCTGCTGGGAATACTTTTTGGTAATATTCTTACGAATTTCCTCGCTTTTGCACCTTTTTCGGGGTAGGTTGGAATGCTACGTTTATTGAATACTATTTCTATGTACCGTAGGTCGATATTATAATTGTATGAATACTATATTTATACCTTACTTCGATGAACCATTTTTATATACATATAAATATAAATATATATATATATATGGCGCACTTACACGCACGCACATAGCGATAAATATCGCTGAGAAAAGTTTACTATTCCGTGCGTTTTTCAATGTACTCCAGACGAGCGAGAAAAAAGAGGGTGAAAATGTGCGCGAAACTTCTCATGAATACATAAATCCGCTTTACTACTGGGGCAAGGTGAAAGCCCTTCGCGTTATCGTGTCTCCCCATCCGCGCCTCCCGTTTCTGACAGTCGCTGAATTTTTTTTCGATTCTCCGGTGAAAATCAATAGTACGGGTTGATCAGAAAATAAAGGTAAATTTGTCGTTCGTCGTTTTTCGGCTCGGTTCCTCTATGCTGTAGAAAACCACACGCATGTATATGTATATACATGCAAATATACCCGCAAATACTGACATACCTAAGGGGATGGCGAATTGGATCGTGACCTACTAGAATATTAAAATGTGGCCTAAGTAAAAAGAAACCACTGTTTTTTCAGATTTTGTGAGTTTTCAAATATTTTGTAAAATCCCTTGCATGATCTATTTTGCTGCGTTTTCGACACATTAACTTTCTTCTATCAAAATAGTCTTGAATAATCGCTTCCACTTAGTAACGTGTTAGGAACATTATTTTCGTTAAGGGCTTACACTTAGTTTAAATTTGGAAAATATCGATTTTTGGTTTTCGATGGATTTTCAAAGTATAACATTTCAAAAATATTCTCCGAAAGGTTCAAGTCGGTCCCTTCAATACTGAGAGAGTTATGGGCACTTATAAGTAGGTTCGAACCGGCGAACTTTAAACGGGTTTTCCTCAAAATGACTCTTTAAAAATCGGTGACCGGGATATTTAAAAAATTACTGCACCGGTTAACTTTATATTTCACAATCTCCTTTTACATGTCAAAAAGCAATGCTTGAACGAAGGATTTTTTTTTCAATCCATAGTTTTTTTTTTCTTTATAAACCATAAAAGGGAATGTATCGATTTTTCACCGAAAATCGATGCACCCTAATTATAGCCTAGTAAGTAAAAACTGAGGAAACTTTTTTTTTGGGAAATCTCAAATATTTTTCAGAACCATTTTGTATGCAATAGAGAAATAAATTATTTGAGATGATTAGCAATAGAGAAGACTCCTTCGGTACCAAAAAGTATTAAGAAAAAGCTATTTTTTTCGAAAACGCAGCAAAAATATCATGCAAGAGATTTTACATAATAAAAAAAAGTACAAAAATCTCGACGTTTTTTTTACCTACGGCAAATTTTGATATTCTAGTAGGTCATGATCCAATCTAGTACCACCTTAAGTATGACGGCGTGCATATATATATACATACACACATACACACACACACACACACACACACACACACACGCGCGCGCGCGCGCGCGCACGCGCACACACACACACACACACACACACACACACACACACACACACACACACACACACACACACACACACACACACACACACACACACACACACACACACACACACATAAATGTGTATGTGTGTGTGTATATGTATATATAAAAGGAAAAAATCGTGGAAATGAAAGAAAAGCAACCGCTGAGCAAGGAAGGAAACGAAAAAAAGCTTTTCTCGTTGAAAAAAAATTCTTACTCGCGTATCGATGTGCGACGGTGAGATCGGCAATAAAGTCAATTTATCTACAACGGGCGTGTATGCTCCTGTGCTCGAAACATCCATTAGGGAAATTACCAACGGACCGAAGAGTCGAATGGACCCGCGCGCCATTCGCTCGCAATTTCTCTCGGTTCATTTTATTTATTTTTTTTCCCCGCCCGGCTCGTTTTCAGGAAGCGTATAATCGAAGAGCGACCGGTGGTCGTTTGGATCCCAATAAAGATAGAGGACTCCACGATCTCGTTGCTAGTTTAGCGTTGTAGTTTACGAAATAGAAAGAAAAAAAACGGCCTTGCCGGCTTACTGGTGCGATTAATCCGGTCCACCAATTTCGTTGCACTGGTGAAACAAAACAAGAAATAGGGCGTTACGTACAAAATACTACCATCAGAAACAGCGTCATTACGGGGGGTCATTGAACCTTCGTACCCAAATGGCCGGTTCAATCGTTGGTCGGATGCGCCAGTAGTAATTTTTGCGAATGTCGGGCTAAATGGGGTAATTACGCGTTCATATTGCAGGAGGGCACGGGGAAACCGAAAAATGTTGCCATTCCACTGCAAGAGGGCATGGGGAAACTTCGGCAAATTATATTGTATCGCAGGAGGGCACGGGGAAACTGCGGAAACATTGCTACTGTATCAGAGGACGGCATAGGGAAACTCCAAAAAACCTTAGCCCTCAACTATTAAATTAAGGAGATGAAGGTGTTGAGACGTCTACGCAAAGACGCCCGGAAAAAAAAAATTTGCATGAAATCCTGACCCTTAAGGGGCTATACCAGTGTGACACTTTCAAAAAATCGAATTTTTTGTTGCCTTTTTCGACAGTTATTACTTTCAAGAATATCATTATCATTTATATCATTTATATCAATATCATTTTATCTTGCAAAAATCGATAGTTAAATCTTTAAACGCGTTTTTCTTGAAATTAGATTTTTCAAATCTGCTGACATTGCAAGTCAAAGAGCAATTATCCGATTTGCTTGAAATATGAACTGAGTACTCTTGAATATATTTACTCTACAATGACGGTGGATATTTTTGATTGGATGAAAATTGACGACTTGGCATTGAAAAAAAAGACCATTTTATAGGCAAGAAAACAGACTTTTTTCATAACTACGCCATTTTGTTAGATTTTGATATTTTTCAATAATCCTACGTCATTGTACAGGAAATACCTCCCAGTTTAACGAAATTTTTTCCTTTTTCGGTTTCACCTACTCAATCGGCCGGAATCATGTCAGCAGTGGAGGAACTTTTTTTTGGCGCCTCCGAAGGTAACGCATAAGTCGCTTGGATCTCAATATTTTTCTATGAAAAAAATATGTAATATAGGTCAAATAGAGCCAAATATATTCTTAAGTTTCCGAAACATTTAATTGAGTACTTTTCTTCCAAAACATCCCGAAAATTGCCCAAATTTTCAGCGTTCACACTGGTATAGTGCCCCTTATATACCCCTTAATAGTGCCAAATTGGGCCCTTTGCCCAAAGTGATCCTTTACCGCGATCGACGTGATCCCCTAACCGAAACGAATCCAAATAAACTCATCACCAATGAAAACCGCCGGTATCGACGGAGGTTTACCCCAGTTTCCCCGTTCCCCCCTGAAAATTCGATCCTCGTCAGAAAACAACCCACCGTGGGCTCGGAGGGTTTTTTCAGCAGCTGGCAAAGGTGAAGTGACAAGTGTGCGTAGTTTAAACGCCAGCGGAATCCTAAAAGCCCGAAGGTGTACTCGAAGGACCATTGACGGTAAGAAAAATCTCATAAAATCGCCATCGACCTACAATTCCCTTTATTTCGAAAACATCTCTGCTCATTTCCATTCGAATGCTTTCCGCTAGCTGCTATCGACCGCCCTCCGTTGTCCCACTTTTTATACGCGCGGATCTGCATGTTGTCGAGCAAGGGTCGAAGAATGGCTGAATAAAGAATGGAATGAGTGACAATCCGGTGTAAACGGAGGTTGCACACTCCCGTTAATGCCGGCTCGTATACCCGTTTCTTCGCGATGCAGAGAACACACAGATATAAACTCAAATATGCAGACGCTATGGACGGTTATGGTTAGCGGATTCTCGAGATCCACCCTCCGGGTTAATCCCCAATCATTTTAATGAGGAAAGTTAGGGCTCGCCAATTGAGGGCTATACATATGAATATATGTGTACGTAGGTGGTTGTTGCACTAAAGTGACGCGAGAGGGCGCTACGGGGCACCTCATCACGACCCCGAATTTTCTCATTTCGTCGCGGGTATACACGCGGTTTCCAAAGCTCCTTCGTTACTCCTTTGCACACATTCGACCCCAACGTCGATATTCATTAGGCGGAGCTTGCTCCCTGCCTTCGTCGTCCTCAGCCCCAGGTCTCGGCTTTCCCCCTAACCAACTTTCATTTGTTCCCGTTCTTCTCTTGCGCTTGCTTGAACACTGCTGAACGTAATCTCGCACCGCACTCTCGGCCGGCGCGTTTCTAACCAACCGGAGGAAACCTCACTTACGATTTCTCTCATCCTTTGCCGCAATATCGATTCTCATACTCATTCGCCGCATTAGCCGCCGAATTTGCGATACGTTCTATTCAGCGAGAGTCGTGCGTGCCTCGTGCATTCGTAAGTTTTATCTTGAAAACGGGGCGTGAGGATTTTAAGGGGTTACCCCCAATTGCGATTTTGAAAAAATCGATTTTTTTTTATTGCATTTTTTTGAAGTATAAGTATCCGGGCCCATACAGAAGTATGGCCCCGGAGTAGATGACTCTATGTAAGTTTACAAAAAAAAAATATTTTCTTCGTGTAAACTAAAATTGAAACTTTAAACGCATTTTTCTCAAAATGGCATTTCTGAAGTCGGTGACCAAGATTACTCGAACACTAATGAACCGATCTTCTTGAAATTTTGCAGGCTTATTTAATACATAAAAATGTAGTCTTTAATCGTTCGATTTTTTTTTCGAAAAAAATGGCCGTTTTATAGCCAAAAAACGGCCGTTTTTTTTCGTTAAAATCGAACCATTAACTTTGGCTGTCCGCCATTTTGTGAAAAATGAATATTTTTTAAAATCCTTCGATTAAAGACTAGTTTATACTTATATTTGACTAAATCCATCCGCATTTTTTTTCAGATGATCCACTTCGCCTCAATGTTGGTCACCGCAAACCGTGTATATAAAAACATTATTTCATTGACGGCCATTTGCCACTAAACAATGTAATATTTTTCAAAAAAAAAAATTACTGAAAGTTCTTCAAGATGTGGTCTTTAAGATGGTATATTGATCGATTAAAAAAGTTTTGTAGTTTTCTTTTAAAAAAATCATGAAAAAGGCCTTTTTTGCGCTACAAGTGGGGGTAACTCCTTAATGAAAGAGGGAGCGGATTTGTAGTTTTTGGATGTCGGGCTAGCTGACTCGGCTTTGGGAAAATTCGTCGAGGACGTTGAATAGCCAGATTCATTTGGCTGATGTGATAATCTGAGTATGGAATTAATTCGTCTGTCATTCGGTCTGCTTAGGTTGTTGATCTGGAGAATTCTCACTCGGTATCACGGTGTTTGGCAGTGATGTAGCAAAATGTTTTTTAAGGCGTTATATACAGTTAAAATGTTCGAAAAATCGATTTTTTTATTATTTTATTTTCGTACATATATTTAAGGTACATATATTTAAGGGGCTATACCAGTGTGACACTTTAAAAAAATCGATTTTTGTTGCCTTTTGCGAAAGTTTATAATTTCACGAATATCATTATCATTTATATCAATATCATTTTATCGATGCAAAAATCGATAGTTAAATCTTTGAACGCGTTTTTCTCGAAATGAGATTTATAAAATTTGCTGACATTGTAACGCAAAGAGCAATTATCCGATTGACTTGAAATTTGAACTGAGTACTCTTGAATATATTTACACTACTATGACGTACGATATTTTTGATTGGATGAAAATTGACGATTTGGCATTGAAAAAAACGACCTTTTTATAGGCAGGAAAACATACTTTTTTTCATAACTACGCCATTTTGTTAGATTTTAATATTTTTCGAAAATCCTACGTCATTGTACAGGAAATACCATCCAGTTTAACAACATTTCTCCTTTTTCGGTTTCAGCCACTCAATCGGCTGGAATCATGTCAGCAGTGGAGGAACTTTTTTTTTGCGCCTCCGAATGCAGCGCATAAGTCGCTTGGATTTTAATATTTCTCTATGAAAAAATTATGTAATATAGGTCGAATATAGCCAAATATACTTTAAATTTTCCGAAACATTTAATTGAGTACTTTTCTTCCAAAAATATGTTCAAGTATATTTTTTAGTAATTAATCGAAGGTTTTTCTTCACTATTGAATATTTCCCATTTTATAAACAATTGAAGGTCTAAATTTTTGTCAAAAATCGATTTCTTTTTGAGAAGCCGACATTTTTCCAAATATTATTATTTTGCTTATTCCTTCGATCAACTACAAGATAATCCATTACATTAACGAAATATTTTTTGTTTTTTCATTTTATATGATCCAGTCCAGAGATATCGTGCTCACCGCAAGACGCCTTTTTTACAGGTGCTCCCGGAGATCAGCTATAGCAGCTTTTAAAATAATTATTTTTACAAATAAAAAATGTTAAAATATAGTTCAAAGTTACCATAATATGTGTACAAATTTTTACGTTAATAGATTTAAAGGTCTTCTCAAGAAAAATTCTCGAAAAATCGATCTTTTTGGGCCTCCTGACTGTCTATAACCCCTTAAGGCAGTATTAGGTTTTAAACTTCATTCCCGGGGTTTTTTTATGGGGTAGGGGAACTCGGGGCAAGACGAATACGCGGGGTAAGATGAATCTTAAGCCTAGCTACTAAACAGTGTGTGCGAGCATAGTGCTCCCGTTGGAGTTCGAAGGGGCGGCAGGGAGGTGAATGAGTGTGAAAGTGGCGGAAGCACGTGTGTCGAGTGAGAAAACAATATCGATTTTTTGACAAAATGAGGTAATTTTTGGTAAAGTTTAACATGGTTTCAGTTTATTTGAGTTGCTGATATTGATTAGAGACAGGTAGAGTCTCAGGTCTCAGGTCTGAGGATTAGACAGGTGGAGAGACAGGTAGATTAGAGACAAACACAATGCAAGTACTAATTATTAATCTAATAGGAACGGTTTGTAAGAATTTTTCAAGGTTATTGCCTGATTTTTTGTTAATTCGTTAACCGTCTAATGGGGCAAGATGAATACAAGCTATCGCAAAGCTGCAATATTTTACAACGTACCACTACGTTAGAAAAAGCGAAATGAAACTAGTGAAGCCTTCGGTTCCTCTTCGACCGGTGTTTCTACCAGGGGAAGAAAAAGAACTTACAAATGATTAAAATGATATGGAAGCTAGATTATACGAACTAAATACTACAGAGCTTAGATGATTGGCTTATCAAATTGCTGGTATTGAGAATGAAACCAATTTTATATGCGCAAGATGCCAATAATTCGTGTCCCATCATTCGTTCGTTTAATTAAAAATATATATTGTATGGTAAAAGTCAGAAAGACTGTTTTTTTGTTTCCAAAATTAAAAGATTAATAAATGTTGATGAGTTTAAAAGAATAATTCAAGTCGACTGAATCATGTATGTATTGTTTTATTTGAACATGACCTTAGCGTTAACATTTTTCCCCTACTTCCCCTAACCGATTTCCCGCTTTTTCAATCAGTCCAAGATTATGTAAACGTTTGCTAACAGTCATTTCAGTAACGTTTAACATATCAGACAATTTTTTAAGGCGGTCCTCCAGTTTCTCGGGTCGAAAAAATCGATTTTTTTTCTTTTTCATAAATCACATCTACGACATGTGTAGAAAATGTGTGCCAAAGGATTTTTCGATATTCGAAGTGGTTCACAAGTTACGGCCCTGGAACGGAGCAGGTATACGGAGCAGGTATACTTTCAAACGCGTTTTTCTCGAAACACCATTTTTCGAAACGGTGACCACGATATTTCAGAAACTACTGCACCGATCTTGTTCAAATTTATACAGCATCTTTAATATGTTATAAGCCAGCGATTGAACTAGGATTATCATGATTGCTTCGATAGTTTTTTTTGTATGAGCGAAAAACTTAAGAAAAAATGAGTAAAAAATAGAATGTAATTTTCAAAAATGTATAAAAAAGTCAATTTTTGTAATTTAGAATTCACTATAGTTCAATCGCTAGTCTTAAATATGAAGATTAAAATGCCGTTTGGTTTTTTGATTTCAGATAAGTAGAACAGCCGCAATCTTGGTCACCGTCAAGCACCTCTTTTACTTGATGTCTTCCTGTCGGCCACTATAACGTTTATTCTATTATATATTTTGACTTCAAAAAATTTGTAAAGCTTACTTAAATGTTAATAAAGATTATGCAAAAACAATGAGATTGATTATTTCGATGCTTTGCCCGTAAAAAATTATTGAAAAAGCCGTAAAAAAACAGCCGAGAAACTAGAGGACCGCGTTAAGACTCTGACGTCGATCTTCATCGAGTAAGGCCTCTAATTCTTCATCTTTAAATTTTTTCGGCTGTTCTTGACGTTTTTTGTCTTTGAGGTCACAATCGCCACTTTTGTATCGTCTGAACCAATCCCTGCACGTTGTCTCAGATAGGGCATGTTCACCATGAGCTTCTCGAAGCGAGCGATGACTTTCAGCAGCAGTTTTTCTTAAGACGGAATGACACCTCATCGCGGTCGGTATGGTAGAACAATTATAAATACCCAAAAATCTCTGAAACGGCTCTTCAGATCCCGTAGAAACTTTGCCATATATATATATTTATATATTTATTCATTCTTTTATGAAGCCCGAAAAAACGTCCGAAATGTAGGCCTCTAGATTAGAATACTGCCCCAATGCATTATTTTGGAATAAATGTCGAATTTCGACAAACGCGAATATATTCGTGCATTTACGTGAATATTTTGTATTTTCGCTCGAATCCATAACACAAAATCGGCAAGATGGAAAGAAGAATAAGAAGTACCAAAATAAAATCGCGGTGATAAAAATACTTGGAAGGTCGAACTGCCATACAAATTGATTTTAATCAATAATTGCAAGGGTCTCTTCGCACTAAAAAAAAAAAACAAATCTGTCTACACATTGAATGTCTGTATAGTAGGTACTCGAAACATCGAGCATCTCTTAAGGCATGGCGGATTTTACATTTTGCCACGTTATGTTCAAAGGTTATACCACATCATCGTGATCCAATGACGTGAAACATATCAGTGACAAAAAATAACGAACAACGATTCTAAGTGATGATAATGATTTTTTTAAAGTATAAAGAGCGTAGATTTTTTTCATTACTATTATTCTTCCAAAATACATACGAGGAAAACACTTTTTGGAAGATTTTGTCGTCAAGTTTGGTCGTTGACATTTTCGTCGAATTTTTTTGTCAAAATGGAATTTAGATTTATTTAGTGTCTAGTTTGTTTGGGTGTGACTTTTGAACGAGCCTGTATATCTACGGAGACCTTTTATTCTCAAGCTGCATGAGAGTATATGGTGAAGAATACGCCAAAAAGCGCGGACGAATTTTTATACGCATTTTTAGGGTGCTCCAGATAGCACACGGACACAGCAAATATATGTATATGTTCTTCCCCAGTCGCACGGTTCTTCATACTCTTCTCATTGCAACACACCCTCAAACATCGTTGCATTATCTCTGCGGACCATTCTGCGCAGCGTTTTGCTCCGAACTGGCTGTTGATTTTAATCTCGAAAAGTAAACTTTAACGAACGAACTGTCAGCGGTGAAACGAGCGCTGTTCCGCTTGCGTTTGTCTTTACTGCCTCTTGCGAAGAAATTCTCAGCAGACACGCATTTTTTCCGTCTTTCTTTTTCCTCGATGTCTAACGGAAATTGTACTTTTTATTGCTGATGTAATCTTCTCAATTTAGCCGTGTAAAATTAGAGTAATTAAAAATAAAAAATATTTTTTCGCCTTTGTAAAAAGTTCGAGATCTTTACGAAGACCTCGCGTTTCGGGTTGGACTCCCAATGCCCTGGGCTATTGGTGAGGGTAGGAAAATTCGAGCGATTTCGAATTCGTAAATGAAGAAAGTACGCTACATTTTTTGCTAATTTATTTACTTCGATTAAATCTAATTAATTATAAATTTAATAATTTTTTATTAAAATTTATCCAGCTGAATGTATTAAATAAAAAATGTGCTAAATTTTACAAATTTATAAAATATTCCCTGGTACGTTTCCAAAAGATTTCGTAAGATCGCGTTAGATTTCAATTTTTGGTAAATTCAACACAACGTTAATTGTGACTCGATATTCTGACGTCTCCGTCAGAATATCGAGCGAGGGGCGTACTTCGATAAAATCTTGACGATATCGGTAGCCATAAATAGGCTCGTCAAACGTCGAATGAATAAGCAATATGCACAAGCGGAAGTAAAAATCACCTCCGATCTATGCTATTTTTTTATTTATCAATAAGTAATAACCACAGTCGATAAGTCCCAGAAAATCAAAGCTACCGATAGGTTTGCTTGGTTTATTTTTCAACTCTCAACTTTATCTCATGAGTGTCACTTCACTATTTCTCGTTATTTAGAGGCCTCACGGCGGGTTTCCACAGCCACTATTTCCTGAGACTCTAGTGTGTAGCATTTTTTATAAGGGCACAGGGAAACTGTCCAAAACCTGGGCGAGCGGCCATATTTTCATTAGGTTTCCATTGCCGTACCATCAAGAACGCATCAAGATCGGCCCCCGCTTGGTATTTGACGCGCGAGCCAATGCAGGGCGAATCGGTCACCCAAAATATATATATATGGTGGATTTTTTCCCTGACCCCCGCCAATTTGATTTATTTTTTTTATCTGATTCCGTTGACTCTAAAAGACACCCTGATTTTTTTTAAACATTTTTCGAAACAACCCTTTAAAAAAAATGTCTCCGAAAAAAACCCCTAATTTAAACATCTGAAAAAAATCCCAAAAATGCGTGATTATATGTAACTTTTTTAAGCTATCACCCGCAGTGGAAATATGTGTTTTTCCTGTGCTTTCTGAGCGACTAACGTAAAAAATCCGAAAAATTGACTGCTAACTGTTCAAGGTCCATGATTGTGATTTGGTTATTCGAAAATGGTCAATAAATTCATTGTGGGTATCAAAATATTTAAGTATCCGCCCGAAGTAAGCGGTTCTTGATTTTTTCGGATTTTTTTTAAAGTAAAAAAAATTCCGGCTGTCTTTTAGAGTCAATGTAATGAGATAAAAAAAATAAATGGAAGTGGCAGGGGTCAGGGAAAAAGTCCACCGGATTCACGTGGAATACGTCATATATATATATAAGACGATTATAAGGTGGCCATGTCTTTTAAAGGGTTTTCGACGGAGATGTCGCGACCCGGAAAAATAAATATTATATATTTTTCAATGGTTTTTCAAGTCCTCTTTGAAAAAAATGCTCGGAAACAAATAATCCGAAATAAAAAGAAAAATCAAACGCATTTAGTTTGTACATGAAATTATCTGGTGCTTGGACGAAGGATTTGAAAGAATATTAATTTAAAAAAAAAACGGCCGCCTTCCGAAGTGAAGATATCAATTTTCGGTTTAAGAAACGCTCTATTTTCTTTGGTAGAAAAAACCATGTATCGGAAAAAATATTGCTTCGTTCAAGCACTGCTATTTGGTATGTAAAAGAAGCTTGTAAAATTTGGAGTTGATCGGTGCAGTGATTTTTGAGATATCGTGGTCGCCGACTTTGAAAAAGTAATTTTGAGAGAAACGCGTTTAAAGTTTGCGGTTCGCAGAACCTACCTACAAATTGGCGTTACTCCTCCAATTTTGATCGGATCGACTTGAAATTTTTAGAGAATATTTTTGAAAGGTTATATTTTCAGGATCAGTCGAAAACAAAAAATCGATATTAAAAAAAAAAATTCAACTTGGTGTAAGGCCTTAAAGAGGATCTTTTTTAGGAGTGCTTCGTATTCGGAGTTTAATTATCTTTATTCTGCTGTACTCAAAAAGGAATTATAACCACCCTTGACAAAGCCCACGTAAAATCGAGGCTACTGAAAGCTCTGCCGTTCTTTCTATATTTTTCTTCTTCTAGTTCTAAAATGAATTTATTCCAGGATACTCCATTTTTCTAGCAAATACAACTTATGCCCAAAATACGCTGTATTTTTTTTTCAAGGCTTGAATAACAAATAAACACATGGCCACCCTATAAATGTCACGCTGCATATATTTATAAAGTTGAAATAACGTTAAATAACATATATTTATAAAGTTGAAATAACGTTGAAAAGTTTAATTATTCATCGACGCTCATTTTACAAATTGTCTTCGAGTTCACAATGACGAAAACGAGTCATTTTTCAATTGCTCTCCACTCGGTCAGTACGAATATAAAAATGACCTTTTTCCCCATTCGAAGTGCATCTATTCCCGTCCTTCGATCGAATTAAACTTACACGGTAGGAAAATTGCCGTAAATGTTCCACGTCGTCGAGCGAAAAGGTACGCAATATGAAGCGTTCTTATCGCCTTGCGCGAGAGGGTGTATCCTTGACGCCATAAATTTCGCAAAATCTCCTGGCCCTTACTCGATGTATTTATTGCCCAAGATTTAATAAGGCACCCCGAGGTTTCCCTGACCCCTTCGCGGCTCTTCCAAAAGATATACGTAACGTTATTAAGTCTTTTTTTCGTCTTTTTGTTCCTTCTCTCCGATATATGTATACTGGTTCGTCCCGCGAGCCGCCGAACTGGCTCGGGAATGCGGGAAATTTCTTCATACCTCCGGTTTTCCTGCCGAGAGATATGGGAGCCCGCTGTCTTGGAAATCAATGAAATGCGTGATTATTCACGTCTCAGTTATCTGTTTTATACGGTGGCAGGGAGTGAGGAAGAGAGAGAGAGAGAAGGCACACACCAATTTGGCAGAGACTCGCCATTCGAAAAGATGCTGCTCTTCTCTCTAACCCTCTGGCGATCTACCAAAATCACAGTTCCCATGAGTAACCGGTCTACGGGCCCTTCCAACTCGAGTCGACCGGCTAGCTACCCTCATGGCATTCTCACCCCCCCCTCCCCTCCGTCAATCAAGCGCGTGTAACATTGAAAGAAACAAACCCATTTTTCGCCTATTTTCGATAACATTCTTCACCAAAGAGGCAACCGAGTAATGGCGAACTGTGCCTGCTGATAATTAGCAATTTTTCTTGCGGCATGTTGCAAATGTCTGTGACGAAGTTTTTCGCTCGCGGTGCAAAATAGCCTGAAAAGTGATCTGTATGTAGGTATGTCCACTCGAAACTGAGCCAAATCGCCTATTAAACTAGCTCGAAAATTCTTTTTAACACGCTTTTAACTCGTGTGTTATCGATGTCGGAAGAGGTAGAGTGGGATTCGGCTATGGCGATAGAAACAAAAGTGTATTTTATTATAATGAAATATTATAATGATATTTATTATAATTATGATATCAATTATAATATTGATATCATAATTATACATATTTTTTAATATCCTGTGTTCCAACGTATAAAGAATTATCAACAATAAAATAAGAATAATCTGAAAACACTTTTGAATTAGGGGTCCAAAACTCAGCAAGTCTAACAATTATTCTTATTTTATTGTTGACAATTCTTTGTTACTGTATCGCCAGGCGACAAATAATTTAGAAAATTCGATTCCATACGACATTTTTTTTTCAAAATTAATTTCGTAAGCCTACCCCTGACTTTAAAAAAATAAAAAAAATAATAATATCCCGAAAATGGTTATCTTTTGCATCAAGCATTACTGAGTTATTTGATAGCGGAAAAGATGTCATACAACCCCTGCACGGGACCGTGACCAATAACCAGTAGCCTTGTATACATTCAAAAATATATACTTGTAAAATTAATATTTTTATTATAAATATTGTAATATGTATTATAATATTAATGTTATAATTATTTTTATTAAAATAAAATATATTCCACTGGGTACGGTTTCAGAAATTGCGACATGGATGCATAAAATTTATATCCGCAAAATGGGTCACTGCAATTCGATCTGTGTCTGCTCTATAGAGACTGCTCTATAGAGAACTTTAATTCAATTACTAATTCAAGCGGTTTTTTCTTTCCCTTTCGATAAAAAGTGTCATATCAATGGGACTTTTGTCGTGTAACGTCACAGGGAATCGTGATATGAAAGATTTTTTCGCTTTGGTGCAATTGCTAGGATCGATTTCCAGAAATTCGATAAGGGAAAAACGACCTGGGAAGAATGCGACTCCGTGCTGTACATTTAAATATGTATATTGAATTGTTGTTTAATAAATTAAAATTGCACCTTAATTTTATGGAGAAAAATATATTAGGGGTATTGAGCCAATTCTTTTTTCAGCCACAAGTCGATTTTCTTTCGCGGTACATGGGATCAATGTGGTATGAAATTACATCCGTGTGCCTGCGTCAGAATATTTCGGTTCGTCGCGGTTAGGCAGGAATCGATAAAGTTTATCGTGCTAGAATTGCAATCTCGTGGTTATTCCCTTCGGCTGGTTTTCTCGTGGTCTTCTTATCGGCTTTTTTGAGACTTTGCTTCGCACAGCTCCGGACCGAAAGACTCGTTTTGGCCCACCTCGACGTTTCCCCACGAGCCTCTTAACGTAACTCTTTTTTCGCTCGCCTTTTTCTCTCTCTCTCGATCTAGCAGCGAATTCCCACGAGCCCTTGCCCCACTAGACCTAGACTGGTCCGGGGATGTTTGCACCCCCGACGATCCAGTGATACACTCGATGCAGTAGACGATACTTTGTAATTTGTATCGAATAAATCAATCGGAGGAGTAGAGAGTGGATTGTGAAAAAATTCTAGACGAAGGCTTCTCGATGCATATTTTTTTTCGTGGTGGTCTCAATGGGTCGATACGAACTATTATTATATTATTACGGAAAATAGGGCAAACCGAGCAGTAAATGGATGGGGTCAGTGAATGGACGAAACTGATTAATATTTTAAATGAGTAAAGAATATAAATTGTTGCTAAAAACTCGAATCACTATAAGTTAGGAAAAATAAAAATCACCGGCGTCGTTGAAAGCGATTTCTAAGTTTGATTTCGAATTTTGACGCAGCACGGAATTTCTCTAGTTTGTGGTACTTGCAGACCGCGGAACTTAGTCACGATACGGTTGTGCACGGTTTTCTCTTTGTTTTCGAAAACTTTTGTTTTCGAAAGGCGAAAACAAAATTTTTTATGAGTATTGAGGGTTAGTATTACTTTTGTTACTTAAGGACGTTGGAGCGTTACCCACAATCAAAAAATAAATTTGAAAAAAATGTATTTTATTGTCAAGACTATACTGAGTTGTAACGATTTTTTAAAATTGTTTTCACCAAAAAACACCAGAGATAAAAAATAGTTTAAAATAGTCTTCTCACTTTAGACGCTAAAGAATGCTATTTTCATGAATTTTTTTGATAGGTTTATATTATACATATTGATATAAAAGTTGTTACACTTAATAAATACACTTTCGAAATAAAAAATAAAAAGTTTGATTTATTTAAGTCACTATTTATAGGCGAAAACGGTAGTTAAAAAATGTCCTGAAAAATTGTAAGTCTGCGCTGTTGATGTAATCTCGGAGATGGATCATCCGAAACAAAAAAAAATCAAACGGTTTTAGATTCACTATGTTAATAGCTATGGCGCATATCATACGATTTTTGACATATGCAAAAATAACAAAATGGCGGACATTTTTCGAAAAAAAAAACAAGAAAAACGTATTTTTTTCACCGTGTTTGGCAAAAAAAATTGTGAATATCGAAATTTTAAAAATCCTTTATATGCGCTATAGCTATGGTTGTAAAGAATATGTGGTTAACATTTTATAGCGATCAGTTCAGTAGTTTCGAAGATTTTATCAACAAGCCGTCGAAAAACGTCGTTTCGAGAAAAACGCGCCTAAAGTTTGTTTGGGTTACATAAATGCATACATTTTTTCTTAAATGTATTTGAAAAGTGTATTCATTAAGTGCAAGAACTTTTATATCAATATCTGTAATATAAACCTATCAAAAAAATTCATGAAAATAGCCTTTTTTAGCGTCTAAAGTGAGAAGACCCCTTAGTGTATGTAATTTAACGTGCGACTAGACGGGATTTAGTACCAAGATAAACCATTTCTAGCAACGGATCAACGCAAACTTAACCTTGCAAACATTTAGAAAAAAACCACAAAATGATCGGCGATAACGAAAAATCTCGACCTCGTCGGATTCGTTTTTTTAGATGGAATTGGGCAACAACTTTTTTCATTCGTTGATGAAATGTTGGTCTCTCATTGCTCTCGCACAAAAAATGTATCATGCCTACGTTTCTTTTTTCCTTCCAGGGCACAATTATGATTTTTCTTTTCGTTAATTAAAAACTTTCTCGTTGCGCGAGGAGAATTCTGGAATCAACGTCAAACAAACATAATTCCGTAAAATAACAGACGGCTCCGTCACAATTCGAATCGACAAATATTAACGAGAACGAACTTTCCTGTTTTACGAAATTACTTTTCCATCTTGTCGCAGTCTTTTTCGTTCGCGTACATATATATGCATATCCAGCCGAGAATGTTAGAGATTTATATATAATGAACGCCGCGGGTGAATCGTCGAGACTTGTCTAAACATTTCATAATGCGAACACGGAGTTTGAACTTCGCCATCTCTTACCGCCGCCGAAGCTCGACAGCCCAGGCAAATATTATATCTAGCCGTTCATGTACCCGCGCAAGCCTACGAATTTTTGTTAAAATTTCTCTCTCTCTCTCTGTCTTTTTCTCAACTCTGATTAAATTCCTTGCCGTCGCAATTCCCGGCTTTTACTCACGTTTATTTCTTTTCTCATTTTATCGTTGTGACAATTTTATAATTATCGCTGCGTTGTATAAATTTTCTCCAAATTTCGGAATTTCGACGTTCGCGTGTGCGTTTAAGGCGAAGGATCCCTTGATCGCGTGAAATAGAGCTTCCCAAATAGGGTTTTACAATCGGCACAGTAATGGCCCACGACTGGTTGCCAGAGAACAAACGATGGCGCGGTAATGGCTATACAAACGGGCCAGATCCGCACCATGCATGGTTGGTAATGGTAAACCAGGAATGGCTGCTAAGGCTGGGCCAACTATCATACGCCCATATTGGCCCAGCAACGGCTGCCGGATCTTCTGCCGGGAATGAAAAACAAAAAATTGACAAATTATGAATATAAAAATCCTAGTAGTATCTTTTTTGTTTTCTTATGCTTTACTTATGTCCATGTACATAGAATAATTGCATTAAAAACAGTTTCTGCATTGTTCAAATTTTTACCTTTCATCGGGATCGAACCTGCGCCTTTCGTTCTAGTGTCGAGCGCCCTACCCACTTAGCCATTTTAACACTTACAGAACCCATCGTTTGTTCGTTCCTTACTTTTATGCCGATAATTTTATTCGTGACATTAAAGTTTACCGACAGTTTTTTTAGTCCATTTAGGCTGTAAAAATAACTCGCTCGTTTTGGGTGAAGTTCCGAAAAGCATACTCCTCTGATCGAGCTGAAATTTTGCACCGAACTTCCTCTCATTATCCTAAGAGAAACCGTTAACGGATTTTTGACGACTAGCAATAGTTTTCCATACATCGCATTGTAAAGTTTATTATTTCACGCCATACGAGTATATCTATATACCCCATAGATACCCCCCACTCCTCCGGCCGCGCTGCTTCCTGGCAAACAGTGCTCGCCCGTATGTGCATATCACTTGCCATGTGGGATGGCTTTGTTTGGATTTTTCTTAATATAGTAGAAGCGCAGTACAATAAATAACTTTCAATATCCGATATATCGAAAACTATTGCTAGTCGCCAATATCCTTTTAAAGGTTCTCTTAAAATATTGAAAAGAAGGTCGGTGCAAAATTTCAGCTTCATCAATAGGATATGCTTTTCGAAACCTTATCCCTTGTTTTTACGTGTTACAGTTTAACGACCTGCATTTGCAAAACGCCCAAAAACAAACCATCAATGGGTGGAATAGATCTGGCAAGCCGTTCATCCGCCTACGATACCCCAATGCTGATCGCCATATTATCGGTGCGATGGTATTGGCCCACCAATGGCTGGCATAGATCTGGCAAGCCGTTCATCTGCCTACGATACCCCAATGCTGATCGCCATATTATCGGTGCGATAGTATTGGCCCACGAATGGCTGGCATAGATCTGGCAAGCCGTTCATCCGCCTACAGTACCCCAATGCTGGTCGACGAATTATTGGCCGATTATCAGCAAACCGTTTAATGGCTGAATGCTGGCATTTTTGTTACGACAGGCGACCCTATATGGGTTACGGCCGAAAATGAATCCCACGAAGAAGCTGAGGGACTACTTTACGACTCCGAAATCACAGATTAATCGCTAGATCACCTGCAAGAAACATCACTTAAGGGAAGGTTTTGCTTTGTTGGGCCAAAAAATGTTCGATTTTGCACCAATTTTTTTTGCCAAAAGTATTAAATATAGAACGTTGATAGTTGGTACGTTGACTAAGCGGTCTTTATTGAACATCAAAATATTTTTTAAAGTTTGACAAAACATGATGCTGGGAGTGGGAGGAGCCACGTATGTCGGTGCGCGGGCGATGACATTCTTCGCTTGCGGAAGTCCAGGACAGGTGATCTGAAGCAAAAAGTCAAACATAATTTCACTTTGTACAATATTGTGTATAAATTGACCTAGAATCAAGAAGAAAAATTGAAAAATAAAAAATAATGAGCAAAAAACTGCGAAAATGTTTGGAAAAAAAACAAACTTCCTTCCGATCGCTCACTATTTTTTGATTTTCCAATTTTTCTTCTTGATTCTAGGCCAACTTATACACAGTATTGTACAAAGTAAAAATATGTTTGATTTATTTGCTTCAGATCACCTGTCCGGGACTTAGAACTTCCGAAAGCGAAGAATGTCATCGCCAGCGCACCGACATACGTGGCTCCTCCCACTCCCACGCCCATGTTTTGTCAAACTTTAAAAAATATTTTGATGTTCATTAAAGACCGCTTAGTCAACGTACGAAATATCAACATTCTATATTTAATACTTTTTGCATAAAAAATCGCCTTCGATTTTGTTGATACACATGTATGTGGTGAAGTATTGAAAATATAGAGCATTTTTTATCTGCTGAAAAACGGGTTTAAGGGGGGGGGGGTACCCACCCCTCAAAGAAAGGCTTGTCGAGGGGTGGTTTTGCAGTTTCACCTACGAGTGGTCCATTGATTTGAATGAAACAAAAACCAAAATTCTTCTACTGTAAAAATATGAACACAATATAAGTATTGAAAAAAATTAATTGAGGGGTATCACCCCTTAATTCTTTTTTTTCGGTACTTTCTTTGAGGGGTCGTTTCTCCCCTTTAAACCGCGGTTCCTGCCAATAAAAAACATACGTGTCTTATAGTTTCCAATGCTGCATCACATACATGAGTTTCAACAAAGTCGAAGGATGTTAGACACAACATTTTTGAGTCTTAAAACTGACGTATTCTCTTGAAAACCGCTTGTTCGTGAACCTCGTACAAGACAACGCGAAAACTATCTTATCGATCATTTAAAAATTTGACACGCTTTCAGATAACATAATACCCGTCCATTGGAACCTAAAGTACTTTGAACATTCTTTGAAAAACGATTTTTTCATTTACAAATACTATCGTAAAAATTGCATAAAGAATAAAACATTTTTTCAAATACGAACTATTTGTCGAATTTTCACTCTCCTTTGGACTTTTTAGGTTCACATAGAGCGTGCGGATCTTAGAAATCTAAAACTTCTTGGCTCTGGTGTTTCAGATAAATGTACCAGACGCTAGGTTGTACGCCGTCGAACAACTCAGGCGGTAACCGTCTTACAGCAAGTATCTTACAGCCGCCGTTTTTGAATATTATACAAAAAATTGGAAAATTAAAAGATGTAATAATATCTACATGAAATTTTAATAATGTAGAATAAATAGTCTTGACATAAAAAATCTTGAACATTCGCTTATTTTCGACTGCCCAAAGGGATTTTCTCCCTCAATTCCACCGGGGTTCGTGGTAGATTCTTATTTCGATGACAAGTCGAGTAGGTGGTGCGAAATTGCATCGTTCCGAATAATATCTCTCTTGATTCATTTCTATCTTCGATCAATATTATATTGCTTCTAATTAAATGATACCGCTGTAATATTAATAAATGTTAATAAATAAATAATATCAATAAATATTATAAAACATCGATTAAAATAATTTATCTATTAGTTCTTAAAGAACTATAAAATAATAAATCAAGAATTCTGTCAATAATTACGTTCTTTATAAATGAAAAACAAAAAGAAGTGCCCTCCATGTCAAAAACAAATATCAAAAACCACGCTAGGTCGATCCGTCACTGGACGCTATCATATACACATGATCTTTGTAAATACACCCCAATTAAATATTGTCAGGCATATAATTGACAGATTGTAATTAAACAAATTTAATTATAAAAAAAGCGAATAGATATTTGGCTGCAGCCATCCGCGAATCTGATGAAAAGGACTGGCCACCCTCCCCGACGTTGTTGAATGTTTCGTTGTTCGTTCAAATTACATTCCGTATTGTAATTAAGCGCGTACAGGAGTATGCTTTCCCGGGCCAATTTCGCGGTTCGCGTGTGTGCGTTAGTGAGAGAGAGAGAGAGAGAGAGAGAGAGAGAGAGAGAGAGAGAGAGAGAGAGAGAGAGAGAGAGAGAGAGATATTATTAAAGAGGAAAATCCGTGGGGCGTCCTCGGTCAAGCTTAACATCCTCAGTAGAGAACGAAACTTATTATTACCAATTTTGCCCCACTCTGTCCATTAACAATAATCCAACTACATTACGCTCCTTCACACATGCCCGTCTCATCCGTCCCTACGTATAATGGAGCTCAATTTCTTTTCCTCCTCGAAGGACTATCCGCTTCCCATCATATCTGATTTATTTCCGTACATACCTTTCTTTCCTACACCTTTCTCCTTCGTATTCCGCATCGGTTGGGCCAATTGCAATTTATTATTTACACCGAGCGGCTGTCTTTTTCTGGCGCGTTCTTGTCCGCTAATTGGTTAACAATGAGTCTATGCATTTTTAAATCGCAACGTCCTTTGCATAATGAACGTCGCGGAGAACGAAGTAGAAGAGAGAGAGAGAGAGAGAGAGAGAGAGAGAGAGAGAGAGAGAGAGAGAGAGAGAGAAACAGAAAGAGAGAGGGAGAGAGAGAGAGTGAGAGAGGGAGAGGACGGGGCGAAAGTTGCGAGCAAGAAAACGCTAGATTTCGTTTAACCGAGTTTCCAATCCAGTTTCACGATGGAGCTACTTTTCCAGGTGCTCTATATGTACACAAAGAACCTGCCACCATTGTACGTATTCATCCTGACATATATATATATATATAAATATTTTAATACAAGCAATAAAATGGGTGAATACTTTTTTCTGGCAGAAAATGTATGTATTGTTTATTAATAAAGTTCGACAAACTTTCGTCCCAGAAGAGTTTCTATATATATTCGTTCACAATTTCGTATAAAATTGGCTAGTTTATAAGTGGCCAATAGTCTTCAAGTCCTCAAACTCTCTGGCATATCTGAGGGTCGAAGCCTCTTAAATTTTGTGTTCATATATGGGATGGTATTGCTATGAACACATATTGATCCTTGGCTATATGATCATTCAACTGAAGAAGTCTTAAAGATTTCAAGAGCTGCAATTTCGCATTCCTACCCGACACACACACACACACACACACACACACACACACACACACACACACACACACACACACACACACACACACACACACACACACACACACAATATTTTAACTTAACTTCAAAAACTTACATTTTGTGTTCATATACAGGGTGTCCCAAATGTCACGCAACGTTTAACTTTCGCGGCTTATGCATATTGTTGCGTGAAATGATCTCTGCCGCCCGAAATAACTCGGTAATTATCGACGTCACAAAAAAATGTTCCAGACAAAAGTTGTACGGTGTGAAGGGGGTCATCAAATGCGACTAATTTTTTTTTTATTTTGGTAGAGGCGTTGACGCACAGTGAAGGTCACCCTCACTTTTTTAAATGGAATGGTACATTTTTTTACAACCATCTTGTGGAATACCTGAAGACGCTTAAAAAACATTCGGGGGTCAAAGTCGTTCAAGATCATTCAAGGTCAGTATCGATGATCCAAATCTAAATATATATATATATATATATATATATATATATATATATATATATAAAAGGGTGATTCGTTTCAGGGTAACTTTTTTTTTCTGACCCATCGTGCCCGAAAACCTCTAGTTGGCACCCAAAAACGAAGTTTCGTGAAAGGGGGGTGTTGTCAAAAAATATTTAGAGGTCGCGAATCAAAATTGAAGGTTTCCCATTTGATTAACATTGAAAAAAATGTTTTTCTCATTATTAGTGTTACCATTCCGCGAATTTTGATATCGCGATATTTTCCAAGTGGGTTCTCATAGGAAATATGATACTTTACAATAAAGTTCATTGAGCCATGTCCGTAAATTCAACGGTTTCAGCGGTATCATTATTTCAAGTGAATATTGTACAAAAATATCTATTCAAACGGCTGTAACGCCTAAGCTAATAGATATATCGAAAAAAATTCAAATGAGAACTATGTAGAGAAAGTAATTTACTACAAAAAAGTCTTATAAGCCGAGCCCGTAAATTCAACTCTTTCTCAGCTATAGGTGGATGAAGTAAAATAAATAGATTTGTTTTTGTTTAAAAAAAATCTATTTATTTTACTTCATCCACCTATAGCTGAGAAAGAGTTGAATTTTCGGGCTCGGCTTCCCAAATAGGGTTTTACAATCGGCACAGTAATGGCCCACGACTGGTTGCCAGAGAACAAACAATGGCGCGGTAATGGCTATATAAACGGGCCAGATCCGCACCATGCATGGTTGGTAATGGTAAACCATGAATGGCTGCTAAGACTGGGCCAACTATCATACGCCCATATTGGCCCAGCAACGGCTGCCGGATCTTCTGCCGGAAATGAAAAACAAAAAATTGACCAATTATGAATATAAAAATTCTAGTAGTATCTTTTTTGTTTTCTTATGCTTTACTTATGTCCATGTACATAGAATAATTGCATTAAAAACAGTTTCTGCATTGTTCAAATTTTTACCTTTCATCGGGATCGAACCTGCGCCTTTCGTTCTAGTGTCGAGCGCCCTACCCACTTAGCCATTTTAACACTTACAGAACCCATTGTTTGTTCGTTCCTTACTTTTATGCCGATAATTTTATTCGTGACATTAAAGTTTACCGACAAGTTTTTTGGTCCATTTAGGCTGCAAAAATAACTCGCTCGTTTTGGGTGAAGTTCCGAAAAGCATACTCCTTTGATCGAGCTGAAATTTTGCACCGAACTTCCTCTCATTATCCTAAGAGAAACCGTTGACGGATTTTTGACGACTAGCAATAGTTTTCCATACATCGCATTGTAAAGTTTATTATTTCACGCCATACGAGTATATCTATATATCCCATAGATACACCCCACTCCTCCGGCCGCGCTGCTTCCTGGCAAACAGTGCTCGCCCGTATGTGCATATCACTTGCCATGTGGGATGGCTTTGTTTGGATTTATTTAATATAGTAGAAGCGCAGTACAATAAATAACTTTCAATATCCGATATATCGAAAACTATTGCTAGTCGCCAATATCCTTTAAAAGGTTCTCTTAAAATATTGAAAAGAAGGTCGGTGCAAAATTTCAGCTTCATCAGTAGGATATGCTTTTCGAAACCTTATCCCTTGTTTTTACGTGTTACAGTTTAACAACCTGCATTTGCAAAACGCCCAAAACCAAACCATCAATGGCTGGAATAGATCTGGCAAGCCGTTCATCCGCCTACGATACCCCAATGCCGATCGCCATATTATCGGTGCGATAGTATTGGCCCACGAATGGCTGGCATAGATCTGGCAAGCCGTTCATCCGCCTACAGTACCCCAATGCTGGTCGACGAATTATTGGCCGATTATCAGCAAACCGTTTAATGGCTGAATGCTGGCATTTTTGTTACGACAGGCGACCCTATATGGGTTATAAGACTTTTTTGTAGAAAATTACCTTCTCTACAAAGTTCTCATCTGAATTTTTTTCGATATATCTAATAGCTTAGGCGTTACAGCCGTTTGAATAGATATTTTGCACAGTATTGACTTGAAATAATGATGCCGCTGAAACGAATCACCCTAATATATATATATATATATATATATATATATATATATATATATATATATATATATATACCTACATATAGGAATTCAAAATTGCAGTTCTTGAAATCTTTTAGACTTTACTTCAGCTGAACATAGCCGAGGATTAATATGAGTTCATCGTAATAACACCCCATATACATATGGTAAGGGCGTTTGATGCAGATCCCTTTCTCTCTACTCCTTTCTTTGCCTTTCTCTTTCTCACTCCTTATCTGATTCTATCTAACGGTGTATCGCACTTTAAGGCCACGAGAAACTGAGTGTTATCGAAAATGTTCCAGTGGGAGTTTTTAACCCAGAGCTATGAGTCTGTGTCACGCACTCCGTCGAATGCCGATACGGTCAAAGCACCGAGAACGATGTACAGAGCGTACATCGCGGCCTTTTTCCCGCTCGATTTATATATATATCTGTTTTTATTCGCAATCAGATCTTGATTTTGTGTGGAAAAGTGTGTGGGAGGGAAAGGAAGCTGATGGGTTTGAAGGGCTACATGTGTACGTTTATGTTTTTTTTCCAAATTTTTGCGAGCTTTTTTGGATCTCATTCCTCTTGACCCCACACTTGTCACTTTGATAGTTCTGGTTCCCGAGAGGCCTTCGGGACTACGATCGTGCGATTACACTCCTGATTCTACGTAAGCACAGGGCCCATGCACCTTTCGCGTGCGTCGACCCTCGTCCGCGTGTAAATCGCTCGTAATATGCGTACGTGCATTGCTCGTACGGAAATTGACGACGAGAAACGCGAAAGGGCGTATAGCGCGGGCGCAACGCTGGAATTTACAGCCTACCGCGTGACTTTGCCCCCTATCTCTGGGCATGTCTACGTACGATGTATGTATGGCTCGTAAAGGGATTAAGCGTATGTGCATGAGTGTGTGTAATTGAGAGGGCGCCTAGTAGGCTTTAAAAGTCTTTGTGTGACCACGAAGTTCCGTCCAGGCGTACGGAAATTTTTTTATTGATTACGAGAATGAAGGGTGTGAGAGAGAGAAAGGTTTGCATTACCGTGTCATGGGTCAATTGACCACTTTGAGATATATATGCAGGGCTATTATTATATTATTAAATTCCCTCGAGAACTTACGAGAGTTCCAACCAAGCCCAGCGAGCTTCACGTACTATAATTACTCTTTCGTAAACGTGACTTGATTAATTAACTTGCACTTGTTATGCACCCGTTACTCGAGTTCCTCGGCGGGGGGGGGGGGGGGTCTCGTTCCATTTCCCCTCTATCATTGACTTCGAAATCGCTGAGTTCTGTTCGATCACTCAAATTAATTTTTTCCTTCATCGTGTCACGGACTTCATACTACTAAATCGCGAATTTTCCAGCGTACGAAAATTGGGAATTTTGTTTTTGGGGCTTCCTGGTGACTGTCTCGTTTATCGTAGACCGAAAGAAAAACCATTAAATACGTGCGTCACTGATCGATGGGTGGATTTTTTTTCCCCCTCGAATTTTATGATACGTACCTCATCGTTGTGATTCCAAAAAATGTAAGCCGGCGGCTCGGGACTGTGTAAAACGATGCACGTGAGATTGATCGTGCTACCGTGATTGATGTACAGATCCGGACCTCCGACTATTTCGGTCGTTGGCTCTGCAACAGCAAACGAATGATAGTTCGTTAAAATCAATGCTCTACCGTTTGTCCTTCGAACGAGGGGACATCCTTTCTCCCTATCGGGCGATGAAAAAGCTTCCCGCGATCCTCTCGTACATATATATATATACACACATACATACAATATATTCGTTACTCGCTCCTCTCCATGTAATCTCTTCGCCATTGGACTACGATTTGCACGATGAAAAAAAACGTGGCTTAAAGCCTCCCCCCCCCCCCCAAAGGAATAACGATGGAGCAAGTTGCGGAAGTGAGAACTCCAACAAAGGGATGTTCATATATACATCATTCGGCAAGGTTGAAAAAAGTCGACTGATCGGCCAGGGAGACATCCATGTGGATTTGAGTGCCCAGTGACCAGAAAATTCCCGCCATTTTTCGTTCTCGTCGCAGGAAGCGCCCGATCGGATCTCGGGAGAGCACTGTGGAGGGTGCCGGAAAATCGGCGCAGCCAAAGAAAGAGGCGCGAAGTACGCCTGAAAGGGATAACTGTCGTAGGAGGAGATGGGGGGATGGAAGATCTTGTAAAAAGGTAGTTCTGTATATCAGCGTGTGCCAGTCAACAAAGCCGGTAGAGAGGTCGGTTGGTAGATCGATATGCATATTCTCGTGGCTTAGTCCTACCCGGAGAACGGTCCGAAAATAACCGTACAAATCGCTGCTCGAAACGTTGTCCGAGTGCTGAAAAGACCACTGAAACGGTCTTGAAAGAGCTTATTCTAACCCTTCGACTTGGCAACGGATGGAGAGCCGAATAGTCCTGAGTACACCATCATTTATTCCTAAGTTCGTGCTGTACAAAGGCTAATGGCATCCCGTTTTGACTCTGACGAATCTTACCAGGTGTGATCATCAGGGCGGAAAAAGTAGTGATCAGGAATTAAGGGGTTACCCCCACTTGCGATTTTGAAAAAATCGATTTTTTTTTATTGCATTTTTTTGAAGTATAAGTATCCGGGCCCATACTTCTGTATGGGCCCGGAATAGATGACTATGTAAGTTTACAAAAAAAAATATTTTCTTCGTGTAAACTGAAATTGAAACTTTAAACGCGTTTTTCTCAAAATGGCATTTCTGAAGTCGGTGACCAAGATTACTCGAACACTAATGAACCGATCTTCTTGAAATTTTGCAGGCTTATTTAATACATAAAAATGTAGTCTTTAATCGTTCGATTTTTTTTTCGAAAAAAAATGGCCGTTTTATAGCCAAAATACGGCCGTTTTTTTTTCGTTAAAATCGAACCATTAAATTTGACTGTCCGCCATTTTGTGAAAAATGAATATTTTTTAAAATCTTCCGATTGAAGACTAGTTTATACTTATATTTGACTAAATCCATCCGCATTTTTTTTCAGATGATCCACTTCGCCGCAATGTTGGTCACCGCAAACCGTGTATATAAAAACATTATTTCATTGATGGCCATTTGCCACTAAACAATGTAATATTTTTCAATAAAAAAATTACTGAAAGTTCTTCAAGATGTGTTCTTTAAGATGGTATATTGATCAATTAAAAAAGTTTTGTAGTTTTCTTTTTAAAAATTCACGAAAAAGGCCTTTTTTGCGCTACAAGTGGGGGTAACCCGTTAAGACACCCCAATACCGTGCTCGGTATGGTGTTCTCAACCATATTTTAAAGCGTTAGGCCACAGGAACGGGTATAGAATCATGTGCGAATTTAACAATTTTTTTCGTATGAAAAAGTAATTCACTCATCAAATTAATTACACATCTATTTAGTATGAATATCAAGCTGTTAGAAAGTATATATGGGGCATTCCATGCCGATTCGACCTGGGTCTGACCCGTCACCTCTCCGATTTGACCCGCGATTTTTTTATGTTATTGTACTATCTCTGAAAGGCAATCGAGATTTTTTTCAGATTTTTTTTGGAACGATTTACTTCACAATATTATTTATAAACAAAAAATTAACGCCCAAATTTAAAAATCTGAAAAAAAATCACAAAAATCCTGTGTCACATATCAAACACTATGAGCGTTTAGAAAAAGTGGGCACGCGTTTCGTTTGGCCTACAATGCGCTTTTTTTGCAAAAAAAAATTTAATTAAAAAAAATAGAATCGATAGCCCACCCAGTCGTTGAAGAGGAAAAAAATTACATGACATTATGTAGAATTGACCAGAATTTTTGAAGATTTTTTTCAGAATTTTTGTCCAAGATTTTTTTTTTCATCATTTTTAGTCAAATTGCCGACAATTCAAGTGGCCAAGTGGCCAACCCAACTCAAGTATCATAGGGCTTCGGCTACAGTGTCAAGAGAAAAAACATTCTTAATTAAACATTTTTAATTCATTCGAATGTTTTCAGAATTTTTTAGTGAATTTTTTGTTTGTTTAAACTTGAAAAAATAACAATCATTTCTATGAAAGAAATGAATCGCTAAAAAATTCTGAAAAAAATTGATTGGATTGAATAAATGTTGGTGTAGTATCTCTGGAAGGTGTTCAGAAATTTATTCACATTTTTTTGGAGTGATTCAACTTAGGAATAATTTTATAATCAAAATCTATTACCCAAATTTGAAAACCCGAAAAAAGTCACAAATTCTGTGTGTGTTAAATATAAAAAATGTTGAGTGTTGAGCCCAAGTGGATGCATGTTTCCTTCGATTTCAAGCGAACTTTTTTCGAAAAAAATGGAAATAAAAGCACGCACGCACGCTGCTAGCGCGATAGCACCGCCAAGTTACCACGTGATCGGGACAGCCAATCAAAGAGTGCCTCCAAACGTTCGGTGGCGCCGTCAGCGGGAAAAAGGCAATAGCTCAGCAAGAAGATGCGGCCGCCTTTATAATATTTTGTAGCTTCACGTGGCTACATGTGTGCTCTTCGTTTTTTTTTGTAGATTCACTCCGACTACGCTTCAGACACGTGTTGGCGTAATTGTAATACGACGTAATTGTATTGCGTATGAGCGCAACACAATTGGTATTTATTGGTTAGTTGAATATCTTATTAGTTTAAAATAGGTGTAATTGTAGGCTAGATCAGCAGATTTTCAATTGTGATTTAAATATTATTGCTCCTAATGCTCCTTCGCCCAAAGCGAATCGATTCATAATATGGTTACTTTACTATTGCAGAAAAAAATTTCAGAATTTTTTAGCGATTAATTTCTTTCATAGAAACGATTGTTATTTTTTCAAGTTTGCACAAACAAAAAATTCACTAAAAAATTCTGAAAAAAATTCGAATGGATTAAAAATGTTTTCTCTCTTGACATTGTAGCCCAAGCTCTATGATACTTGAGTTGGGTTGGCCACTTGGCCACTTGAATTGTCGGCAATTTGACTAACAATGATAAAAAAAATCTTGGACTAAAATTCTGAAAAAAATGTGAAAAAAATCTGAAAAAATTCTGGTCAATTCTACATAATGTCATGTAATTTTCTTCCCTCTTTAACGACTGGATGGGCTATCGGTTCTATTTTTTTTTATTAAAAAAAAATGTTGCGATAAAAGGGCATTGTAGGCCAAACGAAACGCGCGCCCACTTTTTCTAAACGCTCATAGTATTTGATATGTGACACAGAATTTTTTTTATTTTTTTTTCAGTTTTTTAAATTTTGGCGTTAATTTTTTGTTTATAAAAAGATATTGTGAAGTCAAATCGTTCCAAAAAAAATCTGAAAAAATTCTCGAGTGCCTTTCAGAGATAGTACAATAACATGAAAAATCGCGGGTCAAATCGGAGAGGTGACCGGTCAGACCCAGGTCGAATCGGCATGGAATGCCCCATATATATATTTTTTCGATGTACAAAATGGCCGACTACTCGAAACTTCTCGAAAAAGCTTTTTTCCAATTGGCGTGACAAATAACTTCAACAATTTTCACTCGATTTGCTTCAAATTTAAAAGTTATGTTCCTAATTGCATTTCGCAGAGAATTACGTACGGAATTTCTGATTAATCGTAAACTTTTCATTTTATGAGCAGTTTATGAGCAGTTATAACGAAATTTTTCACTGAAAATTCATTTCTTAAGTTCAAATACCTACAACTTTCGAATAAAACAATATTTTTCAAATTCCGTACGTACTTCTCTAGGTATTCTAATATAGATTGACGAGAATTTTTGTGTTTTGTTCTAGGTAAAAAATTGTGGATGCTAAATGCCACGCCGCGGAGCGCCTAAAAAAAGATAACAAAAGAAAATATTAATAGTCGGCCATTTTGTACATCGGAAAAAATTATATATTTTCTAACAGCTTGATATTCATACTAAATAGATGTGTAATTAATTTTATGAGTGTATCACTTTTTCATACGAAAAAAATGGTTAAATTCGCACATGATTTTATACCCGTTACTGTGGCCTAAGGCCTTAAGTGTAACAACTTTTATATCGATATCAATAATATAAACCTATCAAAAAAATTCATGAAAATAGCCTTTTTTAGCGTCTAAAGTGAGAAGACGTCCTAATGTTAACCAAATGAATTGCACAAACTTGAAAAGAATAGTAGAACTTTGACTGAACAACCTAACGTACAGTAACACAACATTAGTATTTGTACGCCGATTTCGTTATAGCACTGAATTAACCATATCTAAATTGTCAAGCCTTTTACAATAGTGAAAATTTCGAGGACAATAGATAGTCAAACACGCCACCCGAATCACATGTTCAGATATACTTTTTGCTTATAGCCGTGTTAACCATATTACGATTGCGCTGTCAATATACTATAACGAATTTCACTATCCTCTTCTTTGCCATGGGCGTTTGTTGCAAATAACATGGACTTTTCTCTCAGTATAGCCAAGTATCACACGAGTGAAGACTGTTCTCCCTGCCAATGTGACAGAATCTGCATGACGTTCTCATCCATCGCGCAATTCGCCTTTCGTGAGTGAAGCAAATTCGCAAATCTCGACGAAGGACCCGAGCTACCGAAGTGTCCATATTGTCACCGGCTGAGGTTGAGCACTTGGCCACAGGAGACGGTCTCCGCCAAGTCTAAAGTCACATATGCTTGACGAATGGGAACTGTCGATTCTAAACGACCGCGTTACTGTGGCGAGAGTTCGATAGGTCCTAAGGTCTGAGACCAGCGGGGCATTTACGAATAGGCTCCCTTTAGTTTTGAGCTTCTTAGCCAATTTGGAGCCGGCAGGCATTTAAGGGACGATGGGTCCACACGTGCCATGTCGTATTGGCCAAATTTCATCTGCTCCTGGCGGATTGGTATCCGCCGGCGGCTGTGGAAATCCTTCTGATCGTGTGGAAGCATTGAAATCCGAACCGCGATAATCTTGCTGTGAGGCGATGTACCGGAGGATTTGCCAGGCGAATATCTCGGGATATTTGCTCTCATAATACAACGCTGGTGTCTATATAGATTGCGTGGGGTCAAACCCCGTTCGCGAAGATAGCGCTATTTATCAGTCCTGTATCGGATGGTCGATCATGATCGATTGTAGGAGTGGCTGATACCCAAACCGCTCGCCTTTGATACCGATTTCGGATCTCCTCCCAAATACAATCGGTGCAGAGTTCCCTCTGCTCTCTCTCTCTCTCTCTCTCTCTCTCTCTCTCTCTCTCTCTCTCTCTTTCTCCCTTCTCGTTATCTTGCACCGTGACAAGCCTGGCTAACGTACAACCTTCTCATCTCTCCTCTATCTTGTGTTGATATCATCTACGCTTCACTTCTCGTTGCTCTCCCCGGCCGCCCTCGCATACCAGAGTAAACCCCGTAGGATGGAGCCTTGGTTGCCTTTGTGGTTGGGCTGCCTCTATTTGGGTCCGTAGTACAGAGCCGGTAACATCGCACACAGAGAATATTCGCACTAGATTGTATTCAGGCATCATCCCCTTTCGCCCTTCGGCCCTTCTCCCTTGCGACCTCCTGCTCCCTTCGACCCACAGCGTTGCCGTTCTTCCCGTCTGTTCTCTCATCACACTGTTCTCGCTATCCGTTCCCCGGTGGGCTTCCCAACCCTCTGTACACCAAGCTCTATTGACACTCGATCTAAATAAAGCACCTTGTACAATAGCTTCCATACCTTTGAGTCGGCAATAGCCGACAGCCGCAAAGCCACGGAAACCTTATTCACGTATGATTGTCACATCAGGATGCAACGTCGGTTCTGATGGAAAAAGAGACTGCTGTCTCAATGTGATCAGCTGTCTCAATTCAATTAGCACTTTTCATACGCAGCTGCACTTCGGTATATGCGGAGGGCAATTTGCCAACGACTTGATTCCATGCGAATAGGGTAGAAATAATGATCCGGTTGGATTTGGAGGCCACGTTTGGTTTGTATGGAGCGTACGAAAGCATCGGATCGCTGATGTAACACGTTTGATGGAATGGAGTCAACGCTTTGAGGATTCGACGGCTATTTACTCCGAGAGACGGAGTAATACGTGATGATTTCATATACAAATTTCTCCGTAACAGCCACCTGTGAGATGATCTCCACAAAGTGGGGATTTTCGGCAACGTGTTTGACAATTTTGAGCCCGCGTTGGAAAGGTGTGGCGGAGAGTTTAGAGAAAATTGGGAGGGCTAGTTGCCTTCGCATACGACGAAACTTCGAGTATCCCCAAAGGCCTTGGGAAGTCATCCCTCCGCGGTGCTCTGTCTGCCGCGTTGGTTGGCGGTTTTTCATCCTTCTTCGATCCTAACTACGTTGGCGACGTCTGCCGGTTCCAGCAAAGGAGTTCGGGTTATCACGAAAGCCTCAGTGTTCGCGCTAAACTGGCTGAAGAGGTTTAAGCCAAAGTCGCTTCTAACACGTTCGTGTGGGTGTGCTTTGTTGATGCGAATCGTTCGTCTATGTATCTAAGGGACCACATTTCACACGTTTCAGGGAAAACGGATGGGGGTGGTGCGTATATCGACTGCGAACCCGAGCGGAATATAAACGGGGTGTTTTTCACTTCTCTATTTGTTCCCGAATGCGACGAGAGGGTTCCCTCTCCTCCATTTACTTTTCTCGCATCTACGAAACTTTTCCTAAGTCTCGTGAAAATGCTTGGGCCGAGGAGCAACTTTTCCAGTTTCGTACACTGTGGCGTTTCTATGTCTTTGGCTCTTTCGGATCACCCTCACCTCCCTGTCTTTCTCACTCTCTCTCACTCTCTGCTTTTGGTTACTCTTTGAGTCGTAAGGATCTCGCGACGAAGTGGAACTCACTAGCCGAGGTTCAAGGTGGAACGTGAAAAAGGAAGAAAAAAACTCGAGGGAGGATAAGAGCTGACAAACAAAGGGACGAAAAAAAACAAAGGGTGATTCGGCGTAATGGTTCTTCGCATACTTTGTCCTCGATGCTTCTCGTAGTCTCGGCACTTGGGAAAAATCTTTGGTAGACTCTCGGGGAGGGAATAAATTCCAATGCTATCTGCCTGATGGCTACTCAGCTGCTTTTTTTGTCTTCCTTCGCACTACTCCAGCCGGCGGGACTTCTGATGGCCGTGTGGGCAATCGGGACGGAGTAGCCGCGCGACGATTTGTCCGACGGACCAAACAGGGCTGGGGGTGCCCAATAATGTAATAGATGTCGCAGGCGGAGTTTCGCATAGCTTACGATTGTAAGGACCCGCCGAGACGGATAATGCTGGTCGAATTTTGGATGCGGCTCTTCCAAAAGGGCGCCCACTCCCTTGGAACGTCGTGGGTGTGTGTGTGTATGTGGGCGCGTTCGTACGAGGCTAAGTCTTGCGGTGCGGAATTATAGGACAGCATCGCCTAGGCAAATGGCGGTACTATGTAGTAGAAGACACTTCACACCGTGTATGCAGCGAAATGGCGACGCGATAGGCGACCAGCATCGCCATCATACACAGGAATAGACGCAAAGAGAGACGGAGAGAGAATGAGGGAGGGAGAGAGAGAGAGGGAGAGTGTTCAGCGTGTAATATCTGCCCGGGCGAGTTAACGGTCGCCATTCTCGGCTAAAAGCTCGACTCTCTTGGGCGCGGCAATATAACCCGTCCTCTCCCTTCGCCTTATACTAAAAGGCCATATGACCTAAGTTTACCATGAATTCACGAGCTCCTCGACACTCTACCAAAGGATATACGGACATCTTTGCGAAAACCCGTTTCCATCAGCCTCCCCCCCTCTCTCTCTTGTTGTTGTCATCGTTACGCCTTATTCCAACGACTATGGATCGATGCCTTGCTGAGCGGATGCATGTCGCGTTTTCACATTGTGTCTGTTGGAGCAAAGATATATCAGAATTCGAAAAGATTTGGATTTATTTCCAATGTTCCTTCGTGTAGCCTTCTGGGTCTTACGATCACATCCGTTTCACTTGTACTCCACATTTGTCACTTCCCTGTCTGCAGTTTCTGCGGCACTCCCTAGAGTGTTGCTGATAGCCATTATTTCGTGATGGCATACCACAGCGCAAGCCAGTGCACGGCTGAGCGGTCACCCATCCAAGTATGGGCCGAGAGCCGCTCGAGAGGGTCGTTAAGGCCGCGAACCGAGCGAAGAGCTGGTGGGATTTTTCCCTCGGGAGGAACATCACTTTGGCGCCCACCTTCGATTTTGTTGGAACTCATGTGCATGGTAGAGCATTGAAAACTTTTTGATACGTACTTTATTATCGAGGACGCACACTTTTAAGGGGTGGAACCATCCCTTGGAGAAAAGCATGTCAAGGCCTGATTTTGCAGGTTCACCCGCAAGCATACAGTCGGTGGTGTGTGGAAACACGGTTTTCCTGTTTGGTGTTCTTTTGAACTCCATAAAAACTCCGTGATATTCGTAATCAGTGGAAAATCGCCCATCGGATAGACCTTTTAACTGGTGTACAAGTCGGCAACATTTTTTTCGTTCAAAGTCGTCGAAATCCACAAATTTCAAACAACCGTAGCGGTGGTCCAGCTTGAGTTACGGAGGTTTATTGGGGGGTTGCCGAAAAGGATTTTGGTACACCAACAAGGAAAGTTTGCGAGGTTGATCTCTTCCAATTCGACGAAATTTGGAATGCTTGTAGAATGGGTAAAAATAAGCCATACGTATTTTATTATATCTGCGGAACCTGATTTTTAAGAGGTGAAACCCACCCTCGAGAATAGGGGTTTTTCGTTTTTCGTCGATAACGTTATTGTTCTTATCTTCAATGTATAGTACACGAAAAAATAAACATTGTTGCAATTTGACATTTTTTCATATTTCGTACCGTTAAAACGTTATCGACGAAAAACACCCCAATTATCAAGGGTGCGTTTCACCCGTTGAAAATCGGGTGCCGCAGATATTAAAAAATACGTGTCGCCTATTTTTGCCCATTCTACAAGCATGCCAAATTTCATCGAAATCGGAGAGATCGACCTGGCAACCTTTCCTTGTAAGAGAATGCCGCATGGTTTATCCCGATATCTCTATTAGTTTTCCCGGAAAGTGTTTGGAAAAGTTCACGAAAATCGATGGTCCGATTTTGACATTCTGCCAAAAATCGAAAAATAATCGGAGCCCGAAGAAAAAAACGACATCTTCAACGTACGGTTACGAAAAGAATGAGCGCAAAGCGAAGTTTTAAATCAAAACAGGAAAGAAATGGTGAGCTCTTCAATAAAGCCACCAATTTTTGGCGAAAGTGCAAATAAAACTTGGATCATTAATATTTTCTTTATGAGCCCATGTCAGTGGGGCCCACCTCCTGAATGCGAATTTGCCATTTATTTCCTCCAGAATCGTCAATTTTCATTTAAAAAATTTGAAAATGTTTGTAATGTGGTTTACCCCCTCAAGCTTTTTATCCAACAAAAATTCACAAGACCTAAACTTTGATTTCATCCCTCCTTCAATGTCTTACCCGTTTAATGCAATTCAATGCACCCCTTCTTAATGTGAGTCGAGAGCAAGGAAAATAAAGGGATGGTTCATCCCTTAATTTTTTTTTCGATGTACCTTGTTTTGCGCCGAAACACCAAAATCCGCCCTTGACATGTTTCACTCTAAGGGGTGGTTGTACCCCTCAAAAACGTTTTTCCGCCGATAATTAAAAAAAATACGTATCTAATGATTTTGAATGCTCTACCATCTACATGAGTTTCAACAAAATCGAAGTCAAACACCAAAGTGATGTTCCTTCGCAGTCTCCTTCAACCCCTCGTCCTAATGGGAGGCCATAAAATTCGCACTTTTTTCCCTTCAAATTCCACAAGGATTTGACAGTGTGAAACGCTGTTTACACCCTAAAACGTGTTGTTTTTTTTATGCTCTCGAGGCTCGTTCTCCGCGGCCGGCTCTCACCAGCAAATGGCACGAGGAAAGTGTCTTCATCGCGAAGACGAGCGAAAAGAAGAATATTATTATACGCTCTTGTGTACAATACGCTCGTTTCTCCCTACGTCTATTTTCTCTCCGTACGAGATTTACGACGTGCCATCATATTTTACGATCCGGGTGCTTGACGGCCTCGTATAATCCTCGAAGAAATTAATTTATGTGCGTGTTCGGGTCGACTCGTTCTGACGCGCGGGTCGATACGAATTTCGCGAAAGGATTAAATTGCGCGTATCGAGTCACGATCTCTCGAGATGGTCTTCGCGCCAGGGCCAATGTGTCTCTTCCACATGCGCCACGTGTACGAGAGGGTCCCGAGTGAAAAGTTTCCAACACACGTGTGTGCTCGGCCAGGCCGTGTCGCATCGTTTCCGGTGTCGCGGTCACACACCAGACCCAGAGGAGATAACCCAAAGGGATGAACTTTATTCCACGTGGGGACCTTATAAAGCCCTTATCGCAGAAGGGATCGACTTTGGTGCGTACCTACATATCAAGGCTTTGTCCCAATAACATATGTGTGTTTTTGTGTGTGTATTCAGCGCTATAGATCTATATACATATTACATGCGTATATATACAGGGTGTCCTGTTGTTTCTGCCCTAACCTGAATTTCAGGTTAGTTAAGGCCTGAGGCCACCGTAACGTGAATAAAATCACGTGCGAATTTAACAATTTTTTTTCGTATGAAAAATTGATTCACTAATAAAATTAATTACACATCTATTTAGTATGAATATCAAGCTGTTAGAAAATATATATTTTGGTTTTCGATGTACAAAATGGCCGACTAATAATATTTTCTTTTGTTATCTTTTTTTAGGCGCTCCGCGGCGTGACAGTTAGCATCCACAATTTTTGACCTAGAACAAAAAACAAAAATTCTCGTCAATCTGTATTAGAATATCTAGAGAAGTACGTACGGAATTTTAAAAATATTGTTTTATTCAAAAGTTGTAGGTATTTGAACTTAAGAAATGAATTTTCAGTGAAAAATTTCGTTATAACTGCTCATAAACTGCTCATAAAATGAAAAGTTTTCGATTAATCAGAAATTCCGTACGTAATTCTCTGCGAAATGCAATTAGGAACATAACTTTCAAATTTAAAGTAAATCGAGTGAAAGTTGTTGAAGTTATTTGTCACGCCAATTGGAAAAAAGCTGTTTCGAGAAGTTTCGAGTAGTCGGCCATCGAAAGAAAAAAAAATGTAACAGCTTGATATTCATACTAAAAAGATGAGTGATGACTCAGTCATTTTATGAGTGATCACTTTTTCCCACGAAAAAAAAATTGTTAAATTCCCACATGATTTTATACCCGCTACTGTGGCCTAAGGCCTTAAAGCCTTAACCCACGGTTTTCGAGATAAAAATCATCTGCTTTTGGTTTTTCGCATGCTGTTTCTACAAATGATAACTTTTTTCCACCCGGTTTTTAAAAAAATACTCACAGTTATTTGTTTTATCTAGAAAAGTCTTCTTTTAACCTTAGATGTTAAGGAAACTTTATGAAAAAAGATCTTATGCAGAATTTTCATACAAACCAATTCGAACACCTGTCTTTGATAGCCTGCGTTGTCAAAAAATGTACTACGCATATCGTGCCAATTACTTAAAAAAATTGCTTAGTTATTGTCGATTCATATAGTTTGCAGAAATGACATGCAAAAAACCAAAAGCAGATGATAAAAAAAAACATAACGTCCAAAATCTCGCAAACCGTGGGACTTTTACTGAACTGAAATTCCAGCACATAGTAAGACGTGATCTGACCTATCGACAGTTGCAGGATTATCCATTCATAACAGGACACCCTGTATATGAAGAAACGTATGTGCCAACAAATGTTACGTATACGTTTCGTTTGGCGGAGAGTTCTTTATGGCACGATTATATTGGTCGGCCGACGTTTCACGGACACACCAGGAACGCTTATAAAACACAGTTGAAGTTTTCGCGAATGAAAAATTCAACGATCTGGCATATATTTCCATTTTCCGTTACCGTGTATCCGCCCCCTTACCTATTTATTGGCTCTCGTTGACTTATATATATATATATCTTTATTTATTTAACGACGGTATTTGGAACTACGGCTCTACTCAACCGCGATTCTTTTCATTTGCCGACCTGACTGCTCCTTGCTTGTAGTTCTCCTTTACTTAAGAGTTCACTCTGCAACAAGGTTGCCGTTTATATTTTGGAAAATATGATGCTATAAATATAAACACATCTTTCTCTGTCTTTATATATATATATATATATATAAACAAAAAATTAATTCCCTCGAAAAAATCTCTAATAAAATCTTTCGAATAAAAATAGAGGAATTAAATCTGTCAAATTCAAATAAAAAAATCTCGGCTAAAAAAAAAATGCATCCCTCGAATGACCTATTTATGAACATACATGCCCTGTACATATCGTATATACGTGTATAAGCCATAACGAAATTGCGTGCTATACCTTAGGGATTGCGTGTCGCCTAGCAGAGTTTAGGTCGAAGAAAATTAGAGTCAATTTTAAAAGTCTTACCCAGGTAGGAAATCAAAAGGCTGACGATGGAAACAAGCTTGTGCGAGCCTTGTTTCACCGAGCCTGAGTGAGACAGACCTGTCCCAGGTTTCATTGCATCGTTTGGAGCAGCATGGAACCAAGACTGGCTGCTTAGCCTAAACTCAGGGTTATTTCAAGCTTTATTCAGCCGGTGAATTTTGAGGCTGAAAAATCAAGGCTGGATGCAGGCTTGTTTCAGGTTGTGATAAAATGAAATAAGTTTAAAATAATATTTTTTCTGTACTTTTATGAAAAAAAAATTTAGCAATAAATTTGTCGGGTGCGAAGGCACGAAAAACGAAAGCGAAGGAGGCAGCCAGAACATTTAAACATATGCTCTTATCGATATTTATGAGGTACACAAAAAAGTATATACGAAAATAAAAGTACACAATAAAATAACGTATTGTTTTTTAAAATATTTTTTATATATATTTTGTAACAAATAATATAACAAATAATAAATATATATAATAAATCAAATGAATTCTTTACAAATTTTTAAATTTACCCCAATGTAGAATATAGAAAACTAAAAACAGGCCTCATATAGCCTCGGGAAGAGTTTGGGAAAAGCCTGGTCATAAATGCTCGTGAAGGCTTTATTAAGGCTCGTTTTGAGCCTTGTTGTTTCGTCGTTTCAGGCTTAGTACAGGCTTTTCTACCAGCCTTTGGTCAAGCCTGTGTGCAAGAGCCTGAAACCGCGTTATCATTCAGAGGTTCAGCTAGGCCTGAAATCAGGCTGGTGGTCAGCCTGAATTAAAAAATGTGAGCCTTGTTTCAGAGTTTGGCGAGCCCTTTTTTCATCGTCAATTCCTACCTGGGTACGACATGCTGGACCTGGTTTTGTCCAATGCGAGAGAGGCGACGGGCAAATTCGTGGACGGATAATCGTGGGGAAGATAAAATATGTATATATATGGACATACCTACAAGGTAGCCGGGAGTTATGTATATACTTATATACGCCATAGGAGCGAAAGCGACGTATATATATAAGGAGCAAAGAGATTACAGTGTACAATGCCGGACCCGTACAGATATAAGACAAATGTCGACGAGGCCGGTGTACGTAGAACGGATAAGGAGGTACCAGCCCGTAAAAGCTTCGCCGAAAAGGCCACTCGCCGTTGTTTTGTATTACATGCAATATATATATGGATAAAATATGCACTCGTCTCGCCGCATCACTTTCTCGAAATTATCTTCCTGGAAAGGATGAGCGAATAAAAATTCGTAATGACTGATAAAGCTTGACAATTTGCATTTTCTTGCGGCCTTCCTTTTTCAACGACACTTCTAACCACCCCCGCGCTTTTGTTTCGTGTTTGCCTTTATTCCGGTATGTCGTATCGTAGAAACTGCATTCTTCAAAAGAGGCAAGGCGAACGAACTAACGAGACAGAGAAAGAGGGAGAGAGAAAGAGACAGAGAAAGGCACTTCCTTATCGAGTTCGGAGGTTCATGTTCCAGTCATTAGACATTCTCCGGTAGAGACCCTCGTAGTTTTCGCCCTCTTTTTGACGTCGTACTGTATACGAAATACGCGATGAAAGGCGCAGTGAGAAGAGCAAGCTCTCTATATATATATATCCACACGTAATGTAAGAGACAGCATCAGTAGAATGAATGGCAAATCCACCCGGGGAAAAGTCTCGTAACGCTCTATGGAGCTTGCAACGTTTTCCAACGCGCGATATATTTTCTCGAGAGTCTCACGCTCCTCTTCTCTCTCTCTCTCTGTACGCTCCAACATTGTACACTGGAATCCTTACTGATGCTATATATATATATATATATATATATATATATATATAGCTGTGTAGAGCTTGCAGGGAGCTGGTTATAAAAGCGAGACATGCGACCTCTGGCGCATCGCACTGAAGAATGAAAGAAAAAAAAGGAAAATAAAGAAAAGATCTCCTTATTGTTCCTCCATTTCCCTCGACTTTCTATCTGTTCTTCCGTGTCTCATTCTCTGCCTCTATCCTTCCCACCCTCCCTCTCTCTGTCCTCCTCTACTTTTTAAAACGTCGTAAGGACATTTTCTTCCTCGGAAATTCAATATATATATACATGTGTGTATGTGTGTGTGTGTATATATATTCACCCGTTGGCAGTTTCTCCATAAAGAGGAAAGAGAGCCACTCCGGAGCTGTTGCTAATTCGAGAATAAATTTTCAAGTTTTTGCTCCACGTGTATAGTGCGGTGGCAATCTCCGAGGACCTTTCCGATACAAGGGAGTAGGGACTTATCGTGTGTCACGGTATCGCGGTAATTTGTCGGATATCTGACAGTTTTGAGGTTACATCGACGGTGAATTGGAGATAAGCCGCGAGACGACTCCGGATCATTAAGTAATCGCGGTAGATAACGCTCCCCGCGTCTCCCCCCTATCGCGCCCTTTTCTTTTTTCCCATCGCTGTTTTTTTTGTCTTCTTTCTTTTTGCACTTCGGGTGCAAGATTAGAAAGCGCGAGGGAGACGGAGCGCGTCTACTTTTTCCCCCAACGTAATTATGCCGCGAGCGAAGAGGGGGCGAGATATACGCGGAGAAAATGGCGCTTTAAGGGGCTATACCAGTGTGACACTTTCAAATTTTTTTGTTGCCTTTTTCGACAGTTTATACTTTCAAGAATATCCTGTAAAAATTTCAAGGCCGTATATCTAATCATTTTATCTTGCAAAAATCGATAGTTAAATCTTTAAACGCGTTTTTCGCGAAATATGATTTTTCAAATTTGCTGACATTGTAACTCAAAGAGCAATTATCCGATTGACTTGTAATTTGAACTGAGTACTCTTGAATATATTTACTCTACAATGACGTAAAATATTTTTGATTGGGTAAAAGTTGACGATTCGGCGTTGAAAAAAAACGACCATTTTATAGGCAAGAGAACAGACTTTTTTTCATACGTACGCCATTTTGTTAGATTTTGATATTTTTCGAAAATCCTACGTCATTGTACAGGAAATACCTTCCAGTTTAACGACATTTTTTCTTTTTTCGGTTTCAGCTTCTCAATCGGCCGGAATCATGTCAGCAGTGGAGGAACTTTTTTTTTGCGCCTCCGAAGGCAGCGCATAAGTCACTTGGATCTCAATATTTTCTATGAAAAAAATTATGTAATATAGGTCAAATATAGCTAAATATATTCTTAATTTTCCGAAACATTTAATCGAGTACTTGTCTTCCAAAAAATTCCCGAAAATCACCCAAATTTACAGCGTTCACACTGGTATAGCCCCTTAACAGACAGAGGGAAAGAAGAGGATGAGGGAAAGAGAGGTACATGGGTATAGTACATGCTGCAGATAGTTTCTCGTACATGTATCTATGCGTATGCAGCAAGTGTATTTTGGACCCGCCTATGCAACGTTGGTTATCAGCATATCCGGCTGTTACGAGGTCAGGCCTTACCTCTGGAGAAAAAACAATCATTGATGATGTTGGTCTGGTTCGGTTTTTCGAAGTGATCATTGAAATGTGCTCACATTTGGTCGTAGATGCTTTTGAAGACATTGGGACCCTACGCGAAGACGTTTTGAAGACATTAGACCCTGAATGTGGGGGCCTTCGGCTACTATGAGGACATGACGTTTTTTCCAACCAACTCTCTATCCATTTCTCGTTTTTTTTTCTCAATATTTTATCCATGTTTGAATGGAACTGGTGGCGGGTGACTGTCCCCTTCATACCACCGCGACGAAGTCTCGTAAATACGGTTTAAAAGCCATCGCCGCTGGGGCAAGGAAGGCGTTATTACTTCGTTCCCGTCGTTTCCATGGTACGTAACCGTAGCCTTTCTCGTGCACCAGGGACCAGTGGCATAACGTTAGTCGTACCTACAGGAACAGACTCTGTAAGCATCGAGCGAGATACAACACTTTGTGGATTGCAGGTACCTACGAGACGGAGAGAGAGAGAGAGAGAGAGAGAGAGAGAGGCTCAGCTGGAATACTGATACTCGGCATCGTTCCTTGTAATCCTCATGACGATGTTGACAACTGGAAAGTAAAAAAAACGGAGAGAAAGAGAGGAAGTGCGAAAGTAGTGTATATATATATATATATATATATATATATATATATATATATATATATAGAATTGGTAAAGCCGGGAAACTCGTCGTTTGCACGTCCCCGCTAAGAAGCTCACGAAGAGAAATTGTCTGATTACGTCTTTCTTGCTCCCCTTTTGCCGCCTTTGTACCTGATTATTACATACATGTATATACTAATGCATGTAACTTTCGATATACTTCTTGTGTGGCTCGCTACTCGGCAGGTCGTCTCCTCTCCTCCTGCGATATTGCTCCATCTCCGTCGCTCGCCCTTGCCGTACCGTGGAGACCAATAATCTCGAAAGGAGAAAATTGTGGAAAGTATGTACTCGCGTTAGCCGAGAAAACAGTTATCGCTGATGGTCATGATCCCTCGTAGAGGTGAGGCGAATGAAAAAAAAATGAGAACTGTCGCTTCTTGGAGATATCAATTGGGAGATTAATTTTATCGCCTTTTCGTAGCTGTACGCAAGCACCCGTATGAAGGCGTGAATTTAGGGGTGGGAGGATGCCTGATTGAAGAAGGTTCGAGAACCGTTGTGGAGGCTATTCGAATGACGATTTACAATCAGCTTTGGATAGTTGTAAAGATATTTTTGTGAACGTCGTTTCGAGGAACGTCGTGGCTCTGGAGACAAGCATTGTTTTGGAAAAATATTGATTTAAAAAATCTTCATTCTAGACTTGGACGTGCTAGGCTTCAGGAGGTTAAGGCGTTATACGCAGTTGCAAGGCCAAAAAAGTCGTTTTTTTACGCATTTTTTCAGGAAAAGGATTTCGTTTGGGCAAAACGAAAAGTATTAGGCAGTGTAGTGGCATCTTTTAGTTTTAGATTGGCATTTTTTATTTTCAAAAATATTCATTAACATTGATCCTGTAGGAAGTCTCCTGGAGGTCCCCGAAAAAAAGTGTCCGGCGGTGAGCAAAGTAGTTCTTTTAGGGGATAGATGAATCTAGGTATTGATCGAAGGAATAGTCGAAATTTTAATTTTTGATAAAATGGTGGTTCCGGAAAAAAACAATTTCGATTTTCGACCAAATTTTATTCGTTAAATCGTTGACAAAAAATAGAAATCATTATCGGAAATCTTATTCCTTCGATCAATACCTGAAGAATATATCTGACAAGGTTGTGTTAAAATTGCAGACCAATTGGTTGAGCCGTTTTTGAGAAATCGTGCTCACCGACTTTGAACACACCGTTTTGAAAAAAACGGGTTTGAAGTTTCAACTTCAACTTTGTAGTGCTCCGAGCGTCCTTACAAATATGTGTGTATTTCCGAGAATATTCGCTGGATCGATTTGAAATTTTCAGGGAATATACTCACGTATTTGTACATTCCGAAAATGCAATAAAAAGATCGATTTTTTGAAATTTCTAACTGCGTATAACCCGTTAAGGAGTATCTATAACCTTGAAGTTAAAAAACAGATCGATTTTTAATATCTTTGTTTGTCTCAGGTATTGGGATGATAAGGTCGATCTTTCGCATAGTCTTGATATGTCACCGTTTTTTTAAATTGCAAAATATATATAAACAACGGAACCATTATCATTTAATCAAAGGACTGTAGCCTCCACACGGTTCGGTCGCGTACATGATTCCGGTAACTAGAATCATCTAAAGTGAAAAATGGAAAAATACTCTTTTAGTACAATGGTGAAACTACAAACCCACCGGATACTTTCTCGAAATTTTAAAATTTGCACAATTTGCACTGTTTTGAAAAAATGTTGATTTTCGACGAAAAAATAACGACTTTAAACGTTTGTTATTAACAAACGGAGGAACATATGAAAAAATCATCCGGTCCGTCGATTGAAAATGTTATGAAGTATATTCAGTCAAAATTTGAAGTAAATCGGACGATTAGATTTTGAAATATGACGTACGCCAAATTGCAAAGTATACTTTCGAGATAAACACAAGAGAAGGAAACGTACTAAATCCCCTTTTTCCGTATACAATTTTCGTGTCAATCTTTGCGTCTGCTCAATATCTTCGGTGGTCTTTCGGTGGAATAGAACCTCCATTTTGTTCTGAAATCGTTTTTTTTTTCGTTATAAACAATTTAATTGTTATCATGACGATTGTGACGAAAAAGTGCATTTTGTAGAAAAAAGTTTGAAATAAAACATGTTTTTTTTTAAAATTGATAATAAAGAATGTCTCTTTCATTTCTTTTTGTTAGCCCCATTAGTAATGGAGATATGAACAAGGAACATTTTTATGAGAGAGGCGGGACGATGAGTGAGAGGTGATGCGATTAATTTTTGTCGCTTATATCTAAATACCAATGGAGCTAGTAAAAAAATTAAACATCTTTCATAAAAAATTTCTACAAATGAAATGCACTCTTTCGTCCCAATTGTTATTTGAAAAATTTAATTGTAACAAAGTGCCTTGGTGTATCGACTTCTTGCTTGAGATAAAATCACAATTATTTTTCGTGAAAGTCTAATCGCTGTCATTTGATCTATGGCTCCAAAAGTACGTTACAGTGGTGCAAAAATTATTGAGATTGCATCGCAAATTGCAGCGAGTCAGTTTAATTATGGATATACTAGTATATTACTGATGATGCACACCGTGAGTAGCCGAGAACTTAGATGCCCAGCGGATATCGATAGCCGACATGAAAGCCCAGCAAGACGCCAAAGAGGGCAGGAAGTTCAAAAGAGCAGCTCAAAAAGAGTCAAAGGACATCGCAGCATCAATGGAAGGCCTCATGTATGGTTCAGGAATCGCAAATTGAAGGTAATATAAGAAAAAATATATATTTTAAGACGGTGACTTTTTTTTATTTAACGTTTTTCTCGAAACTATTTTTTTTAAGCAGGTGGAGAAGATATCTCGAGATCTAATCAACCGATTTTGATGAAATTTATACCACATATTCTTTATAATATTATCTAGGATGTAGCATAAGTTTTTTTTTAAATTGGGTGCCGCGTTCAAATTTTATTAATTTTTGAAACTCCAAATTTTTGTAAAAATCAGAGTTCTTTTTCAAACAGCTGGCATTATTACAAAAAAATTGTCAATTTTTTTGCCCATGCTACACTTAAGCTATTATCTTTCGTTGCAAGAAGATTTTTTTATTTGTATTTCGGACGATGACTGGCAGAGGAAAAAATTCCATCACCGGCAAACATTTTCACAACAGAATCCTCCTAAGCGACTTATATCTCCGCCGTTATTTTATTTTTTGATCCGTTTTCTTTACATTCGTTCATAAAACTATAATGCATCTGTGAAAAATAGAAATTATTTTATACACTCACTAGCCGGGTGAAAAAGAATTATTTTCATACTTATTATATAAATATAAAACTTACTATTATATAACTTATGTAAATATAATTTCGAAATATGCAACCGACGGATCCGTTTAGCCACCTGCTCTCGTCACATACGATTATTTTACGACTAGAGGGATTTTTTTCTCAGCAGTTGCGTTTTCATCCCAATGCTCCACTTTCATATTAAATTTGGTCCGTTGTATTGGACAAATTCATTTTTGTCGATCTGCGCGGTGACGACGCGGGACGTACTTGGTCGTGTGGGGAAAGAAAAACAAGAGGATTGCGCTAGCTGATACATCGCGTTGGATCGCTGAACAAAATGCGCCGGAAAATCCTTTTTCGGATTAGAGGAAGAAAGGAAGTGAAGGAGAAAAAGAGTCGAAGAGTCTGCGGCGACGGCAACGGAGGTTATATACAACGAGGGATCTTAACGCCTCTCCAGACGCACATATTCGAAATTGGATTTCCTATCTGTGTACAAAATCGATCGGCGCCCGCTTACACCCCCTTTGTTTTTTTGTCTGCCTCGGTAGAAAAAATCGTTCGTCGATACAGAGATTTGACGTTTGGCTGTGATACTTTGTACACTGTTTCTGTGTGCAAGTTTCATCGAAAATTAAGGGAGGTTTTCACTTTGTTGGGCCAAAGAATATTTTACTTTTTATTTTGCTGTATCGGAAAGAGCCAACGAAGAGGAAAGTGTACTCTATGGTCCTGGCATATCAGATTAGATGTAAGTATGAAACTTTCCATTTTATTCGCAGATAAACTTCAGTTTAACTTCAAACGCGTTTTTCTCGAAACCGCGTTTTCCAAGATTGCGGGAGTGCTCCTACACGCCCTAGATAAACATTCGTTGTGAAATTTCACGGGCACGTGTACAACAAACATCTCCATTGGTTGAACTAGATTTATCCAAAAATATTCAAACGTTTTTATTGCACGAACAAAAAACTGCACAAACTTTTGGTAAAAACTAAATTTCCCCTTCGGTCGCTGAATATTTTTCATTTTTTCAATTTTTCTTCGTGATCCTCGTTCGACTTATACACAATATTGTACAAAGTAAAAATATGTTTCAATTTTTCGTTTCAAATCACCTGCTCCGGACTTAGGACTTCCGCAAGAAAAAAATATCATCGCCAGCGCACCGACTTTACGCGTACATAGTGTATACTTTTCGCATAAAAAAATTGGCGAAAAATTGAAAGTTTTTTTGGCCAACCTCCAACCAACTCCGGGAAACCTTTAGCTCGGTTGTCGGTCCCTGTGTGTCTATCAATTATTACAATAGACCACAAAA